>OY725325.1:51943418-52453514 GCA_963242795.1 Inga leiocalycina
AAATAAGCCTTTTTTCTAGTAGTGTAAGGAGAATGTCATATAAATTTTTTAAAAAAAAAATCATTTGAATATGTGTAAAATTTAAAAAAAAAATATTTTTTTAAAAAAATAAGTTAATCATTCAACCACTTGTATTTTTAAATTTCCTTTTTATTTGCCGGAATGTTTTTATTTAATTTCATAGAGAGGATGTTTATGAAAGAGACAAGAGGGAAGAAGTTGTATGATTATTAATTATATTATGTTGACTAAGAATAATGTTCACATTAATGTTTTGACAGCTGCATTATGTGCAACGTCATGTTGGCGTAATATATGACTGATGATCCATTGTAGAAAATTTTAAATGGCGTTATCAATGAAAGCTGCGTTCACACTTCACACTTTGATTCACTTTTAAGGAACTTTAATGAATTAATTAATTATTATCAATTTGATATGATGAGGCTGGTCCCTTATTCAGCTATATTTGGCAATTGGCAGCTTGCTTGCGTGGCAAATTTGTTCTTCATAAGTATTCGAGTAAATGGAAAAAAATAGCTGAAATTAATCAAATTATACACCATTCTCATGAAATTTATGTTACACATATTTAATATTTTTAAATTTTGAAATGAATCCCTCTAAACTCTTCATTTATGTTTAATTTCTCTATTAATAATTTTTCTTCATTTAAGGGCTTACATGCATATAACTCAAAATTTGACAGGTATATATTTGATGGTTGATTGTTGGTGTTTATCTGAGGAGAGTTGAAGGTTTAGGTGGGCGCACTATTAAATTTTAAATATTGAAAGGGTTATCTACATATGATAGTTCAAAATTTATAGAAGTTTTTGTGTAATTTAGCCAAAAAAAGATACTCCTATTACTCTGTTTTAATTCTATTATTAATACCATTACCCATCAGTATGATTGTTAAGGGATTTGACGTTCTTTAAAAATATAATAAACTAATAAAGCTTTAAATTTAAAACTAATAAGCTGTTAATTGATATGATAAGCGGTCTTACCTCCATAAAAAGGAGAATACAAGTTTAAATTCTAGAAAACACATTTGTTGGAAGAGAGGTGAAGATCTTTCGTGCTTCTCTTCTTATAAGGAGAAACCTTAAGCATACGAAAAAGACATCAAACGATTTGCTAAAAAATGTTTTGCCATTATTTTTTTAATATTTTATACGGTTATTATAAGCTTATGTAATAAAAATTTATTATTTGACCCATAGGCAATTAAATATGATCAAATCATACAAGAATAATAATAATAAAAGTGATTATTATAGTAAATTTATAATCCTTTTTGGCCAGCAAATAAATTTTTTAAATTAAGTGGACAAACATTAACAACTTGAGAATATAAATTGGATTGAACTAACGACTTCCCATTTATTAGGGAGTTCTCATGCCACTAAGCTATATGCCTATAATACCATTGGCACATTTATAATCTTTTTACTTAAATAAGAACTAATGAATTTCATGATTTTAAATAGAATGTAGCTGTAACAAAAGATTATAACTTCAATACTTTCCTAGGTAATACAGTATGGCTCAATATATTTATGAGTTGTGAATGAAGATTGAAGTGGGTGGCATTTTACCAAATATATTTAAAAAATAGAGCTAAAAATGGGGAGAGAACATTTTAATGTCAATATACTTTTTAAATAATGGACTTCATTATTACCTTAAAAGGTAAATTTATTAGTCAATAAATTAAATTTTATGCTTTAATTATTTGGATTTAAATATTAGGGTTTAACACAAAAAGCATGACAAATGACAATTACTCTCTTCGATATATGTAAGAAATATAATATGAAGGATATGCTATTAAAATTATTTTTAAGAATTCAACATCAATCAATATCCATTTAAAATATAAATTTTATAACAAAATTCGCAGTTCACCCTTTTAAGATTTGATGTAATGTCTCTATTAAGATAGTGATTACAGTGTTTATTCAAAAAAATACAAATCCTTATCACTTTCACATTCCTAATTTTGAAAAGGAAAAAATACATTGGCTGTGGTCCTATATATAAGAGAATATTTACAGCTAATAGCTTGCTTGACATTTTTAGTACTCCCTCCGGTCCTAATTATAAGACAAAGTTGACTTTTTTGGAGAAATTAAGGAAGCCAATTAAATTACTTTAGAGTATTTATATTTATATTTTTTTCTCCAAACTAACTAATTTGACTAATAAACTAATATATAATCTAAGGATACTAAAAATATAAACATTCTAAAGTTATTTAATTGGCTTCCTTAATTTCTCCAAAAAAGTCAACTTTGTCTTATAATTAGGACCGGAGGGAGTATCATTTTTTTTTATTCTCATTAATTTTTTTATTAATTCCTATTTGCTCTTTCTTGTTCTCACTTCCTCATAAATAAAAACGTTTCTAAAAAATAAGTTATGTTTTACATATTTATTGTTTTTAAACAAATTTAGCTAACTTCTTTATTTAAATAATTTCATTGTTCGTATGATTTAAAAGAATGGGAGGGGTTACCTTTCAATATAAGGTGGAATTTATGAAGTCAAGTACAAAATAATTACGTAAAAAGATCAAAATTTCTACTGTACCTATGATATGAGCTATCTCATAAATGCATTCATATGTACAACAATTATTCCTTTGATTTTTTTGTCAGTTAATCGTGCGAAAAAGAATGTGTAGGTGACCACTTATTCTTCAATGTTTACATGATATTTTACAGATGCATTGTTGGATTTGAAGGGGTAAAAATAACAATGAATAATTGAAAAGGGTGCATTCAGTACAAAATCGTTAAATTTGACCTAACGGTTTTAAATTATAAGAGAAGAAAACCCCTAACGAAGTTAATTCAAATTTAACAGTTTTGTACTAGATGCACATTTTTTAATTATTCACTGGTATTTTTTCGCCTTCTAAAATATATTTGTGCCAGACACTCCTCGAATAAAATTTTATTGATAAATTTATACCTTAACCATAAAATAAATGATCACTCTGACTATGAACAGAAATTTTGCTTACTACTTGACTTTCATTGAAATAAAAATTATAAAAAAATAAACAAAACAACCTTAAATTTAGGTGTGGTCAAAATTCAAACCTTCGCTAGTAATCAGCCGCAGTCAATTCCTTAGCTCTGTGTTTTGACTTTGAGAATTAATACTCGTTTAGAATAGTTTATTTTTAGATAATAAATACTTATAAATCGTGATTTACGGTATACGAGATACGTATACGAGAGGAGTTTTATCTCAGTTTACGTAATAAGAACTTATTATCAAAAAAAATAAATGATACCAAACACATGCTTAATAACGCCCCCAGCATTTTGCCTATTTCTGGTTAAATTCACATTTGTTTACTTTTTAATTTGAATTATTATTCTTAATTTTAGAAATCCTTTTCACAAAATAGTAAAATATAAAAAAATTTTAAAATAAGATGATTTTATGAAATTTATTTATTTGTTATCGAAATAAAAATTTAAAAGTTATTGTACTAGTGTAAATCGGCATTAACGTCCTTTTTTAGTAACTTAACAAATTATGAGGATAGGAAATAATAACTGTAGGTGGAGAAGCAATATTCTATAAAAACGAAAAAAATACAAGAATTTGATTATAAAATGAGGTGAAATTATTGAGACTTGGGTTTAATTTTTCATAATACTCCCGGCGGTCCAAAATATATGAAATTTTCAAGAAGGAAATTTCAGTCTAAATCACAAGAGGTTGGCATACTCCTTCTATTATTTATTATAAGTTTTAAATTTGTCGGATTTGGCTTTCCTCCAATGCTTTTACTATCCACTTTCTCTCAATTTCTCACCTATTGTTCATCTTAACCTTTAGATTAAAATTTGAGTAGTTCAAGTTTGAATTGATTTATTAATAATTTATTATTTTATTAGTAATTTTAGAAAATATTAGGTCTGAACTGCCTAAATTTTAATTTAAAGATTAAAATGAGTAATGAGAAAGACAGAGAGGGAAAGTGGATGGGAAGAGGAGGGGCAAAAAAGCCAAGCCCAAATTTGTGAACGAGTATTGTTTAAAATATAAGCTTCATTTTATGTTTGTCTAAACATTTATTGCATTTTTCTTTTCAACTTTACCCATTATTAAATGTATTTATTGCATTTATTTTCACTCACCTATCTTTTTTACAAATAAGGGCATAATTTAAAAAAGGCTAAATTATACAAAACCCTCCTGAACTTTGGGGTAGTTGTATATAACCCCTTTGATATTTTGACGTTTAAATTTAACCCCCCTAAACTTTGGTTTTTTAATTTGGACCCCTGCCGTTATCTTTTTGACAGAATTTGCCACGTCAGATTAATAGAAGACACATCATCAGTCTTACGTGGCATCCTATTAAGCTTATAGTTGTATAAAACCCCCTTAAACTTTACTCTAATTTTATATAACTTTCTTGACATTTTAAACTTTAAACTTAACCCCTTTGAAGTTTTATTTTTTAAATATTAAACCCTTGCTTTTACTTTTTTATCTAATTCTTATCAGAGCGAGCTCATTACTTCCAAATGATCCTATCAGCTTCTTCATATATTAAAATAGCATTTTTACAATTTTGTTGTCTTAATTTATAATGTTAATAAGTTCATTAATTTTTGTTTGCTATATATCATTTGCTAATTATAATAGTATTTGTTGCATGGAGAAAAATAGAAAAATAATATTTCAAAGTTCGCTTTAACAAGTAACATAAGGATAGAAATTCAACCTCTAATTCAACAAAAAATTAACAAATACTATTTTAATTAACAAATATAATATATAACAAACAAAAATTAATGAATTTATTAATATTATAAATTAAGACAATAAAATTGTAAAAGTTCTATTTTAATATATGAAGAAGCCGATAGGATCATTTGAAAGTAATAAGTCCGCTTTGTTAATAATTAGATAAAAAAAGTAAAGGCAAGGGTTTAATATTTAAAAAAAAAATTCAAGGGGGTTAAGTTTAAAGTTTAAAATGTCGAGGGGGTTATACGCAACTAAACTAAAGTTCAAAGAGGTTTTACACAACTATAAACTTAATAGGATCACGTAAGATGTGATGATGTGTCTTCTATTAATCTAATATGGCAAATTCTGTAAAAAAGATAACAGCGTGTAAACGATAGGGGGTCTAAAATAAAAAAATCAAAGTTCAGAAGGGTTATATTTAAATATCGAAATGTCAAGGAGGTTATATGCAACCACCCTAAAATTCAGAGGGGTTTTATATAATTTAGCCTTAAAAAATATATTTTTCTTTAAATATTTATTGCTTTTAAATAATTTTAATTATTTTCTTAATCAACACAAATTAGATATTTAAAACTCATGGTAAAAGATAGAGGAAATACATATTTAAAAATTAAATTTTCAATAAAGGTAAGATATTTAGTTTTATCAATTTAAGACACATTAAATAAATGACTCAATTAATATTCATTGGTTCATGTGAATTAATTAACAATCTATATTTAAGACACGAGTTTGTAGTTGTAGTAGTAATTATAATAAAAATGATAATGATAATGATAATGATGACGAAAATAATAATAATAATAATAAATGCCTTATCCAATGAAAAAATACAAGCATGCACGTTGTTTTCTCTACCAAAGCCGAAAAGTTTGAGAATCTCCCAATAAGGTAACGGTTTGGAAGAGTCTTTGCATCTCTAATCCACACGAAAGAAAAGTCAGCATTTTCACACCCTTCCGTTTTTGAAAAAAAAAAAACAAATCTGAGCATTTCCGTTATAAAGGCCAGGTTGATTGAACACTCGCATCGGTTCAGTGCCATTCTGGTTTCTGGGCTCATCATTATCGTCACCCCAAAAAATTACGCGTTCTACAGAACACTGTAGAATCTGGTATCAATAGCGAATTCATCAGGTTCAGATAGCACTTCTCTCTGTTTTTATATTCTGCTTGTGGAACCATTTTCTGTTTGATTCATTCTTGTTGTCCCCTGATTCAAGTAGAAATTCTCTGAGATTTTCTTTTTAATATGCTTTCTTCCGACCCTGTTAGAATTTGTCTTGGGCTGTCAAAGTACAATTAAATTTGAATTCTGAACTCCTAACGGAGGTCAAGAATCGATACAGAGCCAAACATCAGAAACAGAAATGGATTATTTTAGGTTCGGTTAGAGTAGTTCTGGAGAAATCATTTTTCTCTAAATAAGGACCAATTGTTCTAATCATTTCTGGTATAGTCGCTTCATTTTCCCTATATCTTTGTATTTTTCTGAACACTGGGTGAATAGTTTATGATCTCTTTGTTTATTGCTGCTATGTAGCCTTTCGATTCCTGTGGGACACAATTGCAAGTGAATACCTCACCTCATCTGGGAAAATTGCCTGGTGTGCGCAGATTCTGAATAACAATGGCAGAGGAAGAAGTTTATACAAAAGATGGGACTGTAGATTTCCGTGGAAATCCAGCTAATAAGAAGAAAACGGGGACCTGGAAGGCGTGTCCCTTTATTTTAGGTAACTATACGGTATGGTGTTAATTGGAGGATGATATTTGTTATTATGAGATTATGCTTACAATTTTATGCTTAAATTAACAGGAAATGAATGTTGTGAGAGGCTGGCTTACTATGGGATGAGCACAAATCTGGTGCTTTATTTTAAGAAGAGGCTGCATCAGCATAGTGCTACTGCTTCCAAGAACGTCTCAGATTGGAGCGGAACATGCTATATCACGCCATTGATCGGAGCATTTTTTGCTGATGCCTATCTCGGGAGATACTGGACTATTGCCACTTTCTCCATAATCTATGTTATTGTGAGTATGGTTTCTCCAGTACTGTATTTGATTACTTGAGCATAGGTTTGTCTCAAATATGGTTTTTCCATAATCTGGTGCTAATGCTTTTGTCTCAAATATGGTTTCTTCGATGCTAACAGCCTTAGAGCCTAGTAGCATGTAAGTTCTCCTTGTAAGGGGGAGGTTGTGGGTTTGATTCCACTTGTAACCTGAGGCCATTATTGTCTGCCTCTTTAATTAAAAATAATATGGCTTCTTCATTGCTGCTGAAGAGAGGTTGAAATTTTCAGCTTCAATATTGTTCACTTAAAGATCATATGTTCATATAACTGACTTAGGATGAAGAAATGTAATTATTAGCTTCTCTAATAAAGTTAAAATGGGTTCAAACTTGTGCAAGTTAACATGGGATAAGGCTTGTTGTTGTTATTGTTGTTGTTGTAGTAGTAGTGTTGATTCTATCTTCTTGCTTTAGACGACATCTGAAAAAGGGTTCCTCTATGTACACAGGGAATGACTCTCTTGACACTGTCTGCATCAGTTCCTGGCATGAAGCCAACCTGTCATGGAGACGATTGTCATGCTACTGATGGGCAGAGTGCGATATGCTTCGTAGCGCTCTACCTCATAGCTCTCGGCACTGGTGGAATCAAGCCTTGTGTGTCATCATATGGAGCGGATCAGTTTGATGACGCTGATGAGGCTGAGAAGGAACACAAGAGTTCTTTCTTCAATTGGTTCTATTTCTCAATTAATATCGGTGCTCTTATTGCTTCTTCTCTGCTGGTTTATATACAAGATAATGTGGGTTGGGGATGGGGTTTTGGCATTCCAGCAGTGACCATGGCAGTAGCCGTGGTGAGTTTCTTTTCAGGAACTAGAATGTATCGAAACCAGAAGCCTGGAGGCAGCCCCCTCACGCGAATCTGTCAAGTCATTGTGGCATCCATAAGAAAGCGCAAAGTTGCGTTGCCTGAAGACAAGTCTCTTCTATATGAAGTAGCAGATACAGAATCTGTTATCCAAGGAAGCCGCAAACTTGACCACTCGAAAGGATTAAGGTAAACCAATCAAAATGAACTTTGTTATTAATTAGTGGATTTGTTATCAGGCTTTCTAATAAGAGTATGATATGATTAGTGGATTTTCTTTCACAACTCAATGAATGACACACGATTGTGTTGCCCCACAAAAAAACCCCTCCATATATCTTTTTTTTTTTTGTTGGACAACTTGAAAACAAACACCTAAGAAACTTTACTTAAGTCTATCACTTGGCTATTTAATGTTTACTGTTTATTCAGAACTGGAAGCAAATGGAATTTGGAATGTCCTTCTTGATTTGTAAAACATAGGGACATAGTGATATAGTCAACTTTCATACCATCTCAGATGCTGTTTCAAATGGAATTTGGAATGTCCTGCTTGATTTGTTAAAAGAAAAAAAAAATCAGAATATGACTCTACCCAGTGTGTTTCTTGGCTTATCTAATATTTAATTCACTGTTGTTGCTTCTCTCAGCTTCTTTGACAAAGCAGCTGTGCCAGAGGAATCAGATAGTGTGAAGATGCCAGCAAACCCTTGGAGACTTTGCACTGTAACTCAAGTGGAAGAGCTGAAAGCTATCATGAGACTGCTTCCTGTATGGGCCACCGGTATCATCTTCGCTACCGTCTATGGTCAGATGAGTACTTTATTTGTGTTGCAAGGGGCGACAATGGATCCTCATGTTGGCCACTCCTCCTTCAAGATCCCACCGGCATCTCTTTCCATCTTTGACACCATTAGTGTAATCTTTTGGGTCCCAGTGTATGATCGGATTATTGTGCCAGTTGCTCGAAAGTTCACCGGGCATAAAAATGGCATAACTCAGCTCCAAAGAATGGGCATTGGCCTCTTCATATCCATATTTTCCATGATCTCAGCGGCAGTTCTGGAGCTCATAAGGCTCAGAATGGTGAGACGCCACAATTACTATGAACTCGAATATGTTCCCATGTCGATCTTTTGGCAGGTTCCCCAGTATTTCATCATAGGGTGTGCAGAAGTCTTCATGTTCGTTGGTCAGCTGGAGTTCTTCTACGAGCAAGCACCTGATGCCACGAGAAGCTTGTGTTCTGCTCTCTCATTGCTCACCGTTGCACTCGGACAATACCTGAGCTCGCTTCTAGTAACGATTGTCACGCATATCAGTACCAAAAATGGCAGCCCTGGATGGATACCTGACAATCTGAACTATGGTCGTATCCACTATTTCTTCTGGTTATTGGCAGTGCTAAGTGCTCTGAATTTGCTAGTTTACCTCCTGGTGGCAAGGATGTATAAATACAAAAGACCGGTCGGGACTCTCCGCTGAAAACTGGGTTAAGAGTGCAGAAGCAAATAAGTTTGGGAACAAAAGTCTTGTTTTTAGTATAGGAATGATGATAGTGTCCATATGGATGTAGATTCTATGAAGATTTGTTCTTTTACTTCAGTGTTTATGAGTATGCTTTGTTTCATTTTCTTACTGTTTCAAAGGTATAGTATTCTGTAAGGTTGAAACTAAGTTATCCATCTGATTTGAGTAAAAATATGGTGTTGTCTAGATTAAATTGTGTTCCTCTGTCCATTAGTAGTTTATCCTCTGGTTTCTGTGACAAAGCTCAAGCACAATTCACAGATTCCTTATATTCTTTGTTCTTTGTGTTTTTAAAATAATGTAGGGAACTAAGATATATGATCAAAATCAACATAAACTATAAGATAGCGGGAATTACTATATAAAGTCTCGAGAAAGAGATTTAATCATCCAAAAGTTTGATAACAACTGAGGAATTTATGCTACTCACGTATTATTTTTATTAGGACCTTTTGGGAATCAAATATGTTCTTTAGGACCTACAAGGCTACAATATATACAATGATTCATTTAGAAGTTTTTGTCATACTTGTAACAAACTTTTGGGCCCATTTGGATTTTTAGCAAAGAGGGATATGATGATGTAAAAGCAATCCGCATTACATCCAGAAAATGGATGACAAGGAAATTGCGTTAGAGTGAAGGTTGGAGAAAGACTAAAATGCCCTTATTCGCATTCACCAATGGCCATTATTTGGGTATTTTAGCCTTTTTAATCTTATTTTTGTTTTATTTAATAAGGGAAATAAAATAAATTGGTTTACATGATCAACCAAACAAATCTAGGCAGGCACTAATCATTTAATTACATTTGTTAAAGATGTTTCCAAAAAATGTTATAAATATTATCTGTGGATTTTCATAAATCATGACCTCTCAAGATTATAGTTTAAAAAAACTTAATTATGACTTCCATAAATCATTGGACCTTATTTTTCTCCCTCATTCATGAAATCGAACGTAGTAAATAATCAAAATTCATTGATTTCTGGAAATGTACATCATAAATGTAGATACAATGTGATCATGGTATTTAACTATTAGGTGCCTATATATAGGGGTCCACCCTGAAGTCATGTACACACAAATCCCATGTACGTAGAAGCCTAATGCTATGAACACTCTTACAGTGGGTTGTGAGCCGATCCCACTTATAACATAAGACAATTAGTGATACCCTTTTAAATTTTAAAAAATAGCCTTTACTTTGCTTATGTTGTTTAAACACCTCACTAGGTTGTTTTTCATAATACTTTGATTTTAAATTTTAAAAACAGCCCTTTAATGATGAGAGTAAATGAAAATGGAGAAGGGGGAAGTAGAATGTGTTTGTTCGAAAAGTAATTCCATCTGGTTTAATAAAAGAAAAAGTAAAATATTCTGATTACCCTTCTATTTTGTTTTAATTGCATAAAACACCTTTATTTTGAAAACATACCTTAGAACAAACCCTTAACACAGTTAAAGAATATTCTAAAAACAATGTTCAAGTATATTTTTTAATTAAAAATCATATTAAAGTAAATCTTGTTTACTAATTTACCTCTCATTATAACAAATCCCTAATTTATCTATTAACATTAATATTTATTAATGATCTGTTTAATTTTTTAATTAAATTTTGAAAAAGTTTTTTATGTGAAAACTATTAACAATTGATTAAAAAAATTGAGTGATTTTCTTAGCAAAAATATGTTTAATGAAATATATTTAAAAATTTTGGATTATAATATATTAATATAAGAATCTTAAAATTATATCATTTTATAATTCTATAACTTAATTGAATATATATATATATATATATATGATTGCAAAATATTTTAACTAACATATATGTATTTAAAATATTATATCATAAGTAAATTTTAATAAATAAACGATATTAAGCATTTAAATTTATTGAAAAATAAAAATTTATAATGATAAAATTAGTTAACTTTGTAACATGATAATCAATTTAATCGTATAAAAAAATTTTTTATAAAAATTTAAAATTATTTTTGTAATTTTGGATAAAGATATGTGATTAAATGATTATTATTTTATGACAAAGATTACATTATTATTAAATAATATTTATTCTAAGGAGGGGCATTTGGATCAAAATAATGGGTCAATGCTGTGATTTAACGGTTAACTAACAGTTAGGGCGTAAAAGTTAAATTTTAAAGCTATAAGTAATATTTATGCAACACATATTTTAATTTTTAACGAGGTTTATATATATTTTTAAAATAAAAGAGAAGCTTATATAATTAAAGGTAAATAAAGGAGAGGTTGTTGTATGTTACTCTAAAAGAAATGATAACATTATTTTTGGAGTAAATAAATCACATTACACAAAAGTTAACCTAAATATAAATCATATATTACATAATAGAACCTCCACTATATCAATATACCTTAAGCTTGTAAAACTTGTTAGAAAAAGCACTTTTACTACCGTTAATCCAAACACATGCTCAAGTGTTTGAAAAATATTCAGAGGTTAAGTACCGTGAATGAAATAAGCATCTTTAGGTGATAACATTATAGAAAAGCATAAAGAAAAAGAATACCAGAGGCGGATTTGAGTGTAAACCATGCTGTATTTTTTATTTGAATTACAATGACCAGAGAAAAAGACTCTGGGGTTGAAGAGGCCAAGAACCTAGACCAGACATTAAGGAAAAAACCAAAACCAAATGTTAGCTCATATCAGCCAACATTTGGGTCAAACAAAAATCTGGAAGTTGCTGCAATACGGATAAATCATTGTTCGAGACCAGAGCCATTTTGGCCAAGTAATCAGCACAACCGTGCTGTATTTATTCATTCCAAAAACAAGAGTATATGTACGAAGAGGGAAGAACAATTCTAATGAATACATTACTCCATATTATTCTAGAACATGAATATATTGTAACATGCTTTAAGGACATGTATTTATGTAAAGTTTGTTTCAACTTGATCACAACCTTGACATTTCACATATTCTCCTGTTCGCTGAATGAAATGTAATATTACTTTCCCCCTCCTAAATATACGAGTTAATTAAAAACTTTATTTTTAAATGACTGTTATGAGGAGAGAGAAGAGTGACCATATATCATTATATTTGCACTGGAAATGTTATTTAAGAGAGAGAGAAGGGAATTAATTAGTGGGTAAGGTTGGAAAGTGAGTATTAATTATAAAGGCAAATCAGAAAAAAGAGCACTAATTAAATTATAAGTGATTTATATTTTAGATCATACATTTTTTTTTAGAGCTATCCTATATTGTGCATCAGACGGAGTATTCTACACTTGAAAGCTTTTACCAAAGACCATTTATCATTGTTTCTGAAGTTCCCAACCCAATCTTATCAAATGTGCTACTCCCTCCGGTCCTAATTATAGGATATATTTACCTAACTTTAGAAAAATTAAGGATAATAGTTAAATTAGTTAATCATATTTATTTTCCTAAAATGCCCTTATTTAAAATTTAGAATTTAAAAAAATAGTAAAATTGAGGTGTATGTGGCATTAATGAGTTGCAAGCATTACTCACTTTATAGAATACATAGGTGTATTCTTAAACTATTATTGTATGTAACTATTATTAAAAAAGTATTAATAGGGGGTATTTTGGGAATAAATTGAAAAAAATTAAAATTTTCTCCTAAATTAGGATCAAAATCAACTCTTAAATATTATCTTATAATTAGGATTGGAGCTACTATCTTCGTTCGCAGCATCAACATTCCGTGTTCCCGGGCCAACTAGATTCTGATTTTTGGAGTGGATCAACATTCAGTGTGCCGGGGCCCACAAGTTTGAACAGGGAGAAGCACACAAGACGAAAATTCTTTGTCCGTTAAACTTGGATGGGAAAATCCCGAATTCATAACATTAAGTGTGGATTTAGATGAGGTTTTAAAAAATAATTTTTATAATTTTTAAGATAAATATGTAAGAAGAGTTTTATGTTTTGACACTTCTAAAACATGATTTCACGTTTAACCAAACATGCACTTACATTTGGGAGAAAAAAAAAACATGCACTTACATTATTTTTCACAATCTTTTAATCTTTATTAATACTGTGGACTTTTATTTTCCCCCTCCCGGAGACGCTTTGCCTACATTGACGGTGCCGTAGATGGAGAAGGCGAAGGAATTGCTGCAAGTCACCCCTGAAGAATCGCAATCTCTGTCACAACACATTCCTCCTCTCATGCCTGACTCAAATTTCTGTTTCTACGAGCAATTTATCCTCAGAGGCATCCAAGTGGATCGAGTCGAACCCGGTCTCGTCGTTTGTACCTTCCGAGTCCCTCCTCGCTTCACCGTAACATGCCTTGTCCTTCAATTGTTCCTTTATTGATTTCATTTTTGTTATCTTTATCTTTTGGTTTACTATTCTACCGTTTGATAATGCTTTTTTCGCATTCGTAATTTCTGCTGATTTACCATGTGGAAAATTATCTCATTTGATTGTTAAACTCAGGGTTAAGTGGTTTTAGTTCTGATTATGAGTGTTTAGGCTTTAATTTTTGTTCTTTTGTGATTAATTGCTACTGGATATGCGATAGCTCGTGTTGTTCTCATAATCATTAGAATGTGAAAATCATTCAGAACAATCTCATAATCCTTAATGAATATCGGCTGTAGGTACAAGTCTCTTATGGGACAGAGGTTTATTGCTTTTTGCAATTTTTATTTTATTTCATTTTTTGTTCAATTTTTGCTTCTACAGGACAGAACTGGGAAGTTGGCTAGGGGTTCAATAGCCAACCTTGTAGATGAACTTGGAGGTGCTGTAGCTCATACAGAAGGTTTCCCCATGAATGTTTCAGTTGACATGTCCATTTCTTGTCTTTCAACTGCTCATGTTAATGTAAGTAATTTGCTATAGACTTACCTTTGATATGTGTTCCTTTCAATTTTATGCTAGGTTTTACTCTTTCTGTTATAGTTATGTTGTGCTAGTGAAACTGAAAATGGGGAGAGTATACAAGGGGAGGAAGATTAGGAAGGTTAAATGAATCAAATCATGCAAAACTTCTAGATGCATGATAAATTTTAACCCCAGCTTTACTCCCACCAATCACACCCTTGATATGCTAGTCCTTGACTTTTTCAAATTGAATCCTTTAGATTTACGCATTCTGGAAGAGAGATGTAACATAGCAGTGATGCAGGACAAAGGAAAAGAGGGAGGGGGAGAAGAACGAGGAGGGAGAATAGGAGAAGAATGGGAGGGAGAAGTAGAGAAATTGGGGGATGTGTGACAGTGATCATAATATAATCTCTATCAAAATCAATGAGCAAAAAGGTCCAACAAATGAGCAAAACCTAAGTTATTCATAAAGCCCTAGATGCAAATTACAGAATGAAAATTTAACAATTTAAACTTATTTAACAAAGATAAAATCTAAAAAAGAGCAGCTCAATGCATGAGGCTCCTATCAGGTGGGGTTTGAAGAGAGTTAGATGTGTGCAGCCTTGCCCTTGCAAGTAGAGAGACTATTTTTAGGATTTAGACCCATGACCTGCAAGTCACATGGTAGTAACCTCACCACTACGCCAAGGCTCACCCTCTAAGATAAAATCGAAAATTCAAAATAAATTAAAGAACGTCTTGTATCAAATAAACCAGAAACTCTCTTACCTCTAACTTAAGTTTTCAATTTCCCATCAAGTGGTGTGCGGATCAACATCTCATTTTTGCACCCATAATTTTGTTTCAGGTTTCCTGTATAGATATGCTATTAACTCTTTGAAAATTTCTGTCGGTGTGGGATTTGTGCATCACTATCAGTTCTTGCTGTAATTGTTTACCTTATCTAAGTTTTGGTTCTGTACACCAACTCTTTTGAAGTTTCAAGCTCTCATTTCTGGTCATTCCTTCTGCTACAAGCACCAACAATTATTTTATTGAAGTGAATCTTCATGTTGAGGGTGCCAGATATTGTTTATCATCTTTTTAATGTAGTGAATTGTATCTGTGCAACTGTTGCAGGATGAACTAGAGATTACTTCTAGGCTCTTGGGACGGAAGGGAGGTTATTCTGGAACAATAGTTACCCTCAGAAATAAAGCAACTGGAGAATTAATAGCAGAAGGTCGCCATTCACTATTTGGAAGACATGCAAGCAAAATGTAGTTCCCTTATGGTGTATGTGTATGAATATATGCAAACATAAAGATGTTATTTTAGGAAACAGGTCTGATAAATGTATGTGTATGTTTGTTTGTTTGTTTTTTCTTTTTGTTCTGTATGAGGACATGGAGGGAGGCTTTTGAACCCTGAAGGAAAAAAATTAGATATTTTCTCCCCTTGAATTATGGGTTTCTTCAGCCACTTTGAGCGTAAGCATACAATTTGGCAGCACTAACAATAAAGCCCCGTCTTATTAAATGAGGTGGGCTACAATTTGGCAAAAGTCACTGCAGTTTCTATTAGATGCGTGTGAACTCTGCAGTAAGTGACTGTTTCAAAAATATGGAATTCATGAGATAATAGAGACTTCAAAGAATGAGACAATTGTAGCCCCTAACTAACACCCCAGTTACTGACAAGGTTTTGCTAATTTTTCTTTTTACAGTTACCTTTTCAAATACACACAACTATTTTTATGACTGCAGTGCATTTGAATTATAGCTCTGGAGTATTCTAAACCATTGCAGGTCAAGTAGCTCATAAATTTACTTCAAAGGTCTTGATCAACATAATGCAGGGGTATGGATTGAATCAATACACTTCTAGAAAGGTAACATATTGTAAGTTTCAGTATATGCACATAGTTGCAAACACAGAATCTAGCATATATGTCTAGGAAAATTCTGAACTACATATCTAGCAACCTAATATGTTTTTCCTTTAATCTCATACAGTTTAGTACTGGAAAAAACACATAAAAGTATTAAGCTTTTTGACATGTCTGAAGCATATTTCACTCTGATGATTCACTGGACAGTTCAGCAAGCATTGCATTGTATTCTTCTTTGAGACTGTTATATTTGTTACTTAAGGTATTGAAACTTTCCATTTTCTCCTCTGGAATGCCTGCCTTCAACTCCTCCATACGCTGCTTTGTGGATTCTATCTTCTTCTTGAGCTCTTGTTTTTTCTGAACTTTCTCTTCATGCTCTCTGTGTAATGCCTCCAGCTCGGATTCCTTAATTTCTGGATCAAATCTCACATGGAATGTATATATGTTTATCACCAGAAATGATGTCTTAATTTTGACATGTCATGCACAAAATTTATATGGTAAATTTAATAATTTTGTTATCACTTAATTAATTATCCATTGATTGTTTCCCTAAATTCAAGTAAAAATGTTAATGTCAGTATCACCTATAGTCAATTTATCCCTTTTAAATCTAAATCCCAATTTTGAATGTCAGCTCTGAAGTAACAAGATCGGTATGAATTATTTGAAGTAAAAGGTGTGATAAATGACAATGAAATTATTTGAAACTTGAAAGGAAACAATCATTCTAATAGTTATGTGACTTTCTATTAAAACAGGGGAGATAGAAGCCAAATATTAGGGTTTTTTCCAGGGAAAATCTCTTTGAAAGCCTTTTAAAATATCAAAATCCTAAATTAAGCTCCAAAATTTAACATATTATAAATCAAGTCAAAAAACCCAATCCATAATTTTACGATTGGGTGAGTTTACTCATATGCCCTCTTCTCATCTTCGTTTATTTTTAATCTTCCTCTCATTCTCCATCCATCTCTTCTCTTCTTCAAGTTCTATTGGGATCTGTGATTCACTAAGGATTATTGATTTTTGGAACAACACCAACACTATCATTCCCACTCGAGTTAGGATCACGGCAATCCCAATCACGATGTGAAAGCAAACCCACAAATAAGAAGTCTAGCAATTCTTAGGATGTGGCTTCATTGGGTACAGTGCTTTCAAAACTTATCACTTGGCTATAATAAGTCGCAAGAGGAAGAGACTTTCAAGGAATGACATTTAGGAGACCAATTTCGGAGAAGTGGTTCATTTGGGTAATGGATCGATCTTGAAGTCGTTCATGTGCTGACTTGAAAACGGTGATAGCTGGGTGGCCAGGTTATGGGGTTGTATCATTGGTCTCTGTGGGGTTTGGGATGGAGCCTTTCGGAATGTGAAACTCTTCTTGATTCATTAGAGGTGATTGGACTCAATAACCCTGTGAATTTCGACCTGAATGAAAACGCTAACCTTATCCTGGAATTGCAAAATCTGGTTCAGCGGAAATGGGATTGCAAATATTAGTCGAGAAAAAATGGGTCTGCGGATTCCCTTGCAAAGAATGCTCCTTCGTTGGCACCAAGGTTTCAGATTCTGTCTTGTGAATCTACTGTATGTTAGCTGAAAGTGGAATCACTTAGCTTAATGTTCGTTTGGGATATCTTATTTTTGGGCAATAAGTGTTTATAAATCGTGATTTACGGTATACGAGGTAAGTATGTGAGAGGAGTTTTATTTCGACTTATTTAATAAGTGTTTATTCTTAAAAAATAAGCTAATTCAAAAATACTTTTAGTTACATTTCTTTTCTCTAAGTACTTATTTCATTCTTATCAAAAAAGGATCCCAGTATTTGAGAGTTTTCTTTTTTAATAACTCAATGGCATCAAGGTAAATTGACTAAATTTTAAAATCCCAATTTGGGTCATGTGATTTGATTTATAATTTGCTAAATTTAGAAGCCTAATTTAGGATTTAGATATTTCAAAAGGCTTTTAATGGGATTTTCCCTTGTTTTTCTATGAAATATTTGAAATCAAGATAAGAAAAATTGATTTTGGGTCAAATTACATGCATTATACATAATCTTTTTCTTTCTTTTAAGCCGAACTTCAAACGTTTCCTCCGATCTTAAAAACAAAGAAATATGGACAAGACTCAAGTTTCTCTACTCTTAGGACGACAACCCCAACCAGTGCCAAACAACACATAAAACAAGACATAAAAAAATATAAAAAAGAGGAAAGGGGAAAAAAAATAAAAGATATATTTATTTAGAATAAAAAATAAAAAATTTTATTAGCTAGAGAGTTCAGTTTTCTTGCAAACTGGGGAGGAGTTAAAAATGCTGAGAAAGGAAAACCTAATCCATACCCAAAAGGACTAACTCATATGCATTCACTTGAGAAAAAGAGAATCAAAGGCAGTGATCATGAAATGTAAAAGCATATAGAGAAGTAACAACGAAAAGAGGATTCGATTAAGATTAGGATTAAGAAAAAAAAATTGAAGAAATTAGATGCAAAACCTTTTTTCGGCAGCTAAGTTTATTATCTCTTTTGAGTTCAGTTGTTGTTGTTGTTGAGCTCTCTGAAATGAATCTGAATGGAAGAAGAAGACTGGTCTTTAATTTGTTACGTCTTCAGTACGCAGAGTCTCGTGTTGTGAGTTGTGACTTCTCTTGCGTGTGTATATAAATAGACAGACAGACGCACACTCTATATATGATCCTGAGACAGCCTAACTTTTTCCCAGCACAACAAAACGTATGCCTTTGCTATTTGGTAGTACTATTATCACTTGCTATTTTTATTTTTTTTGGCCAGCTAATTAATTCTAGAGAAAAAAACAAATAAATGACATTTAAACTTAAATTTGGGGAGAGAACATTTTAATGTCAATATACTTTTTAAATAATAGACTTCATTATTACCTTAAAAGGTAAATTTATTGGTCAATAAATTACATTTTATACTTTAATTATTTGGATGTAAATATTAGGGTTTAAGATAAAAAGCATGACAAATGACAATTACTCTCTTCGATATATGAAAGAAATATAACATGAAGGATATGCTATTAAAATTATTTTTAAGAATCCAACATCAATCAATATCCATTTAAAATATAAATTTTATAATAAAATTCATCGTTAACCTATGGGAAAAAGATACATAAATACTATGTGAATTGTCAAAACCCAGAAAAGTCTATTAACATTTACAAATGACAATGAGGGGATTGAGGGGCAATCTGGGTTTTTCATGTTTGTACCAATTGACTAAAATGCCCCTCAAATCAAAACTCACCCCCTCTTCCTCTTCCTCTTCCCGTCATCTCCTTCCCCCACTTCAGATCTCAAATCCCAACTCTTTGGCTCTCCCTATTAATCCCGAATCCAATCGTTTTGTTCACCGCAAGTGTGCCCTCCCCCGCTGCAACGCCTGCTGAAGACGCCCACAAGCTCAAATCCTTCGACGTCGTCGGAGGATTCATCCCCTTTGCTGATCTATTTTGTAGTGGTGATGATAACGAAAATGGTTTTTCTGAGGGTGATTAGGTGATAAAGGAATGTGATGAGGCTTTCATTTCTGAGATTGGATTGCAGATCCAGCATTACCAGGTTGAAGAAGTTGCTGTCATGAATATTTCTGGTTTTTTTTGTCAACTCCATCACTACACTTATTATTACCATTACTAAACTTGTCAATACCATTAATAAAATTAGTCAACGCATTTACTCAGTCTGGTAATAGAATAGTTTACTCATAATTGGTTTTGACACAAAGGATAATGTGATTGAAAAATTTTATAATGATTTTAACAAATTCGTTAATAGTTTTGACAAAAAGGATAATGAGATTGACAAATTCATCAGTGGTTTCACAAACTTATAATAGGTTTTGACAAACAGGATAATGCGATTGACAATTTCAGTAATGGTTTTAACAAAGTTGTTAATGGTTTTGACAAAAAGGATAATGGAATTGACAAATTCATCAGTGGTTTTCACAAACTTATAATAGGTTTTGACAAAAAGGATAATGAGATTGACAAATTCTATAATGGTTTTAACAAAAAGGATAATGACATTAACAAATTCATCAGTGGTTTCATACACTCAATTGATTTTGATTAAAAGGATAATGTGATTGATAATTTCAGTAATGGTTTTAACAAAGTCGTTAATGGTTTTGACAAAAAGGATAATGGAATTGACAAATTCATTAGTAGTTTTCACAAACTTATAATAGGTTTTGACAAAAAAGATAATGAGATTGACAAATTCATGTGGTTTTCACAAACTCATTATTGATTTTGACAAAAAAGATAATGGAATTGACAAAGTCGTCAATGGTATTCACAAAGTCATAATTGGTTTTGACAAAAAGGCTAATGGGAATGATAAATAATGCATGACGTCCTCAATTTGTTGTTGGCCAAGAGAGGGGAACTGACAAATGTTGTAATGGTATTGACAAATTCAGTAATGATTTTAACAAATTGAATAATGTCAATGACAAAAGACATAATCAATAATGTGTCAGAGTGTGAGCCCAGAAGGGGTGAGCGCTGACAATTTTAGGCCCACACTCATGACACATTTGATGACAATTTTGAATGAGAAGAGGAAGAGATGAAGAGAGGGAGAGGAGAGAGGAAGAGGATGGGAGTGTTTTAGTAAAAACAATTAAACTTCCAAATCCCAAATCCCTCCCAATCACCTCTGTGTCATTTTAATTTCTTAATAGACCTTATGGGATTTTGAGAATTCAAATGGTATTTAAATGAGATTTTCTCTTAACTTATCTCTCAAAATAGTGTAATATATCATAGGCCTACTTATTTAAAATATACTTATCTTAAAATAATCTTGATAAATAAATAAAGTAAAGCAATCACGGACACTTTATGACTTTACCAAACCTCTATGTTTAAGAGTCTTAGTGCCCATTCAAATTAGTGGTGAAAAAATAGCTTTTTTTGTAATTTAACTTTTATAAAAGTAAGATATGATAAAATTCAGATTGTAAATGTGATTTGTGTTTGGATTGAAAGTGACAAAAGTGTTTTTTTTCCCTCACCTTAAACCTGTTTGGATTAGCCGTAGAAAAGTCCATTTAGATAGAAAATGACTTAAAAGGGCATGACTCTTATTGAATACTACACACACAAATATTATTTGTATATATTGTGATAATTGAAGTGAAAATATATAAAATAAAATTTGATAAAATAAAAAAATGTTCGTTATTATTGAAAAACAAGAGAGAAAAATACACTAAGGTACTTAATTTAAAATGGATAAATCTATATTTAAATTAGAATGCATACATAAAGTGGATCATTATTGGATCATTTACCCCTAACAAGTTGGTCTCTTTCTTGTGTCACGAACATGATTCATTTATGTTGAAGATAATCTGAACACATCATACTAAATCTATTATTTAGTAATCTAATTCTTACATTGAAAATATGAACAATATTGTGAATATGAGTATGAATTTTGTTGATTGGATAGAAGAGAGAAAAGTAAGTAAATGTAACAAGAAAACACAATATTTAACTGCAATCACCTTGTCCTAGCTAGCATCCTTCTTGGAATCTCCTAGTAACACCCCAAATACCCCCTACCTCTTCCGCATCATGAGATCACTCTTCCGCAAGAAAATCTTCACTGTCCACCATCCATCTGACGGTGGCAAAGCTCTTTATGGGTTGACGGAGGCATCCATGTGGCTCCTCCATTATTCTCAGTTCAGCTTGGCTCCGATGGTGATAATGGAGAAATATCCATGGCAGCTTGCCCCATGGCATTTTTTGAGCACCCGTGCCAAAGAAGGTGGGATCGCCTTCGAAAAGGCTTATGGTGCGAGATGTGGGACTTTGCCTCCAAAAATGCAACGGTCTTCTGTCTCACCCCTGTTTTGCTATGAATACTTCGCCACCATGATCTCTTTGAGAAGTCAGAAGCTTGGATTTTGGGCTTCTTCTATAAGCCACGATCAGCTTAAAAGCCCAGCGCAAGCCAACGTGAACCAAAACGGTGTTGTACCAGCCGACTGTGCTTTTTTTGGTCAAACGCACGGTAACCCCCCCTCATCGCTTCCCCAAACATGCCCTTAGAAAAAAGTGTTGATACTTTTGGAGAATTCACTTTGACCCACCACATGGCAGTGGATGATATATGACAAATCCCTATTTTTATTATATATTTTATATTTTAATTGGGAATTTTGTCATAATTATCAAGCTTAAAATGCCTTTTTTGAGATAAATTGAGATTAAAAGTAATAAATACATTAAATTAGAATTAAAAAGGGTAAAATTGTCATAAAAATTATAATTACTCTTAATTATTAATTCTTGAGAAGAATTGATGTTGGATTAATTGCTTCAAATTGTAGGTGCTTGAAGAAATTGGATTAAGCACGAAAATGACAGTTTGGGGTTCAAATTTAAGAAATATCAGAAAGGACCCGAATTTATTACTACTAAGGACCTGAAATAATGGAATGACAAAGAGGGGATCATTGAAACTCAGCGTTTTGGTAGCTGAACTGTAGGTGAGATCTGGAATGAGTTTCAGATTGGGAATCGGAGACTTTGGGGAGCCGAGGCGAATTAACAGGGGGGAGAGACAGCCGCAAGTCGAGAGCAGCAGAGCTTCAGCCTCGCATTCCCTTCACCTTCTTCTTCCTCTCTCTCGCCGGCGGCTCATCCACCACCACAGGCCGCCGGCGAGCATCGCTCCGTCACCACCAACAGAGAGATCAGAGCCGCGTGTGGTGAGCTGAGAGCTGAACCCGAGAAGCTGAGAGTAAACCGAGAGTGAGACAGAACTGAGATTTGAGAACAGAAGGGATTACAGAGAGCTGAGGGGGGTGCCGACACGGAGCTGTGAGAGGGAGCTGTGGGAGAGAGCGACGGCGAGGACCTCAGGGAGCTGAGAGCCGGGATTCGCAGGAGCGGCGGCGGCGAGCTTCATCCACACTTCACCATCTCCGCCCTCATCACCGTCCACCACCGAGCTCTCCACCGCCGTTACACCTCCATTCCCTTTCTCCACCATCGGCAGCCTTCCACCTCCACCACCACTGGCATACTTCCCTCAAGCCACCGGCGACCTTCACAGACCGTAGCCCCTCTGTTTCCGAATTCAACACAGCCGGGGCCTCCTCTGTTATGTTTTTTTGTTTTAATTTCAGCCCTCAAGTTTAATTGATTAGTGCTAATTGGTTTCTTTGATCATTGTTTTATATGGCTGGAATTATGAAATTATTTGGTAGAGCTGATTTGATGGCTGTGTTTTTGAACCTGAGTGTGATTATATTTCTTGAAGCTTTTTTTCATTAGTGGCCAGGCAATTTTGTGTTATTAGAGATGAGTTAGAGATGATTTAAACTCACATATACTTTAAAAAGAAATTTTAATTACCTATAGCTCATTATATTGATGATTTATTAGGTTTAAGAATTCATTTATATATTGAGACTATGATTTTAGTTATGTTTTATCCTATGAATTGAGTTTTTGTGATTTATAATGAGGATTTGTACCTATCAATATATATGATTTTATATATATATATGTGTGTGTATGTGTGTGTTTATCTATGATTCTATTGCTTTCTATCTATTTAATATGATTTTTTTGGATGGTTTGATTGAATTGGAATTATAGTTGAACCTAAATATATTGCTTATTCCATAATCACTCTCAAAAGGGTTTTAATAATGCTTAAATAAATGGGTTCATGAGTTTGAGCATTAGATTCAATGGTAATTAGAGTTTGGTATTTTAGAAAACTTAGAGAAATTCATTATATTAAGAGGGTTTAATAGCATTTCAAGGATATGAGTTCCTCTCTTGTAATACTAAATTCATTGATTAATAAAGTTTGAATATTAGAAGCTTAATGTATTAACTCTTCAAATATTTTAATTGAGCAAGGATAGCCATTGAAAATCATTTCTAAAAGCATCTTCATCCATTAGATTTCTAACCCATTTCCATTCTTTCTTATTTGAAAATCCCAAAAATATCTATTTTAATTATATTTAATTCATAATTTTAAAAATCAATCAATTATGTTTTACTCTTATCAAATTTATATTATAATTATTTAATTTATTAAGAATTAATTTCACAATCAACTCTTTAAAATAAAATGACTCGAGTATATATAATAAATATTACATTAATTCAATTTTATTCTTGATAATACAAGACGAATGAGGGGCTATTTCAATATCTTACTCAAAAGAGCAGTTTATATATATATATATATGTCTGTGTGTGGGGGTAAAAGAAAAGGATGGCAAACAAAAAAACAAAAAGAAAAAAGAAAAGGCCACAATGTACTATTCTCAACACTTCTTTTTTATTTTTGTTTATAGTTTTTAAATTTACAAGCTGTGACATGCTTTTTGTGTAAAGAATAAAGATCCTTAATTGAAGGTTAAGATCACTCATAAATACCGAGAGTAGATACTTGCATATTATAAATGGAGTTTTTTGTTTCCTTAATTATTCTCTTCTTTTTATTCAAAAGGCGGATGTTGACGAGGATTCGGTTTTTCTTCTAAGGTTTGATGCAATGTCTCTATGTGATTCTAATATTTATTCAAAAAAAAAAATCCTTCTCACTTTCACACTCCTAATTTTGAAAAGGAAAAAATACAGTGCCTGTGCCCTGTGATCCTATATATAAGAGAAAATTATAGCTAATAGCTTGCGTGACATTTTTAGTATCTTTTTTTTTATTCTCATTAATTTTTTTATTAATTCCTATTTGCTCATTCTTTTTCTCACTTCCTCTATAAAATAAAAGCGTTTTTAAAAAATAAGTTATGTTTTTACAAATTTATTATTGTTTTTAAACAATTTTTGCTTACTTCTTTATTTAAGTAATTTGATTATTTGTATGATTTAAAAGGATGGGAGGGGATACTTTTGAATATAAGGTGGAATTTATGAAGTCAAGTACAAAATAATTACGTAAAAAGATCAAATTTTCTACTGTACCTATCATATGAGCAATCTCATAATTGCATTCAGATGTACAATAATTATTTCCTTTGATATTTTGTCGGTTAATCAAGCGAAAAAGAATTTGTAGGTGACCACTTATTCTTCAATGTTTACATGATATTTTACAAATGTATTGTTGAATTTGAATAAATCATAATTTCAATTTATCACTAATTTAAATTATAATTGACAAATCACAGGAGTATTTTAATTTTAAAATAAATGATCACTCTGATTATAAACAGCAATTTTGCTTCCTACTTGGCTTTGATTGAAATAAAAATTATAAAAAAATAAACAAAATAACCATAAATTTAGGTATGGTCAAAATTCAAACCTTTGCTAGTAATCAGCCGTAGTCAATTGCTTCTGCTTAAAATCATTTGATGTTATTTATAAGTTCATTTTAATTAAATCACACATACAAAAAAAAAAAAAAAAAAGTAGTTAAATCAATAATTATGGGGTAAATTTTTAAATATACCCTCATTTATGAATATGTACTTTTCAACTCTTTATTCTCTATATATTTTTAAATTATTTCTTCATTGATATAATAAATAAAAGCAAAATTGTCTCAATTTCATTTATTACATTGAAACTATACTTATAAATATATGACCAAATTTTTTGATAAAAAAAATTTCTAAATAAGACCATAGTGACAATGTAGCTGTATGTTTTGACTTTTGAGAATTAATAACGCCCCAGAGTTTTGTCTATTTCTGGTTAAATTCACATTTGTTTACTTTTTTTTTAATTTGAATTATTGATTTTAATTTTAGAAATCCATTTTACAAAACAGAAAAATATTTTTTTTTTAAAAAAAAGATGATTTTATCATATTTATTTATTTATTATCGAAATACAAATTAAAAAATTATTGTACTCGTGTAATTCGTCATTAACGTCCTTTTTTAGTAACTTAACAAATTATGAGGATATAAAATATTAACGGTAAGTGGAGAAGCTATATTCAATAAAAACGAAAAAAATACGACAATTTGATTATAAAATGAGGTGAACTTGGGATTAATTTTTCATAATCCTCCCAATGGTCCAAAAATAAGAAATTTTTAAGAAGGAAATTTCAGTCTAAAACATAAGAGGTTGGCATACTCCCTTTATTACCTATTATAAGTTTTAAATTTGTCGGGCTTGGTTTTTCTCCAATGCTCTTACCATCCACTTTCTTTCAATTTCTCATCCACTACTCATTTTAATATTTAGATTGAAATTTGAACAATTTAAATTTGAGTTAATTTATTAATAATTTATTATTTTATTAGTAATTTTAGAAAATATTAAATTTGAACCGCCTAAATTTTAATCTAAAGGTTAAGATGAGTAGTGAGGAAGACAAAGAGGGAAAGTGAATGATAAGAGTAGGGGAGAAAAGCCATGTTCAAAATTTGTGAATAAATGTTGTTCAAAATAGCTTCATTTTATGTTTGTATAAACATTTATTGCATTTTTTTTCAACTTTATCCACTATTGAATGTATTTATTGCATTTATTTTCTCTCACTTATCCTCTTTGCAAATAAGGGCATTGTCAAAACTCGTTTCCATTTCGATAATCGAAAAGTAATAAAGACAAAATTTTGTGGGGATACAGAAAAATATAATTATACTGATAAAAGTATTTGTTTACAATCCTAATATTGTTCAGCAACAAAATATGGAAAATACAGAAATACAGCTGAAATTCTAATGTTCACAGGATTTCCTAAAATATCTTAAACATAAACTAATTATAACCTCCAGCCTTGACCTTGCCTTGAGACACGTGCCAATCACTTCTTGGCGTCTATGCCTTTGCCTTTCGATCCATTGGCACCTGCTGAGATGTTTATTTAAAAATAGGGTGAGATTCCAAAGAATCACAGTAGAAACATACTATCATTCATAGAAAATACGAAAAGTAAATATGATATATGCGTCAAGGTATGCACCAATTAATGAACAATATAAACACATCATTATCATGTATATATGTGTAGGGCCCAACCCCACAATTTATACCAGTTGGACTTCTGCCAACTCCTAGTTTAAGTACACCTCTGGCACTAACTGCCCCTCTCTAGCCAAATCATGTTGATTAATAAAGCGCATTTACAAATAATGGCATCCACACAATCACATAACTATGGCATGATATATGAAAGATAATGTCTCTACCACGAAGTTCGTTAAACCCCTTTTTAATGTGCATTGTAAAACGTGTCACTTTTGACTTCCAACTCGATCTTAAAATATTAAATGTACAAGAAATAGGTCATAACCTATCCAAGTATTATTTTAGACTCTTCCATAGTGTTTTTTTTATGATTATATTAGTTTATGATGAAAATTTATCAAAATGCCTCCAAGACCCCAACCCGACCTTATCATACCTAGCTCGATGCACGTTTTTCCAAAATTTTGACTAGGGCTATCTTGACATATTTTTGCCCAATGAATCCATTTTCAGGCTCAAAATTACCAAATTCACTTTCAAATTACGAAAATACCCTTGACAGCCCCGATTTAGGGTTTTAAGGGCGTTTTCGTAATTATTCTTTTTTGGCCTTTTTCGAAAAAGTGACCAACTGTTACCTCACCTATTTTTGCCCACTGAATCCAATGGAACCATCCATTTTATGAAAATCCAGCTCCTACCCCCCAAAACAGTGCTGGCTGAAAGTTAGGCAAAAATTGAAAAAAATGGACTTTTGTATTTAGCTTCCAAAACTTGTACTTTTCCACTTCTAATCCTTTATTAACTCATTTAAACACTTCTTAATCATGATTTAAAGAAATTTGGGCAGCATAACCCTTTAGAATTAGGGCTTTTCCAAATTTACAACTCAACCAAAATCACCAAATCAACAACAAACTTTAATATCAACTTCATACAAGTATAGATTTGAGTTTTGTGTAGTTATCTCTTAAACTTCTTGAATCCTCTCACTTTAGGCGCCTCCTCCCTCTCTTCTTTATCTCAAAGTGTGTCTTCACAATCATGGATTCATGAAGAAAAGGAGTTTAGAGAAGGATTTCTTAACAAGATCACAAGAAAACCTTAAGAGATCAACTTCATACCTTAAGATCTCTTCTTCCTTCTCTCTAAAATTCTTATGTTCTTCAAGCTCTCTCTCTCTCTCTCTCTTTTCTTGTCTCTTGGCCGAAAATGTACATGGGAAGAGAAAGGAAATGTGTTTTATGAAATCTCTCATCTTTCATTTTAGCCCTTGATTTCAAGATGAAATCTTATTGTGACACTTGTCACAACCCATAATTTCACCCATACCTCCTTCGTATTATGACACACTTACTCCATTAGCTTCCATTTAGATTTGAACCACTTCTCTTCTCCTTTGGTTGGCCAAAAAACATGCTCCCCCTCTTGCTCCAACCAAACCAAGTATTCTTCCAACTAGACCAACTTCATACTCCACCAAACACTCAAGTTCATCCAACCCTTCACTCAAGCTATTCCCTTACCTTCATTTATCATGATCACTATGTCCATGCCTTCATGTAGTGTACACTCCACCATTGTTATCATTACCATGTTCATATAGCATTTTGACATGTGCTCTTGGAAATAAATTATGATTTAGTCCCTTCCTCACATGATCATAACACTTGGCATATTTAATCTCAAAGGTCATTTTTCCCTCCATGATTCACATGCTAGGCTAAATTATAGAAGAGAAGGGAAAATAAAATGTGTTTCAATAATTCCATAATTCAATTAAATGAATTATGTATAATTCCCTCTAATTTCACAATTCTTGATTTATTCCATCAAGAATAATCCAATTATACATTTTCCTTGATTAATTGAAATCAACTCCAATTAATTGGAAAATAATTAATCTTGGGCTAGATTGGCAAAATTATGATTTTTCTAACACCTTTGTAATTTAATTCCTTTCTTGAATTAATTTGCCCATTTTCTCATGAATATGAATATTTCAAAATTCATAAGATCCAAATTTCATGAATATTCACCATTTTATTGAATTTCTCAAATAATTATAATATATTTTTAGTGAATATAAAATTTGGGGTGTTACAGGCATAGTTGAAAAAAAAATATTTCTTTCGATATTTATTGTTATTAATTAATTTTTATTATTTTCTTAATCAACACAAATTAATTATTTGGAGCTTATAGTAAGGTACGGAGGGAGTACATATTTAAAAATTACATTTTTAATAAAGGTAAAGTATTTAATTTTATCAATTTAAGACATTACTCAACTAACTTTGATTGGTTCATGTGAATTTGTTAACAATCTATGGGCCGTTTGGATTAGCGGTAACAAAAGTGACCTTTTTTTCAATATTACTTTTACAAATTTAAAATAGGATAAAAATCAAATCATAAATGTGATTTATGTTTGGATTATCGATAACAGAAGTGACTTTTTTTCAAATTGAAACTTATTTAGATTATTACTTGAAAAGTAAGTTTACATGAAAAATGACTGAAATGACATTATTTTTTATTAAATGTATATAATTTGATAATTGATTTATTATTGAGAAAAAATTTGTAAATACTAAGTAACACTTAATTAGATATTTTTTTGATAGATAAAATTTTATATAAATTACAAATAATCATAATCTTAAGTTTTTTTAACTAAATAATATTACATGACTAAAATTAGAATTACTTTTTTTCCAACATTTTTTGGCCAGCAAATATTTTTTAGCAACCTAAAGTTTAACAATACCACTCTGATCCTCTTTATAAGTTCATTTTAACTATATCTCACATACCACGAAAAAGTAGTTAACTCAATGATTATGGGGTAAAATTTCAACTATACTCTCATTTATGAATGGGTACTTTCAACTTTTTCTTCTCTTTTTATCTTTAAATTATTTCTTCATTGGTACAATAAATAAGGACAAAATTGTCACAATCTCATTTACTACACTAGAACCGGACTTATAAATAGGACCAAATATTTTGGTTAAAAATGACTTATAAATAGAACCAAAGTGATATATATTTTGATAAAAGAACAAAAATAGATATCTCTTGTTTTTTTTCACCAAGTCAAAATAAGATAAAGGGCAGGACACGGCTTCTCTCCTTTACCTTTTTAGTCCGTTGCCATCCGCGGCCCCTTTTTTTTCCCTTTCTCAACTCTCCATTGTCCAATGCATTGAAGCCATGTTGCCCCCTTTTCTCCTTATATACTTAAACACTTTTTAGTGTTCTTTTGGGATAGTTTATTTTTCACTTATAAAATGCTTATAATTCTACAGTATATGAGATAAGTATGTAAGAGAAATTTTATCTCAATTTATGTAATAAATTTTTATTTCCTAAAAATAAACTATTCCAAACATAATAAAGCTATGTTTGTGTAGTGCAGCTGCACCTTTCTCGCTTTTTCTTTTTAATTTTATGTTCAGATCCTGGCTGCATAAACAAACTAAAAAGCGTTTAAGTATATAAGGAGGAAAGGGGGGCGACGTGGCTTCAATGCATTGGACAATGAAGAGTTGAGAAAAGGAGGGGGAAAAAAAGGGCAGCGGACTAAAAAAGTATAGGAAAGAAGCCGTGCCCTAAAGGGTAGACATACTGGAATTACAGGACAGTGGAGGAGTGATGATGTGGGTCCCATGGCAATTTTCCAATGAAAAAATACAAGCATGCACATTGTTTTCACGCAAGCTGGAGCCTGGCTGGGATCAAAAGCGATTCTACTTTGAGAATCTCCCAATAAGGTAATGGTTTCAAAGATTCTTTGCATCTCTAATCCCCACGAAAGAAAAGTCAGCATTTTCATACCCTTCCGTTTTTGAAAAAATAAAAAAATCTGAACATTTCCGTTATAAAGGCCAGGTTGATAGAACACTCGCGTGGGGTTCAGTGCCATTCTGGTTTCTGGGTTCATCATTATCGTCACCCCAAAAAATTACGCTTTCTACAGAACACTGTAGAATCTGGTATCAATAGCGAATTCCTCAGGTTTAGATAGCCTTTCGATTCCTGTGCGACACAATTGCAAGTGAGTAATACCTCGCCTCATCTGGGAAAATTACCTGGTGTGCGCAGATTCTGAACAACAATGGCAGAGGAAGAAGTTTATTCAAAAGATGGGACTGTGGATTTCCGTGGAAATCCAGCTAATAAGAAGAAAACTGGGACCTGGAAGGCTTGTCCCTTTATTTTAGGTAACTATACGGTATGGTGTTAATTGGAGGGTGATATTTGTTATTATGAGATTATACTTGCAATTTTAAGCTTAAATTAACAGGAAATGAATGTTGTGAGAGGCTGGCTTACTATGGGATGAGCACAAATCTGGTGCTTTATTTTAAGAAGAGGCTGCATCAGCATAGTGCTGCTGCTTCCAAGAACGCCTCAAATTGGAGCGGGACATGCTATATCACGCCATTGATCGGAGCATTCTTTGCTGATGCCTATCTCGGGAGATATTGGACTATTGCCACTTTCTCCACAATCTATGTTATTGTGAGTATGGTTTCTCCAGTACTGTAATTGACAACTTGACCATAGGTTTGTCTCAAATATGCTTTTTCCATAATCTGGTGCTAATGCTGTTGTCTCGAATATGGTTTCTTCGATGCCAACGGTCTTGTAGCCTAACAGCATATAAGTTCTTCTTGTAAGTAGAAGGTTGTGCGTCTGATCCCACTTATAATCTGAGGCCATTATTATAAAAATCTTTTCCTTATAAGCTTATACACAATAATTAACTATGGATTTGATAAAACCATTTTCCAAAATATTATTATGCCCACGATTGAGCTCTGGACTTCACTAAGCCCAGAACAAAATTTCACTATCAAATCCAAACTCTTTAACTGAATAATACCTTATTATATATATTAAAATATCCATATCAGACCAAATTATGGTTCCACCAATTCAAAACATGTCATAAGGCCTGTAGGCCATCCAATTTCATCAAGAATAATTAAAAATATATAGTTAATATATCAAATCTCTAAAATAAATCAGAGTATGCAAAATGAGTCATAACGTGGCAATATACAATAATCCAACATATACTAAAAATATAGAAGTACTACTTTTAGCAGAAGTAGTTTAAGCTTCCAGAGTCTACCTTGATGGACCTGTATGACAACTCTCACCTGGAAAGAAATGTTAAATCAACGGGGTGAAACAATGGTCTCAGCAACCAACAATCCATCTCATCAAGTATATGAGTAGGTGCCCGTGAGATGCCAAGTAGGACAATTATAAAATCATAGCATTATTAAAATGTCACATGTTTACACGCACACAGACACACATTAATCGACAATATTATAATCTCATTCTCATATTTATCACATAAGTGTACAATAATTAATACACAAGAATTTATTCTTTGTCCTCCCTTATTTTCTCTCCGTCTTATTTTCTCTTACTGAACTCATGGGTTAGTATTCACCCATATGACTGGTAGTTTAACTCAACAACCTCACTGATCAAATGATATGGATTGTCCAAAATCCATAGAGTGCAAGACCGGACCATGGATTCCCCATCTAAATACATTAATTAGTGGCGTGTCAAAGCCCTACTAGACATAAATGGGCCAAATGACTAACCAGTGTATACCTGGAAGTCCACAACCTTATTTCCTCTTTTTGTATAAGAATTTACCCCATTATTTCCTCTTTGAGTAACCTCCTATCAAATCCACATCCACCATCCCATTTTATGTCAATATTGTGTGATTATAACATATAATTATCAATTCATAATTATCAAAAGGAACTTTCCAATCTCATAAATAAATTTCAATTCATATAATATAATATCACTAATCATTTTATCAATGAAAATAATTTCCACAAGACAATTTTATTAATAACATAGTTTCAAAGTCCACATCACATATCAATAGCAAAATTTATAATTCTATATAGTTAAAAATCACTCACAAACATCATACAAGCATACACCATGGAACAAAAAATCAGACTGGGCAATGAACCGGTCACGAAACAGGTTCAAGGGCTAATGGGTCAACCATGGTCTAACCGGTGGTCAAACTAATCATATTAAAATATTACAATTCATTAGTAACTATATATATATATATATATATATTTTTAAACTTCTATAGATAAAATTAATTGATTATGTTAGATTTGATTACTTGAATCATATCAAATTAATTGACTAAAACATTATATATATATATATATATATATATATGTATGTATCTAATATATAATGTTTTTTCATTTATTCTTTTTGTTTTTAAAATTTTTGTGGCCTTGAAATTAAAATTTATTCTTATAATTTATTAAAATATTATGGATTGTATGTATATCGGTCTAGATCTATAGGTTTCTTTCTTTTTCAGCCTCTTTGTTGAACCAAATATCTCATTTTTCAAAAAAAGAAAAAAGAAAAAATAGCAAAGCGGTTGAACCAGTCAACCCATCAGTTTTTTCGGTTTTGTCCAGTTCAACCCGTTTCCATCAGGTTGACTCTCCCTCCCTCTCTAGCAGTAAACTGGACCGAACTGGAGACCGGTTCATCGGTTTTCGGTCAGTCCGGTCCGATTTTTTGTACCATGGCATACACAATAAGAGGAAAGCGGTTACATCTCGCCAAAGCAAATTATAACCACAAGGCTCATAATCCATAAGCTCAAATATACGCCAAAAATAAATCTACAACAATCAATTTATTATGCATTATTAACTCTTTGAGTTATTAGAAAAATTAATTTAACTTAATTCTATTGTTTTAAAGTTGTAATTAATTACTCCCAAAAACTTCAATTTTACACTAAAATCTCAATTATTAATTCAAATATTTTTCTCAACTCAAATAACCCATTTAAGTCATTTCATTCCCTTACATAAAATCCCCAATTTTAAGTTTAGGACATAAAATAGTTAAATTATAAATCTTCTCCTTAGAAAAAATATAAACTGATTAAAACTTCAAGAATACCTCCAATAATCCAAATAAATCATTTAACCCAAATTTAATTAGTTAAAAAGTCCAATATAGAATTATTTATAGACTGGTTATATAAAAAAGTCATTATAAAATCTTACATAAACTAAATAACAATAATAAACCAATTAAAATTAATTGTTAACCATCATCTACATTCCTAGAGTTATATATTGACAAAACTCAAATTGGCCCAAAATCTTAATCCTAAAATATTCTCTAATCAACACGAAATTACTATCATAAGAAAGAGAAAATTATTTAGAACATTTTTCATGAAGGAAGTTTTGAAATTTGAAGTGATTTTGAGTACCTTATTGATATCTGAAGAACCAAAAATATCCCTACCAGCGTCTCGCCTACCGCCTTCTAGAAAAATCACTCCACCTCTTGATGAAGTAATTGAATTGCAGGGGTATATATATAATATTCCCTCCCTCGTATGGCCAACTAAGACAAAGTCGGTCACGTCTTTCTTCATCTTCGGCCACCAATACTGTCGCTTCAAATCCTTATACATCTTGGTGATTCCCGGATACATGGTGTACCTGCTCATATGAGCTTCTTCGAAAATGCTTTTCTTAATCTCGTCGTTGTTGGGAATACAAATTCCCTTATTGTATCTCAAGATATTTACATTCCTAATATCATAATTCGAAACTTCACCAAGTTCAAGTTCCTCTTGAATTCTACCTAATTGATTATCTTTCATCTGGGCATCTCTCAGGTCCTGATAAAACCCATATTCACCAAGGACCACATTTAAAGGAGCCTTTCTTTGATATGGGACTACGTAGATATCTCTTAATCCATTTAGCCTATTATGTTCTTCCAATCTCATGAACAACAATTGTACTAACTTCCAACTCAAAGCGTCTGCAACCACATTAGCCTTGCTGGGATGATACTTCAACTTGAAGTCATAATCCCTTAGGAATTCTATCCACCAGCGGTACCTATTATTTAACTCCTAATCTACCAAATACTTCAAACTCTTATGGTTATGAGTACTTCAAACTGAGATCCATACAAGTAGTGTTGGAAATTGTGCCTTAAGGGCCAATCATTGTACTTTGAATATTATTTATTTAATGAATTTCTTCATTCTGTTATCATATTATTTACATGTTAACTGTGATAACTGTATCCTTGAATAAATCATAAAGATTATCCTAAATGTCTCTGGTTAATCATCTGTGCGGGAGCACAGATGAAGTGAGATCAGTATGACTTCGATAAGGTATAGAGATACAAATCAAAGTCTTAAGCACTTGTAAGAGTACAAGGTGCTAAACCGACCTGCTATGAGAAAGTTGCGTGGATCAAGTCATAAGTTTATCTCATATATAACCACGTCACAATTACCTTTAACCTGAGGTCATCATGGATTCCTACATAAGAGTTGCTAAGCTTTGAATTAGTCAAAAGTTACCTTTGACCAGGTGATGATAAAGGCTACGATCGGACTTGGTAATTTTTTCTCTAGAGGAATATGAATTGCCAAGATGGAATTTGTCTCTCACATTAGTAGAGAGATATTACTGGGCCCTTCGATGAATGAATCTGAGAAATGTATGGCTATACTACGATGGAAAGGAGTTTCCATTTTTATTATCAGACTACTCAGAAATCAAGAAAGTAATGGTCAGGAACAAGATGATGACATCATCCATGCCTCATCCTTGACCGATATATCATGTGACAAAAGGGACGTGATATGGTTATATGACAGGTTGCATCATGTTAATGATCCTCATATGAATTGGGTAGTCATAATATCTTGCTAGAGGCCGGTTGCCACTTGTGGGTTAGTATAGTTATTAGCCCACTGTCAACTTCGTATGGGCCTACAAGGTCGCCACGAGCTATAATACCTAGGTTCATTGAATCTAAGATGTGTCTAAGATTCAATAAATACAATGTTTAATCTATGGTGGACTAATTATATATATAATATAAAATTCATGAAAAGAAAATTAATAATATTATGTATACATATATATGTATTTTTGAAATACATATTATACATACATATATATTGTTAGAATCGGTAGGCACAGCGGAAGAATTTTAAAAATTTTCACCGATCCTAATCGAGGATCTATCAACGGCGTTTAAACCAAGTTGGAAGGATTCATACCTTTTGATGATTCAAAGTTTTCACGATCTCTAGGAGCCAACATGTCAGGTCCGCTCCCTCTACCGGTACCCACACGAATGCTCTCCAACCGAGACTGCGTGCTAGTGCCTCTAATGTCTCCTAGGGTTTCACTTGCGGCTCTCAATTCTCATGTGCATATCAATATATATGTTCTATCAAGTTTATAACCTATGAGGGCTGTTTTCAAATTTCAAAATTAATCATCATTAATTTCAAAATTAATTAACAATTAATTATCTTGATGAGCTAATTAAATAAATTAGTTTAAATTAAATCTGTCCAACAGTTTTAATTTAACCTATTTATTTAATCCAAATAAAGAGTCATTAGATTTAATTTATCTTCATAAATTAAATCTGAGATACTATATCTCTATCATGTTAGTTATTAAATTTAATATATCTTAATAAATTAAATTTAAAACTAACACAATATAATACTATCATATAATATTATTAATGAATTATATATTATATATATATATATATAAATATAAAATTCGTCCACTCTAAATTAAACATTATTTCATGTTGGGCCATTCTTGTGTGCGACTCTGTAGGCCCATATGAAGTTGGCAGTGGGCCAATAACTAAACTAACCCAAAAGTCGCAAGCAGCCTCTAGCAAGACATTACGACTACCCAATTCATATGAGGATCGTTATCACGATGCAACCTGTCATACAACCATGTCACGTCCCTTTTGTCACACGATATATCGATCAAGGATAAGGTATGAATAATGTCATCTTCTTGTTCCTAACCATTACTTTCTTGATTCCTGAGTAGCCTGATAACAGAGACAGAAACTCCTTTCATCATAGTATGGCCATACATTTCTCAGACTCACTCATCGAGGGCCCAGTAATATCTCTCTACTAATGTGAGGGATAAATTCCATCTTGATCATTCATATTCCTTTGCATGAAAAACCACCAAGCCCAATCGTAGCCTTTATCATCACCCAGTCAAAAGTGACTTTTGACTAGTTCAAAGCTTAGCAACTCTCATGTAGGAATCCATGATGACCTCAGGTCTAAGGGCATTATGACGTGGTTATACATGAGAAAAGCTTATGACTTGATCCATGTAGCTTTCTCATAGTGGGTCGGTCCAGCACCTTGTACTCTTACAAGTGCCTAAGACTTTGATTCGTATCTCCATATCTTATCAAAGTCATACTGATCTTGTTTCATCTCTACTCCCGCATAGATGACCGACTAGGGACATTTTAGGACAATCTTTATGAATTATCCAAGGATACAATTATCACAGTTAACAAGCAAATAATATGATAACAGAATGGAGAAATTTCATTAAAATAATAATGTTCAAAGTACAATGATTGGCCCTTAGGGCACAATTTCCAACATATATATATATATATATGTAAGTATGTATATATGTATATATATTATATGATATTATTATATTATGTGAGTTTTTAAATTTAGTTTTATCATATAAATTAAATTTAATAACTAGCATGATAGAGATATAAAATCTCATATTTAATTTATAAAGATAAATTAAATCTAATTTCATAGGCTCTTTATTTGAATTAAATAAATAGGTTAATTAAAACTATTGAACATATTTAATTAAACCAAATTTATTTAATTAGCTCATTAACACAATTAAGTGTTAATTGATTTCAAAATTAATTAAGATTAATTTTGAAAATCTAAGATAACGCTATCAGTTATAAAAAATGAATGGGCAGCATAATTAGAGCACGAATGAGAAATTGAGGAGCCGAAAGGAAACCCTAGGGAGACGGGAGACATTAGAAGTGCTAGCACGCAGTCCGTGTTGGGGTCATATTCGTGTTGATATCGGTAGAGGGAGCTGATCAGAGGTGTTGGTTCTTAGAGATCAAAAACCCTAAATTAAAAAAGGTATGACTCTTTCTAACTCGGTTTAAATGCCGTTGATAGATCTACAATTAGGATTGGCAAAAAATTTTAAATTCTTCCATTGTGCCTGCCAATTCTAACAAGTAGTGCCTCCAAATTTTCAAGGCAAATACCACAGCTGCCAACTCTAGGTCATGAGTAGGATAATTCTCCTCGTGCGGCCTCAGCTGTCCGAAGCATATGCAACAACCTTGCCTTCTTGCATAAACTCGCAATCCAAACCCTTGAGGGAAGCGTTCGTATACACTATGTACGAACGATAGGGATCGGGAAGGGTAAGCATAGGTGCTATAGTCAACTTTGCCTTCAACTCTTGAAAAGCAGCTTCACACTTGTCAGTCCATATAAACGGTTGATCATTCTTGGTCAACTTGGTCAAAGGCATAACAATTTGAGAGAACCCTTTAATGAATCCCTTGTAGTAGCCAGCCAATCCCATAAAGCTTCTTGATTCAGTCACCGACTTTAGGGAATACCATTTCAAAACGGCATATACTTTACTAGGATCAACAACTACCCCCTCAATAGACACCATGTGGCCAAGGAAATTCACTTCCTTGAGCCAAAACTCACACTTACTCAACTTAGCATACAACTGGTGATCTGTTGTATACGTAATGGAATGTGTAGATGCTCTCAGCTCTCTTCCTCATTCTTAGAATAAATGAGAATATGATCAATGAAGACAATGATACATCGATCTAAATACGACCTAAAAATCCAGTTCCTATAATCCATGAAAACAGCTAGAGCATTTATCAGCCTAAAAGGCATAACCAAAAACTCATAATGCCCATAGCAAGTCCGAAAAGTAGTCTTTGGGATGTCCTCAACCCTAACTCTAAGCTGATGTTATCCCGGTCTCAAGTCGATTTTAGAGAATATTACGGCTCCCTTTAGCTGATCTAGTAAATCATCAATACTAGTAATGGATATTTATTCTTAATGGTGACCTTTTTCAACCATCTGTAGTCGATGCACAACCACATACTTCCATCCTTCTTTTTTACAAACAATACTGGCGAACCTCAAGGAGAGACACTCGGTCGAATGAAGCCTTTTTTGAGTAATTATTCTAGTTGTTCCTTCAACTTTGTCAACTCTGATGGTGACATCCAATAAGGGGCCTTAGAAATTGGGGTTGTACCTAGTACCAACTCAATAGAGAACTCAACATCTCTCTCCAGAGGCATCCCTGATATCTCCTTTGGGAACTCCTTCACCACTTCAATATGATTCATCCCAACTTCCTTGTCGGCATTGATAGAAAATAAGATCATATAGGCTTCACAATCTCATCAAACGCACTTTTCAACTTTAGTGGCCTATAACAAGGGGCCAGAAGCCGCCTTATCAGATGTGAGACATATATAAGGGAAAATTTACATTTTTCCCTTACAGTTAAAGTAAGCATTATTGATAGACAACCAATCCATACTAATGATCACATCGATACCCTTAAGCAGTAAAAAAAATTAAATCTATCTTTGAATTACAGATATCATGCTTAAGAGTAAGGTTTAAACAAGCACGACTAGTTATAATAGAAGCTTTAGCAGGAGTGGACACTTCCAAATCATAAGGCACAAACATGCAATTTCTATCTTTGGGTACAGTTATCAGAGATAAAAGAATGTGAAGCACTATTATCAAATAACACATGTACACCATATCCTTGAAGATAAGCAATACCTTAGATCACATTTGGTGATGCTCTGCCTTCCTCCTAGGTCAAAGCAAATACTCGACTAGGAACGGTAGGGTGACCACTCTGCGGGGCCTGCTGAAACTCAGGGCAAAAAGGAGCAATGTGTCCATACTTGTGGTACTTAAAGCATGCCTTATACTTTCCTACATGTACTCTCCCACAGTTTTGACATGGTCTACTCACGCTCGGCGTAGACATAGTAGAATCTCGATGGGAAGCCTGACTCCCACCATGATGACTCCTTTGGGTTTGGAATCTCTGCTGTGGGGCCCTATTATCCTTAAATCCTCTCTGATGAGACCCTCCAATCTTTTCTAAGCTCCTGTAGCTTCCTGAGCTAAAGCCTGACTTCTTCATCACACTATTATTAGGTCTTGGAAAGCTAGAGAATCTATCAAAACTATCACAGTGCTTGGAATCATCCACCTCTCGTACCATGCGTGAAGCACTGCGTAGCTTTGTATATGCATCCTCAAAATTTTTTATATCAGAAAATCTCATATATGACTTTAATTTCAACCTAACCTTATCTATTAACTGTCAAATCTTCCAATCAGAGTTGTTATGTTCCTTCAAGTAAGTAACATATTTCGTGAGTCGGATGAAGGTAGAGATATACTCATCTTCATTCACATTGCCTTGAAAAAGAGCGTAAAACTCCACCTCCTTCTCATGTTGCAACTCCTTTGGGAAGTAGTGTGCATAAAACATGTCTTTGAATTCTGTGCACTTCAAAGATGAAACGCCAGTTGGTCTAACACTCTTCCACCACTCACTCACCTCACCCTTAAGAAGAATGGTGGCTGCCTATACCATCTGCTCACTAGTGCATTCTACAGCCTAAAATAATGTCTCTATGTCTTCGATCTATGTCTCTGCCTTGACAGGATCTAGATCCCCAGTAAATGCGGGAAGGCCATGTCGAGCCAAATCCTTATACACATTGGAAATAGAGCGAGGAGCTGGAACATGTAGTTATTGGGGTACATAGTCACTATGGCCATCATTAGGAGTTTCATGCACTTTTTCAAAATTTTTCACGCTTTAGTGGTCATAACTATTTTCTATAGGAATCTTGTCCCTTGCGCTCTTTCTACTATCTTCCTTAAACTTTTTAAATTGCTCACCAACAACCTCTACCAAAACTCCTCTCAATTGTTACATAAAAAGCGTCCTTATCATATGGGGGTTGTTGTTGCTGTTGCATTGAACATATAGCTGTGGGGCCTACAACCCCCAGAATCAGTACGACAAGTCTGTACCATATTCTCCCCACCTAATGATGTAACCCACCATAACAAGTGAGTCATCAAATTTCTAAATTTTCAGAGTACTTGCGTGCAGTTTAATGGGCACACAAAAATAGCATAAAAATGGTGATAATAAGTGCTTGATTTCAGAAAAATACCTGCAAGGATTGTACATAATAATTATAATTAATGTAGCCTCACAAGGCTACTAGGGTGTCTAAACCTATTACAGTGAAAAGTAGACACCCTTCCATTTTCGTTCCACCACTGCATTCCTCTTGTGTGGTTCGCTTCTTTGTTCTCAGCAAACCTCCTATTTTCACTTGTCTAAATTGTTGCTAAGAGAGGGTGAGATTCGAGAGAATCTCAGTAGGAAAACAATTATCCTAATGCATGTATGATAGATGCTATGTTCATGACATGTTAGCTTTAACTATATGCATGCCCCATAATGACATTTCTGTAAGCTCAATGTATCATGCAACATAACATGGCCATAGTATAAACAGAAACAGAGTTTCATTATTCAAATATGCTCTACACAATCAAGCAAAACATTCACATGCATCACTACACAAGCAGAAATATCAAATACATGCAAATAAGGTAAGTCCCCTACTTCTAGTTTTTGAGTCCTCCTCTTGTACCTTTTCTCCAACCATTATAAATGCTTCTTCTTGACTTCTCATAGCCCTTTATGCATTTCCACAATCGGTTTGGAAATTCAGCAATACTCTAGCAGGCGAGACAACGCCAAACCCCTCCAAATGAAAATTTGAAACCATAGATTTGGTAGTGTTCCAGAGAAAACGCCAATTCGGTAGTGTTTCGGTCGATTGAAGTTAAGAAAATTTACTATTCATCCTCTACCTCTCCTTTAGCAATTTCTTGAGATTTTACGGCATTTTTTTCTTATTTGATGATGATGATAGACGAGATTATTAGGCCTTTAATGGTCTTGGAAAGTGTTTGCCACGTGTCACATTCCTATGGTGCCATTTGTTCGGTAATCCACTGTTTGGTGACACGTGTCACATACTTTAATAAAGTGGGTCTCGCCTCTTTTCTAGGGCCTTTAGCCGTCCAATTTGTTAGGGATAGTGAGGGTTTGATTGTTTTCCCCGGCTCCCATATTCGATGTTAGGAAAAGTTAATCGAGGGATCGGATCAAGGACAGGTGAATTCCCTTGACTTCTATGCCACATGTCACTGTCTTATAATGCCAACACAAAAGGCAAAAAGGACACCTTATGATGAAGGGACAAGTGTCACCTTCTAATTGTGCTAACCAAAAAGTGTGAATAGTATTTGTCATAATGATATATACTTTGATGATAAGTGTCATCTTCTTATTCATCCAATACAAAAGTTGAGTCGTCATTACTCATCATTACTTGCTTTATTAAAGCTACTTTAATAAACTTACTTTATTGGTGCTCATTCGGAATCCCACTTGGGTTTTACTAGGCAATGCTTCACATATACCGAGGCCCGCAAAATGATGCCAGGTCGGAGTGTATGTATGTGGGCCCCACATAGCACCACACACCAGAGTCTACTCTAAAAATGCCATGTGCACACTTATACCGGCATATTTCCCTCGACCAATCAGTCCCATACCTCATGATATAGTTGGGTGGCATCTTTCAACCAACCAATGACATCGTATATGTGTCCTGTGCATATCTGCACCGACACTTAATTATATTGCCTACAAATATTGAGCCCTATATCCGGTAGGGCCAAATCACATAGTCCTTGAGAGTCTTTCTATCTCCCATCATTCTTGGGAATCTTCCCAAACTGGACTTAATAGTCTGCCTTATTCAGACTTATTCTCTAGCCTTTAGTCCCGGAATTTGGGAATTACACAAAAAACCACACAAACAACTAAACATGGAAGATGTGTGTGAATATTATATATTGCCACTATATGTATTGCATGCAAGATAGTTCGCAGAATCATTGTGCTCTAATGCCAAATTGTAAAAATCTTTTCCTTATACACAACAATTAACTATGGGTTTGATAAAACTATTTTCCAAAAATTATCATGCCCACAATTGGGCTCTGGACTTCACTAAGCCCATAACAGAATTTCACTATCAAGCCCAAACTCTTTAACTGAATAATATCTCATTATATATTAAAATATCCATATCAAATCAAATTATGGTTTCACCAATTCAAAACACACCATAAGGTTTGTTGGCCATCCAACTTGATCAAGAGTAATTAAAAATACATAGTTAATATATCAAATCTCCAAAATAAATTAGAGTATGCAAAATGAGCTATAGCGTGGCAATATACAATAATCTAACATATACTAAAAATATAGAAGCACTACTTTTAGCAAAAATAGTTTAAGCTTATGGAGTTTCCCCTAATGAACCCGTATGACAACTCTCACCTAGAAAGAAATTTTAATCAACGGGGTGAGACAAAGGCCTCAGCAATCAACAATCCATCTCATCAGGCATACGAGTAGGTGCATGTGAGGTGTCAAGTGGGACAGTTATAAAATCATAGCATTATTAAAATGTCACATTTTTACACACACATGCACACACACAGATATATATATATATATATATATCCACAATATCATAATCTCATTCTCATATTTATCACATAAGTGTACAAGAATTAAAACACAAGAATTTATTCTTTGTGCTCCTTTATTTCCTTTTACTGAATCCATGGGCTAGTACTCACTCATATGATTGGTAGTTTAACTCAATAAGGTCACCGATCAAGTGATATAGATCGGCCAAACTCCACAGAGCACATGACCGAACCATGGGTTCCCCATTTAAATACATTAGTGGGGTGTCAAAGTCCTATTAGACACAAATGGGCCAAAGGACTAACCAGTGTACATTTGGAAGTCCACCACCTTATTTCCTCTTTTTGTACAAGAATTCACCCCCTTATTTCCTCTTTGAGTAACCTTCCATCAAATCCACGTCCACCATCCCCTCTCATATCAATATTATGTGATTATAACATGTCATTATCAATTCACAATTATCAAAAAGAACTTTCCAATCTCATATATAAATATAAATTCATATAATATAATATCACTAATCATTTTCTCAATGAAAATAATTCCCACAAGACAATTTTGTTAACAACATAGTTTCAAAGTCCACATCACATATCAATAGCCAAATCTATAATTTTGTATAGTTAAAAATCACTCACAAACATCATACAAGCATACACAATAAGAGGAAAAGTGGTTACCTCTTGCCAAAGCAAATTATAACCACAAGGCTCCTAATCCAAAAGTTCAAATACACGTCAAAAATCAATCTACAACAATCAATTTATTATACATTATTAACTCTTTGAGTTATTAGAAAAATTAACTTACTTAACTTAATTCTATTATTTTAAAGTTTTAATTAATTACTCCCAAATATTCCAATTTTACATGAAAATTCCAATTATTAATTCAAATATTTTTCTCAACTCAAATAACCCATTTAAGTCATTTCATTCCCTTATATAAAATCCCCAATTTTAAGTTTAGGACATAAAATAGTTAAATTATAAATCTTCACCTGAAAAAAAAATCTAAACCGAACAAAATTTCAAGAATACCTCCAATAATCAAAATAAATCATTTAATCCAAATTTAGTCGGTTGAAAAGTCAAATATAAAATTATTTATAGATTGATTATATAGAAAATTCATTATAAAATCTTATATCAACTAATTAATAACAATAAACCGATTAAAATTAATTATTATTTATAGGTTGCTCTATGTACACAGGGAATGACCCTCTTGACACTGTCTGCATCAGTTCCTGGCATGAAGCCAACCTGTCATGGAGATGATTGTCATGCTACTGATGGGCAGAGTGCGATATGCTTGGTAGCACTCTACCTCATAGCTCTCGGCACTGGTGGAATCAAGCCTTGTGTGTCATCATATGGAGCGGATCAGTTTGATGACGCTGATGAGGCTGAGAAGGAACACAAGAGTTCTTTCTTCAATTGGTTCTATTTCTCAATTAATATCGGTGCTCTTATTGCTTCTTCTCTGCTGGTTTATGTACAAGATAATGTGGGTTGGGGATGGGGTTTTGGCATTCCAGCAGTGACCATGGCAGTAGCCGTGGTGAGTTTCTTTTCAGGAACTAGAATGTATCGAAACCAGAAGCCTGGAGGCAGCCCCCTCACGCGAATCTGTCAAGTCATTGTGGCATCCATAAGAAAGCACAAAGTTGCAGTGCCTGAAGACAAGTCTCTTCTATATGAAGTAGCAGATACAGAATCTGTTATCCAAGGAAGCCGCAAACTTGACCACTCGAAAGGATTAAGGTAAACCAATCAAAATGAACTTTGTTATTAATTAGTGGATTTGTTATCAGGTTTTCTAACAAGAGTATGATATGGATTTTCTTTTACAACTCAATGAATGACACATGATTGTGTTGCCCCCAAAAAAACCCCTTCATATATCTTTTTTTTGTTGTACAACTTGATACAAACACCTAAGAAACTTTACCTAAGTCTATCACTTGACTATTTAATGTTTACTGTTTATTCAGAATTGGAAGCAAATGGAATTTGGAATGTCCTGCTTGATTTGTAAAACATAAGGACACAATGATATAGTCAACTTTCATTCCATCTCAGATGCTGTTTCAAATGGAATTTGGAATGTCCTGCTTGATTTGTTAAAAGAAAAAAAAAAAATCAGAATATGACTCTACCCAGTGTGTTTCTTGGCTTATCTAATATTTAATTCACTGTTGTTGCTTCTCTCAGCTTCTTTGACAAAGCAGCTGTGCCAGAGGAATCAGATAGTGTGAAGAGCCCAGCAAACCCTTGGAGACTTTGCACTGTAACTCAAGTGGAAGAGCTGAAAGCTATCATGAGACTGCTTCCTGTATGGGCCACCGGTATCATCTTCGCTACCGTCTATGGTCAGATGAGTACTTTATTTGTGTTGCAAGGGAGGACCATGGATCCGCATGTCGGCAACTCCTCCTTCAAGATCCCACCAGCATCTTTTTCCATCTTTGACACCATTAGTGTAATTTTTTGGGTCCCAGTTTATGATCGGATTATTGTGCCAATTGCTCGAAAGTTCACCGGGCACAAAAATGGCATAACTCAGCTCCAAAGAAGGGGCATTGGCCTCTTCATAACCATATTTTCCATGATCTCAGCCGCAGTTTTGGAGCTCATAAGGCTCAGAATGGTGAGACGCCACAATTACTATGAACTCGAACATGTTCCCATGTCGATCTTTTGGCAGGTTCCCCAGTATTTCATCATAGGGTGTGTAGAAGTCTTCATGTTCGTTGGTCAGCTGGAGTTCTTCTATGAGCAAGCACCTGATGCCATGAGAAGCTTGTGTTCTGCTCTCCCATTGCTCGCCGATGCACTCGGCCAATACTTGAGCTCGCTCCTAGTAACGATTGTCACGAATATCAGTACCAAAAATGGCAGCCCTGGATGGATACCTGACAATCTGAACTATGGTCGTATGCACTATTTCTTCTGGTTATTGGCAGTGCTAGGTGCCCTGAATTTGCTAGTTTACCTCCTGGTGGCAAGGATGTATAAATCCAAAAGACCGGTCGGTACTCTCCGCTGAAAACTGGGTTAAAAGTGCAGAAGCAGATAAGTTTGGGAGCAAAGGTCCTGTTTTTAGTATAGGAATGATGATAGTGTCCATATGGATAAAATTCTCTGAAGACTTGTTCTTTTAATTCAGTGTTTATGAGTATGCTTTGTTTCATTTTCTTACTGTTTCAAAGGAATAGTATTCTGTAAGGTTGAAACTAAGTTATCCATCTGATTTGAGTAAAAATATGGTGTTGTCTAGATTAAATTGTGTTCCTCTGTCCATTAGTATTTTATCCTCTGGTGTTTGTGACAAAGCTCAAGCACAATTCACAGATTCCTTATATTCTTTGTTCTTTGTGTTTTTAAAATCATGTATGGAACTTTTTGAACACACAAAAAAAAAAAATCATGTATGGAACTAAGATATATAGTCAAAATGAACATAGAATACAATTCAGCCGGAATTACTGTATAAAGTGATGAGAAAGAGATTTAATCACCCAAAAATCTAATAACAGAATTTATGCTTCAATGTTTAGTGTGTCAGGGCCCACTAGATTTTGATTTTCTGAGTGGATCACATCCATCCAATCAATAATAAAAATGTAATAAATAGAGAGACATATGAAAATTCTTTCCACTCGTATTTTTCACAATCTTTTAATCTTTATTAATATTGTGGACTTTTAATTTTGAGAAAATCCTAAAAAAAAACTATTTAAACTTTAAAATCTTAAATTCATTTTTTTAGAAGTAAAAGTAATAAAATTGATAAATAGAATAATAAGATTAGTGACTCAAATTCTTATCAAACTAATTTAAAATTTTAAAGTTAAAACTGTATTTTCTTAAATTTTTCCCGCTCCAGAGATGCTTTAACCATTGACGGTGGCGAAGATGGAGAAGGCGAAGGAATTGCTCAAGTCAAACCTGAAGAATCGCAATCTCTGTCACAACACCTTCCTCCTCTCACACCTGACTCAAATTTCTGTTTCTACGAGCAATTTATCCTCAGAGGCATCCAAGTGGATCGAGTCGAACCCGGTCTCGTCGTTTGCACCTTCAGAGTCCCTCCTCGCTTCACCGTAACATGCCTTGTCCTTCAATTTTTCCTTTATTGATTTCATTTTTGTTATCTTTATCTTTTGGTTTACTATTCTGCCGTTTGATAATGCATTTTTCGCATTCGTAATTTCTGCTGATTTGCTATGTGGAAAATCATCTCATTTGCTTGTTTTTTTTTTTTGGACTGAAATCTCATTTGCTTGTTAAACTCAGGGTTAAGTGGTTTTAGTTCTCATTATGAGTGTTTAGGCTTCAATTTTTGTTCTTTTGTGATTAATTGCTACTGGATATGCGATAGCTCGTGTTGTTCTCATAATCATTAGAATGTGAAAATCATTCAGAACAATCTCATAATCCTTAATGAGTATCGGCTGTAGGTAAAAGTCTCTTATGGGACAGAGGTTTATTGCTTTGTGCAATTTTTATTTTATTTCATTTTTTGGTTCACTGAAATTATTTTATGGGGATCTTTGAGAATGTCAAACATATTGGCTTTGCTTCTACAGGACAGAACTGGGAAGTTGGCTAGGGGTTCAATAGCCAACCTTGTAGATGAACTTGGAGGTGCTGTAGCTCATACAGAAGGTTTCCCCATGAATGTTTCAGTTGACATGTCCATTTCTTGTCTTTCAACTGCTCATGTTTATGTAAGTAATTTGCTATAGACTTACCTTTGATATGTGTTCCTTTCAATTTTATGTTAGGTTTTACTCTCTTTCTGTTATACTCCCTCCGGTCCTAAATATAGGACAAAGTTTGTAGTGTAATTTGCACTACAAACTTTGTCCTATATTTAGGACCGAAGGGAGTAGTTATGTTGTGCTAGTGAAACTGAAAATGGGGAGAGTATACAAGGGGAGGAAGATTAGGAGGTTTAAATGAATCAAATCATGCAAAACTTCTAGATGCATGATAAATTTTAACCCCAGCTTCACTCCCACCAATCACACCCTTGATATGCTAGTCCTTGACTTTTTCAAATTGAATCCTTTAGATTTACGCATTCTGGAAGAGAGATGTAACATAGCAGTGATGCAGGAAAAAGGAAAAGAGGGAGGGGGAGAAGAACGAGGAGGGAGAATAGGAGAAGAATGGAAGGGAGAAGTAGAGAAATTGGGGGATGTGTGACAGTAATCATAATATAATCTCTATCAAAATCAATGAGCAAAAAGGTCCAACAAATGAGCAAAACCTAAGTTATTCATAAAGCCCTGGATGCAAATTATAGAATCAAAATTTAACAATTTAAACTTATTTAACTAAGATAAAATCGAAAAAAGGGCGGCTCAATGCATGAGGCTCCTATCAGGTGGGGTTTGGAGAGAGTTAGATGTGCGCAGTCTTACCCTTGCAAGCAGAGAGGCTATTTCTAGGATTTGGACCCATGACCTGCAAGTCACATGACAGCAATCTCACTGCTACACCAGGGCTCACCCTCTAAGATAAAATCAAAAATTCAAAATAAATTAAAGAAAGTCTTGTATCAAATAAACCAGAAACTCTCTTACCTCTTAAGTTTTCAATTTTCCATCAAGTGGTGTGCGGATCAACATCTCATTTTTGCACCCATCATTTTGTTTCAGGTTTCCTGTATAGATATGCTATTAACTCTTTGAAAATTTCTGTCGGTGTGGGATTTGGGCATCACTATCAGTTCTTCCTGTAATTGTTTACCTTATTTAAGTTTTGGTTCTGTACAGCAACTCTTTTGAAGTTTCAAGCTCTCATTTCTTGTCATTCCTTCTGCTACAAGCACCAACAATTATTTGATTGAAGTGAATCTTCATGTTGAGGGTGCCAGATATTGTTTAGCGTCTTTTTAATGTAGTGAATTGTATCTGTGCAACTGTTGCAGGATGAACTAGGGATTACTTCTAGGCTCTTGGGACGGGAAGGGAGGTTATTCTGGAACAATAGTTACCCTCAGAAATAAAGCAACTGGAGAATTAATAGCAGAAGGTCGCCATTCAATATTTGGAAGACATGCAAGCAAAATGTTGTTCTCTTAGGGCCCGTTTGGTACGCTGGAATTGATTTTGATGGAAATGGATATGGATATGGATATGGAAATGGATATGGAAATGGAAATGGAAATGGGGACTAAAAGTATGTTTGGTATGTCATGGAAATGAGATCTAATTTTTATATAAAAATATCAAGATGTCCTTCAATTTTTTATTTTTTTATTTTTTTTAAAGGTAGTGGAGGGTAATAGATGAAAATGATCATATAAAATTATAAATCTTAAGGGTAAAATGAGAATTCCATGGAATTTGTTACAATTCCATGGGGTATATGATGGAATTCTAATTCCATCAATTTGATGGAATTGGCTCTTCCATGGAGGCCAATTCCACCATACCAAACATGCTTACATCATGGAATTCATTTCCATTTCCATTTCCTTGGCTCCAATTCAAGCGTACCAAACGAGGCATTAATGTTTTATGGTGTATGTTTATGAATATATGCAAACATAAAGATGTTATTTTAGGAAACAGGTCTGATAAATGTATGTGTTATGTATGTGTGTTTGTCCGTTCTTTTTTTTTTTTTGGGTTCTGTATGAGGACATGGAGGGAAGCTTTCGCACCCTGAAGGAAAAAATTAGATATTTTCTCCCCTTGAATTATGGGTTTCTTCAGCCCTTTGAGCGTAAGCATACAATTCGGCAGCAACAACCATTAAGCTCCATCTTAACGTGTGTTTGGAAGAGCTTAAAATTTGAGAAATAAGCCCTTATTACGCAAGCTGAGAAAAAACTCCTCTCACATACTTACCTCGTATACCGTGAATCACGAATTATAAACACTTATTGCCCAAAAATAAGCTATTCTAAACGAGCACTTAATAGGTGAAGTCGGGCAAAATCCACTGCAGTTTCTATTAGATGTGTGTGAACTCTGCAGTAAGTAACTGTTTCAAAGTTATGGAATTCATGCGATAATACAGAGACCTGAAAGAATGAGACAATTCCAGCCCCTAATTTACACCCCAGTTACTGATAAGGTTTTACAAAAATTCAAGAAATAAAAAACAAAGTATAAATAGTTATGAAAGATCTGCTTGCTACTTTCTCTTTTTACAGTTACCTTTTCAAATACACACGCGCGTCTTTTCAAATAGACACAACTTTTTTTATGACTGCAGTGAATTTGAATTATAGCTCTAGAGTATTCTAAACCCTTGCAGGTCAAGGAGCTCATAAATTTACTTCAAAGGTCTTGATCAACATAATGCAGGGGTATGGATTGAATCAATACACTTCTAGAAAGGTAACATATTGAAAGTTTCAGTATGCACATAGTTGCAAACACAGAATCTAGCATATGTGTCTAGGAAAATTCTGAACTACATATATAGCAACCTAATATGTTTTTCCTTTAATCTCATACAGTTTAGTACTGGAAAAAACACATAAAAGTATTAAGCTTTTTGACATGTCTGAAGCATATTTCACTCTGATGATTCACTGGACAGTTCAGCAAGAATTGCATTGTATTCTTCTTTGAGACTGTTATATTTGTTACTTAAGGTATTGAAACTTTCCATTTTCTCCTCTGGAATGCCTGCCTTCAACTCCTCCATACGCTGCTTTGTAGATTCAATCTTCTTCTTGAGCTCTTGTTTTCTCTGAACTTTCTCTTCATGCTCTCTGTGTAATGCCTCCAGCTCTGATTCCTTAATTTCTGTATCAAATCTCACATGAAATGTATATGTTTATCAACAGAAATGATGTCTTAATTTTGACATGTCATGCACAAAATTTATATGGTAAATTTAATAATTTTGTTATCACTTAATTAATTATCCATTGATTGTATCCCTAAATTTAAGTAAAAATGTTAATGTCAGTATCGCCTCTAGTCAATTTATCCCTTTTAAATCTAAATCCCAATTTTGAATGTCAGCTCTGAAGTTACAAGATCGGCATGAATTATTTGATGTAAAAGGTGATAAATGACAATGAAATTATTTGAAACTTGAAAAAAAACAATCATTCTAATAGTTATGTGACTTTCTATTAAAACAGGGGAGATAGTAGCCAAATGTCAGGGTTGTTTCTATGAAATATTTGAAATCAAGATCAGAAAAGTTGATTTTGGGTCAAATTACATGCATTATACATTTTGAAAAATGTAAATATGTGAAACAAAATAAATAGAATTGATAGATTGAAAATAAATCCCTACCTGTAATTTTTCCCAGTGAACCACCACCCTCCATGGATTTTGTGACACCTCTGCACATAATAACAATAGAAACAGGACATGAATAAGATCCAAAAAAACAAAATAAAATCAAACCCATAAAGTTTTTGCTGCTAAAAATTTTTTGTTCTTTTTTACAAAGAGGTTATTCCCATTTCAGTACATAACTTTGTCAAGCTTTCACTTTGTTTACTAGTAAGAGAATAAAGAAGTGCATGATAACACTACAAGCTAAAGACATAATCTTTTTTTTTTTTTTTTGAAAAAAAATTGGCAGATATTATGAAGTGGGCAAGTGGCACAATAATTTAAAATTCACAATATTTACTACAAAAAAATAATTAAAATTTTTTTATTAAGCCAAACTTCAAAGGTTTTCTCCGATCTTAACAACAAAGAAATATGGACAAGACACAAGTTTCTCTACTCTAAGGACGCCAACCCGAACCAGTGCCAAACAACACAAAACAAGACATAAAAAAATATAAAAAAAAAAATAAAAGATATATTTATTTAGAAAAAAAATAAAAAAATTTATAAGCTAGAGAGCTCAGTTTTCTTGCAAACTGGGGAGGAGTTAAAAATGCTTAGAAAGGAAAACCTAATCCATACCCAAAAGGACTAACTCATTTGCATTCACTTGAGAAAAAGAGAATCAAAGGCAGTGATCATGAAATGTAAAAGCATAAAAGAGGATTCGAATAAGATTAGGACTATCATTATCGGTTCAACCCCAAGAAAGAAAAAACAAAATTGAAGAAATTGGATGCAAAACCTTTTTTCTGCAGCGAAGTTCATTATCTCTCTTGAGTTCAGTTGTAGTTGTTGTTGTTGTTGTTGTTGAACTCTCTGAAATGAATCTGAACGTAAGAAGAAGACTGGTCTTTAATTTGTTACTTCTTCAGTACGCAGAGACTTGTGAGTTGTGACTTCTCTTGCGTGTGTATATAGACAGACAGACAGACATACTCACATACACACACTCTATGTATGATCGCGAGACAGCCGAACTTTTTCCCAGCATAACAAAACGTGTGCCTTTGCTATTTGGTAGTACTATGATCACTTGCTATTTTTATTCCTCTCAATTTATATTTTTTCCAGCTAATTAAGTCTATTTATAAGGCAGGAAGAGGAGGTCTTTTTTTGTAATACTTATAAGTTATTTCATTATATTTTATATGTGAACGTATAATTTTATCATTTAATTATTATTGTTATTGTGTAGATTTTATTCTTATAAGAGATTATGTATATTAAATAGGATAAAGTTTAAAAGTTATTAAATTTTAAGGAAAAATTAGAAAGGTTTACTTTTTTCCTTGATTCAAGTGAAATATATTAGAAGCTATTTAAAAATAAGATCAGAGGAATATGCAAGTCGCTTCTAATATGTTTTAGCATAATCAAGAAAAACCTTAAATGTTAATAATTTTGTTTTAAAATTTAATAACTTTCCAATTTTACCTCTATTTATTATATATAAGATAAAACCTATAAGAAAAAAGTTTACACAATACTAGTAATAAATTAAGGGTAAAAGTACACATTTATATAAAAACAATTTAATTATATGACTTATAAATATGACATAAAATCATTTTATCTTTATCTTATAAATAGGATCATTGAGTATTATTTTTGGAAAATCATTGGGAGTTTTCAAGAAAGAAATAAACACCAATAAATTTTATGAGAAGTGGGTCACGAGATGCCAAACTCTCTTTTTTCTTTTTTTTTGATAGACAAAGAAAACTACAAACACCTCAGAAGTTATCCTCCTGAGTCAACCTGCGATCTCGACCTATTTTGATCAGTAAATAATAAACTCGTAATAACTGCTGGAGGCGATTCAGTGATATGGAGATCCAATGCCATCTTCCAAGCTTCCTTTGTCATGGCGTCTGCAACTATGTTAACATCTCGTTTACAATGTAACATTTCAAATTCCCAGTCACAAGCCATCAATGTGCGAATCTCTAAGATAAGTTGAAAATCTGGGTGTTCTTGAGACACCGTTACTTGAATAAGTTCTATAACTTCACTACAATCACTCTCAATAAGGATTTGTCTGTATCCTCTATCCCAGGCAATTTTAAGACCCCACAATACACCCCAAGCTTCAGCAGAGACCACCGTCCCTTGGCAATTCGATACATGTACCCCATCAAAAACTCACCATTGTGATCTCGCAGTACACCACCACAAGTGCACATCTCTAAGTTGTCACTCCTGGATCCATCAATATTAATCTTCACCCACTCAAGCGGAGGTGGTTTCCAATGTTTACAACTCTCTTTCTCATTCTGGTTACTACATAGGCTTGTATTACCCCATGCTAAGCATGCACGAGCACGGGCTAAAATGACATTTATACTCAAAGAGTTGTTGTTAAAACATCGGTCATTTCGAGCCAACCAGATATATCGGCATAAGACGGTAAACCAAAGACGAAACTCAAAACCCTATACAACATCCTTTCTCTCCATACACCATGCAAGCCAGTCATTTCTATCCAAGATGCCAAACTCTAATGCAACAAATAAGAGAAAGTTTACGCTATTGACTTATTATTATTCTCTCCGGTCTTAATTATAAGATAAATTTATTTTTTTTGGAGAAATTAAGGAAGTTAATTAAATTACTTTAGAGTATTTTTATTTTTATTTTTATTTTTTTCTCAAAACTAATTAGTTTAACTAATAAATTAATATATAATCTAAGGATATATAACATATGACATGATTAAGTAATTTATTTAACTTCCTTGATCTCTTTAAAAAAAATCAACTTTATCTTATATTTAGGATACGATGTAGTGTAATTTTTTGGTGATTACTTTACAGTGATTCTCTCTATTATTTTCTCCAACTCTTGGCATCTGTATTTTGGAGGCATTGACTAATTTTAGTTGGAATTAATCTAGTATAGGGTTGCTATATTTAACGAGAATAAAAATGAAAAAACTAAGTTAAAATTTTAGGGATGAGAGAATTTGTTCCTTATAAAAAGGATTACCTCTATAAGAAAGAATGTTCTTATAAAAAGGGCCGAAAGGGATATTAAATAAGGATAAATTTAGAAAAATTTATTAATTTAATATATTAAATATTTTAACTTTCATTTTTTAACATGTAAGCTCGTTTGGAATAGCTTATTTTTAAATAATAAGTACTTATAAATCACGATTTACGATATACAGGTAAGTATGTGAGAGGATTTTTATCTCGACTTACGTAATAAATAATTATATTTAAAAAATAAGTGTTTCCAAATATGCACTAAGATTTACTCAAACTGAACTTATAATAAGAATGTTTATTTTGCATATAGAAAAAATGTTTATTTTAACCCAACCAATAAGTCACATTATTAAATTTTTTAAATAAGTGTACAACTTTACCATAATTTATTATTACGGTGCCTTTGTTTCGATGGGTTTATTGTATATAGAGATAAAATCGAAAGTTATTACATTTCTAAGCAGGGTTACCGAGATTTAAAATTTTTGTTAATATATACTAAGATATTCTAGAAGTAGCTTGACCAGCAAAAACCAAGGCGAAGAGGCTTTTCAATAGAGTACAATGAAGAGCATCGGGAACACAATAGAACACAATGGTGTAGGGAATCAGTCATCTCATTTGAGATGGATGCCTTGGAAAGAGGTGACAATATCTATGGCTATAATAAATCTATGAGTCTATGAGTCATAGAGTGAGAGAGATTGAGAGGCCATTAATGATGAGCTGCAGAATCTTCCCTTCTCTGGTAACTTCATGCTCTGTACTATCTCCTTTCTTGTTTCTCCTTTTCCATCATAAACTCTCTCTCTCTCTCTCTCTCTCTCCCCACACTTTCATCGTTATCTTCACTATTCTGTCCCATGTGTTTCCCGATGGAAAAGAATTCATTCCCTCCTCGTTTCTTTCGGTCTTAGCAGCTCATCCTGGCATCCCTTACTTGTACTGCTCATTTCCTGTTTTATAAACTCCTCCTGTTAACGCAGAAACGGAATATATTCTTGAGAAAAAAGTCCTTGTTGATAAGGACCTACAAAATATTCATACTCTATAGGTACAAAATTTATTAAGTTTTTCTCACTACTAAGCACTAACATTTTTAATAGGAGATTAATCCCCATTCCCCAATATTTTTTTTATATTTTCTCATCCTATTTATAAGTAGAGATAGGAATAGGTCAATCGGCCTACGACATGACCAATTTGTTAAAAAAATCAAGCCAAAATCTATTTAAAAGTTTAAATATATAAATAGGTTAGAGCTATTTTATTAAGGTCTGACTTGTAAGCTTTAGGCCTGATCTATCTACATATGATATAAATATATTTATATTTATATCATATAAATAGCACAATATTTATATTTTTTTCATTCTTATATTTTAATTTCAAGTTATAATTAGTTAATTACAGCACTACCCCTATAATTCTTTGAAAAAATTTCTTTGGAACATCCTCTTGACAAGTCATTATTGCATCCTTACTATTCTTTTTAACAACAATAAGATTTTATTTTGGATGATTATATTATTAGGTTCAAATTTTGGTGAAATCAATTTTTAACAACAATAACAACAACACAAGCAAAAGAAAAAAAACAACAACAACAATAATAATATGATTTGTTTTAATCATATGTAGGCTAAAAGCTTATATGAAGGATACTATTTGTAAATATTATGCTTTGAAGCCTACATTTTATGTAGGTTTTGGTATAATCAAAATTTGCTTGTGGCTTTCAAAGCCTGTAATATGAGGTCCATTGTAAGTAGGTATTTAAAAAGGTTTTAGGCTTGACCAGACTTTATTAAGACTTAGGCCTGAGCCTAAAAAGAAGTCTACATTTAGGCTCAACCATTTTGCCCCCATTATAGGCTCAAGTTTGTTTAGCCAAAACTTGACCTGACCTATTTTCATACCTATTTATAAGTCATGTGCTATTTAAAAAGTCATAAGATTGAGGCTTGAAAAATGTTGGAAGTTAGTTATAAATAAGTTCAGGTGAGTTTTATTTTCTGAAGTTACACTTTAATTAAGTGTAAATATTGCTCCAACTTATTCAATAAATAAGCTTATATTTGAAAAAAAAAAATTGTTTCTATTTATATGATGCTTCTAACAACTTTTGTCAGAACTAAGAAAAACCCCAAGTCTCATTAACTCTATTTAAAATTTACCACTTAATGCTTATATATAAGTCATTTGTATCCAAAAAATTTTGTTTAAAATATAAGTCATTTGTATGGTATTAAATGAGATTTAGTCAATTTTACCCATGTTGACTATATTAATAATTAATAAATTAATAGAGAGATGGGGAGTAAATGCAGAGAAATAAATGGATGTGATAGAAAATTTGCACCATTTCATAAATAAGAGCAAATCTGAAAAAATTTATCAATTTAATGCTTTTGTTTTGTAAGAATGTGATACAAGTAACTTATAAATAGGTACTGAGTAGTAATAACTTTACCTCTATTTAATATCTACACTTTTCAAGAAAATATCAATCTACATAACAATAAATGAAAAGGTAAAGTTGTACATTCAAGTGAAAAATTTAATAAATTTTATGATGTAAGTTATAAATAGGATTAAATAAAACACTCTTATTATCTTATAAATAGGATTAAAGAAGTACATTTGCTACTAATATTGACTAGTCCAATTAGCAGGAATATAAGTTTATAGTAAGGAAAAGTATGTTGTTATTATTAGGTTTTATTAATATTTGTTGGCAAAACAAGGTTTTATTAATATTGAGAAAAAGGTCAAAAAAGAACTTTGAAATTGTAAAATTTTAAATTAGGTATTTTCTAAAAAAATGAGTTGTGAATTGCTTATTAAGTTTCATCATTCCCTTATTAACTCTTGATAACAAACATGATTTGAAATTTTACAATTTCCAAATTCTTTTTCTCACTAATCTTTGGATAGGGAAATAGAGAAAAAGACTATTATGAGAAATATCTCTATATATAAGAGCTTTTTTTTAGTAGGCTTCTCTCTAAATGTAAGATTTCTTTTAAATTTGTCTAAATAATAAACACGTTTTTCCTCATTCTGCCCTCAATTAATTGTTATATTAGAAACATTCTCTTTCATCATTTTCTCATTATTACTCTCCCTTGCTCATTCATAAATATGGACATTTTTGGAAAAAAGTTAAAGTTCTTATATAATTATTATATTTAACTACTCTTTACTATTTTTTAAAATTTTACAATTTGGTTGAAAGACTCTTATCTATAGGGACGGAGGGAGCATCAATTGGAAGAAAAAAGTTACTGGAAAGAAAAAAAAAAGCAATTAAATTGAGAAAATGTTTGCAAAAAAATTGGAAAAATTAGGGAGAAGTACCAAAGAAAAATAATATTTACTGTGAAGGACCATAAAACTTATAATTATTTAGAAGGACCAAATGAAAAAATAAAAATTTAAGAAGACTAAAATGCCCAGCACCTTACTCTCGATGTTTGTAATGTTAAGCCTTGCTTAGCTCTGATACCATTTCTAACATCGAGTCTGGCTCTGATACTCACTCAGTTCTTTTACTATTTATAATATCTTAGCACCTCACTCCAATATTTGTAATGCTGAGCCTCATTCAGCTCTGATATCATTTGTAACATCGAGTCTGGCTCTGATACTATTTATAACATTGAACCTAACTCTAATATTATTTATAACATATTTAACATTGATCCTGGCTCTGATAATTTTATAACATCGAGCTTGACTTTGATATCATTTAGCATGTGAGTGAAAACTTTAGGTGACTGTGTGCATGGTTTAGACGTAGAAAGTGAATAAAAGCACCCAAATTATTCCTTGTTTAAACTTTAGATCTAACAAGAATCACAGAATAGGACAAAAGATTCCCAAGTCTAAACATAAAAATCAAAAGGCGTGAGTTACCTAATCCTCCAAGAGAGCTTCGGCGTAAGTCCAACAAGTTCACACTAGGGTCAAGAAACTTCAAAAAAAAAAAACCTAAATCATTTGTTAGACTAAGAAGAAAGAAAAGTGTGGAGGAAATACAAGAAAGAAGAAAATTAGACGAGGGTGAATAATTCATGGCACAAGTCTAGAAAATGTAAAATCAGCTCCGAAAATATTCGCGGGGTAATAATGTTGAATAATATTGCTCTGTAAATTTATTTTAGTCTTAATGTCACAACGAAAATCTAAAAACTTGACAATGTCGTCCTCTTTTAACATCCAATTATGTTGATAGTTAATTTTGACTATAATGGAAGCCACGTGTATTCTGACTTTTCCACTTCTTTGTTACACCTCATCCTCCCTCTCTCCCCTTTCTCTCTCCCTCCTTCGATTTGCAGGAAAAAAAAGTTCATTCCCTACCTTCTTCTTGTTCTTCAATCGTCACAACGATGGAGGTGAAGCCCACCCTCTCCGCTACCGCCGCCTCTGGCGAAAGCCAGTTCCAGTGTCACCAGAAGATCCTGAAGGGATTCAGCATCGTTTATGATTTTCCCCACTGAAGCGGCGGAGGAAGAAAGCCCAGATCGAGAATGAGAGAGAGATCAATTTATGGAGATGACCCATTCAAAATCTGGTGACTTTTCTTCCTCTTCTTCATCATCATCTTCGTTGATGGGAACTTGTAATGATGTTGAAGGCTTTTGCTCTTGGTATTTGCTTATGGCTTCACCTCGTAGAGGACTTCTGGGGCTTCTGAGATCTAGAAGACGCGCTGCTTCAGAAAGATTGTGAAGGAATAGGGTCATGTACTTCAGGTATTGATTTTAAATTTTCAGTAAAGGTAACCTTTGTAAGGATAGTTTCATTCATTATTTACACTTGTTGGGGAATCCCAGGGAGATGAAACTAAGTGTGTGTTTGGGTTGGGGAATCCCAGGGAGATGAAACTAAGTGTGTGTTTGGGAGTTTTTCAAACCATGGTTTGCGTAACCGAGATAAAACTTCTTTCATAAATTTATCTCGTAAGTCGTAAAAGCTATTAAAAAAAGCTAAGTCCAATTGAGCAAATGGATTATCTTACACATTTATTTTCCCATACTTATAAATTAGGGAGGGAAATAGGTTAAAGTTAGGTTAGTTTTTGCCCAAATAGGCCTGAGTCTATAACAGAAATTCAAAGTCAAAGTTTGTATGTAGGTTTTTTTAAGGTAAGAGAGCCTTTTCAAAAGGTTTGATTTGACCTGAAGCCTATTTAAAATTTAAGTTCTGAAATAGCTTTTAAAACTTATTTCTCTAAATTTACATATAGTCCTTCACGTTTATATACAATTATACATTATGTCTTAAAAATCTAACATCTTTTCTGACCGTAATATTAAGGCTTAGTAAGGAAAAAAAATGAATGTCTAGTGACAATAATTGTCCGATCAAATAATAATAAGAAAAATTGATCGTTTATTTACTAATGAGATATATTTTCTAAAATTGACTAAGCATAACAATGATATATAAAATTATATTTTACCTCTTTTACTCTTCCCACAAAAATTGGGACAAACTTATCTTACTAAGATTATAATATTTCATTTGACACTAAAATAAACTCATAACAATTATAATATTTTTGTGGAGGGTGCAAATTAGGGGGGAAATAAGTTAGTTTTGTCATCTTCAACGATCGAAAATAAAAGAGTTAGGGGTGAATGATTTATGCGAAAATAAGGGGTTGAGTGTAATGACCATGTGATGTGAAATTTAGAATTAAGGTTAAATCGGTAAATTTTTAAATAATTTATAAAATAATTTATATGATATTATATACTTTTATAATAGCATAAATTAAAAAAGTTAAATAGGACAAACCTGTAAGCTTGTAGGCTAAATTTTATAGAGACAGACATGACCTGTTTATCTAAATAGACTTAGTAATATGCTTGAGTTTAAACCTGACCTATTTATTAAATAGGCTAGGTCATAACAAGGGCCTAACTTATTTCCATCCCTATTACAAAGTCGATGAAGTTTCTAGGCTTGCATTTTTTTATTTTCAAATGTGGTTGTGAGCTATTTTGTTGCAATTGTGCGCTGTTGGGCATCTGCTATTTCAGTCTTTAGTAATGATTGAAATTAATTTGTTGAAGGTTTCTTGCAAATTTGAATCCTATGGGTTAAGGTGCAATGTTTGTAGCTGTCATGGAAACAAGGGAAGGAACCTTTTTTTTTTCTTTTCCGACGATTGAAGAAGACAAGGAAAGGGACGTTTTTCCTCCAGAATCGGAGGAGGGAGAGATAGAAAGGGGGAAACAGAGGATGAGGTGGGATGGTGAGGTGAAAAAATCAAAATACATGTGGCTGTCCTGTAAGCAGTTATAGTTAAAATTAATGGTCAACATAAATGTTGGTTAAAAAATGGGCGATATTACTATATTTTTAGATTTTTGATATGACATTGAAACAAAATTTTTTTTTAGGGTATTATTGCTTTTTTGTGAATATTTCCAAATTAGATTTGCATCTCAAACCGACAAAATTAGAATAGGGTGAGGTGGGATGATGAGGTGAAAAAATCAGAATGCGTGTGGCTGCCTTGTAAGCAATCATAGTCAAAATTAATAGCCAACATAAACAATAGTTAAAAGAAGGGCGATATTACTACATTTTTAGACTTCCTGTATGGTATTGATCAGAAAAAATTTTCAGGATAATATTACTCCTTCATGAATACCTTTAGAGTGCATTTTCACCTTAAGTCCTTAGCCTGACAAAATTAATGGAAAAACAGAAAAATATAATAATGAATGTACGGGAAATTATGATTTATGTTTATGTCCCCCCCCCCTCCCCGGTCCTTGTTGAGAGCGCATGTGTGTGCAGACCACAATTTGGCAAAAATTCACTTTAATATTGCTAGATATTATGAACTTGCATAATAATTTAAAGAGTAAAATGAATCATTTATTTTATCTAAATTATATATACGTCCCATCTATTTTAAAAATATATATACATCACCCTTAAAATTAAAATGTATATTATACAAACTTTCCTTATGATTTTGAAATTTCATTTTCATTCATCTAATTATATGTTTGGCATTGTTTTTTTCAGGTCTATTTGCGCGATTGTCTACGGCTTTAAAATTTTGGAGTGTTTGGTTAGCAATTGGGAAATTGTGCTTTTGGAGATTGCGGCGGTGAAACGTACGAAAGGCATAAGCTTCATTTTGGAGCTTTCAGCATATTGGTTTTCTGTGAAAGAGATAGAAAAATGGCATGTGGTATTTGGTAAAGAGAGAGAGAGAGAGAGAGAGAGAGAGAAAGGCCGATGACGTGAGAGAGAGAGACGAAAAATGGAAGGACGATGTGAGAGAGAAAAAGAGATAGGAAAAATATTTAATGTATCACTAATTTATAAACTGACATATAATCCAAATATACTGACTTTGACATTAATTTTCCACCATATTATACGAGATATGTAATCCAATTAGTTATGTAATATTATTTTATCAAATTGTGTATTTTTTAATTCCCAAATTTCCGAACTTTAACTTTTATCAATTTTTTTATAATTTCAAATTTAATTTCCCTCTTACCATTATCACAAAAGTCACTTATGTTTAAGCGTGTGTTCGGGTATGTTAAAAAAAGCGCTTTTTTTAATAAAACCATGGTTTCAGGTTTTTTTATCCGAACACTATAAAATTTCTGAGAATAGCTTTTTTACACAAAACCATGGTTTGGGATCCCAAACCATGGTTTTGACATAAGCTATTTTTTTGGGTTTTTTTCACTTTGTGGGGCCCACATCACACTCTCTCTCTCATCCTTTCTTCCTTTTTTTTTTTTTTAATTTCAACGTTTTCACTCTATTTTTTTTATTTTTAAAATTTTAATACTCCCTCTTATCCTTAATATAAGATCTATTTATCTAATTTGATTATATTAGAAAAATTATTTAAGTTAATTAACATTACATATAGACAAATTTATTTCATTTTTAGTATTAATTATGAAATTTAATGTTAAATAATGGGTTAAGATGTATCATTTTTAATGCCGTTAGGGGTTTTTTTCTCTTATAATTTAACACCTTTAGATCAAATTTAACGATTATTAAATCTGGACATTAACCCTTAAATAATATATAAAATATAATTTTAACCTTTATATGTAATTATCATAAAAGTTAATGTCCTTTTTAGTCATTTGACTATGAGAAAAGCTATTCTGATCAAATCATCCAAACAATCTCATTTTACCAAAATCACTTTTTTCCCATAATCTATTCTCCTATAATCTATTCTCCAAAAGCTATTCTTTTCAGAATCTATTCTCCAAAAGCTAATAAGAACACACCCTAAGTCAATTCAAACAAGTTTTACTTTTTGCGAAATCATTTATACAACCGCTAATTCAAACATAAATCACATTACATAATCTGATTTTTACTCAAAAATAAAATTACAAAAAAGCCAAATTAGAAAAAACCATTTCTGTTATTGTTGCTCCAAACATACACTAATTGTTAATTGATTGTTAAATTTGACTCTTAAACTTGGATTTTGACCAAAATGTCCCCATTTAACATAATGATTATTTAAACATTTATATTTATCAAAAAAATTATACAACTGAAAAATTTATAATAGATATAAATTCAAATTTTTTTAATATATTATAAAATTTATTAATTTTAAAAATTATATATATATATATATATTTTCATCATGTTTATTAAAAATTTTTATTTGAATTTATTTTAAATGGTTAAAAATAGATTTTAAATAGATTTTATTTTATCATACCGTATAAATGGAATAAGTTTGACCATCAAACAGATTATGTAAATTATTTAAATTTATAATTCATGATTTTTGAACAATGTTTTTTTTTCCTAAAACATTTATAAACACATTCATTTTGTATATATTTATTGAAAGGATTAAAAAAAAATTCAGTCATGTTTTTATATCTACACTAACTAAATTGACAAAACTTATGTCCCAATATGATTAAAAATATTAAATATATATCTTTAAAAAATAAAAAATAAAATTATGGCAAATAAAAAAAAAAAAACTCTTATAACCCGTTTAATTCGATTCCACGAGAGAGGATTACATATAATCCTGATGTAATATACCTATTACAACGTTTGGTTGGACTTCTATAACGTAAAGATGATTACATCTTGTAATCCTGATTACATTATTTGATGTAATCAAAATTACAAAATTATACTACTAGGACTGATAAATGGAAATGCAGACATCCTGTAATCAGGTGAAAATGACACTATTGCTAATCCTGATTACATTATTTGATGTAATCAAAATTACAAAATTATACTACTATGACTGATAAATGGAAATGCAGACATCGTGTAATCAGGTGAAAATGACACTATTGCCATTATAATTTTTTAAACCGACCAAAGTGTCCACCTATAAATGTTGATAAATATTAAATCATTTTAATTACCAACATTAAATATTAAAAAATTAATTAATAATATATAAATTTAAGAAATATTCCCCATTAAAAAAGTATATTCAATCATTAAAAAAAATATTCAAATATCCTATTAAATAATATTCTCATCATTAAATATTAAAAATTAACAAAAAACCATAATATTTCAAACATTAAATATTAAAAAATTATTATGAACACAACATGTATACTACACATAACGACAAAAAATTATCATGAATCCAATACGTACATTATTATATGTGTAGATAGGAGTAATTTTGTCCCTTACTATATTATTATTATATATTCTCATTCATTATAATCCAACCAAACATTTTTATGCATAGGTATCATTTTTCTCTAATAACAAACCAAAAAAATTATGTAATCATCATTACATTACATGCCATTACACTCCATTATATTATCTCCAATTCCGTGAACCAAATGGGCACTTAAATTATTCATGGAAATTTTAACCGAAAATGAAGAATTAGTATCATGAAGAGTTAAAATTTATTTTAATAAAAAATTTAATTAAAAAAATATGTTTTTAGAATATTCTTAACGATGTTAAGAGTTTGGCCTTAGGTGCATGTTTTCAAAATAGAGGAGAGATCTGTGTAAGTAAAGTAATGTATAAAGGAGATTAGAGTATTTTACTCTAATTTAAAAGACATAATACTCATTGCAAAAAAATAATTAAAAAATTTCCATTATGACCGAAATTAACCAAAGCCAAACTACAACCGTTTTGCCGAGCTTGAAGACAGATATTCGGAAACAGAAACAATACATGAAAAACAAATAAACAAGGGTTTTTTTTTTTTTTTGGTGGATGGATTGGAACGACTTCATCAGTGCGCTGAGAAGGAATTGAAGGTAATCTCATTGAAAAGGATCCAGGTAGAGATTTTAGTGTTTCCACACTAAACTTTCTGGACTAACCAGGTGAGGCTTTAGTGCAGTAATGGAATTGCGTTGTTTGATTCAACTTCAATGCCTGAAGTTGTATACTAAAGGATTGGACTATATTCCAGAATAGTTAGTGCAAGTAGCATACTTACAGAAACCTTATTATTGTTGCTATTTCGGGTACTATCCATCCACCCGGAGAATTTATAAACAAATACAAATCTTTGGGATCATCCTCAATACTGAGATATACTCCTCCGGTCCTAATTATAGGACATATTTACCTAACTTTGAAGAAATTAAGGATAATAGTTAAATTAGTTAATTTTATTGATTTTCCAAAAATGCCCTTATTTAATATGGGTGATTTAGGAATATTACATGAGTCTACCAGGAGGCAATACAACCATTATCTAAAGCAATGGGGGTATTTTGGGAACAAGTTGACAAAAATTAAAATTTTGTCCTATATTTAGGACCAATATCAACTTCCAAATATTATCCTATAATTAGGACCGGAGGGAGTACCATAAAGCTAATAAGTTGATTCGATATCGCACTATCAATCCTTTGGCCTAAAAAAAGTAGTCTTTCTCGATAAATTGGGTTGATTATGATTAGATTTCACTGCTTAGGAGCCGTACATGCACCTTTTGATGAATGCGATTCACCAAAAATTGCGAGGAAAAAAATCAATACGCAGATTTCAACCCTCTTTCTATTTTCTCTTTCATAGCAGGATCTAATTTCCTGTATCCTAATATTTCACTGTGATTTACTGGGTAAATTGCAACAAATGCAGTGTGACACGGGCTTTCCCTGAGAATTTAGTGAAAGCTTTGGAGGATGGTTTGTCAGATGAGAACTCTCATGTTCCAGTCAACAGAAATGCAAGCTCAAAGAGCTTAGGAAGAGGCTATAGTGGTAAAAAGGGAAGGGAGGAGCGTATAACACCCATATCAAATGATTCTGGAATTGATGGATGAGGATGGGAACTGGAAATGTGAAGCTTGCTCATATGATAATGTACCGGGCGGGCATGTGTATTGCCAGCAACCTGAACGAGAAGCTTGAGCTGATAAGCAGAGGTTTATGACTTGCTTCTCATGCCGAGTTCTCGCAAAAGGCTTAAGGATTTTGGATGCCCAGGTAAACTTAGCCCTCTTTCACCTCATGTGTTAGCCTCTAAAGGTTTAGAGCTGAGCAGAGCCTGTCCTTAGAAAGCTAGAAGGTGAAACGCAGGAAGGCGTTCGATCTGAGTTGTTACTTTTCCAGATGCACATTGTTACTTACAGGAATCTGAGTTAGAAGGTTGAAGTTCTTTCTTCTTTAACCCCCCCCCCCCGAACTTTTTGATCATGTCAGACTCGGAATCGATGTTATATGCCTCAACATCAGATTCCAGTGCTACTTTTAGGTAGTTTTGACAACAAAATTGAAGCTCAGGGAGTTCATTTGTATACAATTGATGGTTGTCACATTAATCTGCATTCTTTTACAAATTTATTGTGTATTCACCTTTATGGAAAAAAAATGGATTAGTTTTATTACTACATGTCAAAGTCGACATCACAGTTCATCTTTTGTTTAGATTTACGGATAGCTTGACCAGACTAATACACCTGGACAGCAAAATAGGCAGGTGAGACATTTAACGAAGGATACAAGCACAATGCATAGTTGGTTGCAGAAGTTCACAAGCCAAATATGTTCAATTCTAGGAAGCTAGACAGTAGGGATCAACTGAAAATAGCCAGAATCCAAAATATAACACTACTCTGATTGAAATAACTGAAGGGCCTATAGGGACATTCATTCAGTTACGTTTATATTCGAGGAATAATTTTTTCTAAGAACTGCTCGAGATTAATGGAGGGTTGAGTAGTATCAATTGGCATGGCAAGACAAGTAGGATCAATTGCAAATAGCCACTCTCTAATAAAATTAAGTTGGAATTACAAATGGAGGTGAAAAACCCATTTACTCAGTTTCTATTGGTTTCTTGTACCTATTTTTAACGCGAGAGATGTACCTATGAGCTGTTTCAGATTCAATCTTCACAATGCAGGCTTGTAAGACATCAATTTGTGCAGATCCAAAATAACTGTGATGCATCAAACGGATAGTTGATATTGCTGAAGCTGTACTAAGCACAGTGTCTAGCCCTCAACCCTACGGATCACTTCAAATTAATCTTTAGCAGCAATCACGAGGGTTTATCATTTGAAATTATAAGCCACAGTTCAAAATATGCACAGTTAGGTCCAGTTGGGTAACTGTGAACCTGTTGAACAAGTCTCATTGGACACCTCTGGTTCCATAGATAGCAAACGCCAACAAGATGGGAACTGAGAAACCATAACCCAGGCAATGGAGAATTGGATTCATCTCATAGGCTTTCATCAGACTTCTGCAATTCTGTAGGGAAAAAGAAAAATTTATCAAACAAAATAAACTGGAAAAAGCCAATGAGCTAAAGCTCAGATCACACTAATTAAATTGACACGTGTTTCATGCCAAGGGATAAAATTGCTGCTACTACTTAGTAGTAATAAAAAAATGGAAAAAGAAAGCTTCAACTAAGATTGATTGAAATACTGGTAGCTATCCTCACTCTAATTCCCAATGATAGTAGATGTTAGCTCATTTTTTTATACTGAAAATGCAAGCATCCAAAACATGCGGGGTCTTTTCTACTCTTGACAAATTACAAATATAAACAAGATTATTCATGAAATTAATTAAATAGGGGTGCAACTGTCACCTAAGTTTAAAGGATGTTCATTTCTCTATTTTAATGCAAAATGTTCTTTACTAGTTTATCTTTTTGCTCCAGGTTAATATTATATGCCCAGTGATGTACGCCTTTAGACATCACACTGCGAAGTATTTGTTAAAAAAGCCTTACCATAAAATGCTTCCAACATATTGCCAAGCACATCAAACAAAGAATCATCCGAATCCATCGCTTCCCCAAACAGAAATTTGAAAATCTGCTTCTCTGTTCATTTCGAATATTTGGATCATGATCATCCACTTTCTTCCCTGAACGTGATAACCTACGTTCCCGATTAATCCCTCTCTCTACAGTCAGAGCAGCAGTGACCAAAATTGCTGGAAATAGCAAGAAGAATATATGAGGAAGAACAATCACCATAATATCTGGAGATCCAATATAATCATGATTCCATGTTTCATTGGGATTCTTCACAACCCAACCTAAATAGGTCATGTATCCCCTGTTGTTACCTTCTGTAAAGACTTGACCAATAAACCAGGGGAAGAATATAAGATAAAATAAGTACCCTATAAAACCAAACCATACTGTGCGAACCCTCCTGAACTCCTGAAGCCATAATACACCATTACCGAGACCTTTAGTAGCAATGAAGTTCTTGTAAGCATAAAGCTTCTTTTGAAAAATAATTAGAATTGTTGGAAGAAGAATAAGAAAGAACAGAACAATGTAGGAAGACCAGAACATTGGGTAATACAAGGCAGCCCATTGGCAGCCCATAACATAAAACTCCTTCCAGCTCCAAGAAAGCTTGGCACTATGACCGTTAATAGAAAATGGCCTTAATTCAGTCAAAGTCGATCTGTTCATGATGTCAGTTGCTTCAATTTGAAGCCAATATCTATCAGCAGATGAATCCTCAAAGGCTTGGTAATTCCAGGGAGCAATGTAGAGGTCTCCCCTGGAGGTCTCATCAGCATGCCTGATCATACGTGCTTCCAAAACTAAATCAAGATTTCCAAATCTAGAGTCATAGACCCTAGCCACAACTGAGACGATTGGAGAAATGGAAAAGACCAGAGCTCTTATTGATTCAAAAGATGAAGGGGTGACAGATTGACATTCATACTTGTGATGGGACAAAGATGTCAACATGATGCGTGAATCTAGAGGAAAAGTGGGCAATATAATTGTCTTTCTGGTCCCTGCCTTGAAATCAACATCAACAAATGATACATGGCCACTGTCAATAGACAAAATTCGCATGACTCTCCTCTTTCTCCAATCACCCATCTCCCACTCCCAAAATTCTTGGAATTGTGGGGCCTCAATTGAACAGTTCACGTTACTTTCAAATGACATTTCGTGCATGTTGAACTGAAAAAACTTCTGGAGGGATGAAAAATGATGGCTCAACTGATGGTGTCGCTTTAAATTCTTACCAAACCTACTATGGAGATGCCCGCACAGGTAAGCTGAAATTGAATGCTTAAGGAAAACATCTTCCAAGGTCCTTCCAGAACCTGAGGGTGCAGAAAATGAAAGTGGAAAATGCCCAAAGGATATCTTGGAAACTCGTTTTTCTGACTGACTCTGAGAATTCCAATGTGAGAGCTGCAAATCTAGATCATTCAGCAATTCGTCAGTGGGATGCCCAAAAAGATTAGTTGGACCTCGTAAGCCAACAGACATAGTGCTGTCAAACCCAACAAAAAGATGTATCCGCTCCCGAGTCTGTATGATGGAACAACATACACGAGTAAGAAAAAGCTTTCCTATAATCAAGCAATATAACATATCAGCTTTTAAAACTACAACTTTGAACTCCCAATTGTTCTCGTCCAAACAAATATAAATTCAAGCTGATTTTATCCAGCATAGTTTTCTAGGATTCAGATTGTTCCTTTTCTTTACTCCAGTTTTACTATCCAGAATGATTCAATGCTTTGTCTGCAACATGAGCATTGGACTAACATAAACTTTTTGAAAATGAACGACAGTCTCTCAATTGTATTCGTATATAATTCTACATAATCCACCTATGGTTAGATTTTATGTTGTCATACAATTGTGCGCTTTATTAGGAACTAGCAAATTTCATAGAATGAAGACTGGAGTGAATCGCTAACCTCAACAGTGACACTAGTGACTCTTTCACTTCGGCCTAACTGCCCATTGATGCTGTATTTGGAAAAGAAATCAAATGAGCCACCAACAACTGGAACACCGAAATTATCATGATTGCCTCTAAGGTCAAAGAAAACTTCCTTATTGAGTCCACTCCTTTTAATAACATCTTCCATTACATTCTGGTATTCTTTCCATTCACCCTCATTTTGCTTCATAGTTAGCAAATCCTTGCTTTTGCCATCTGGGAAGCCAAAAAGATACAAACAACTGTAAACACACAAATGCATAAACCCTTTCAAATCGTAATTCTAACCAAGAGCAAAAATCAACAACTTAACACAAATCTCATCGTATAGCGAAATAAACATCTCAAACTTCAAATTCAAATTAACAAAAGGAACCTGTGAGATCGCCGGTGACGAGGACGAGTGAAGGATTGATCATGGAAAGAGCAGGACCGATGAAATTGCGAAAGTCGAGAGCTCTATCGGGATGGTGGACGCTGAAATGAAGATCGGAGAGCTGAACGACCCAAACCACAGAATCAGGGCTTCCTTTGGCCCAAATGACTCTGTTCGTTTGTTCTTCTTCATTGCCAGTGACAGTAGCAGCAGAAGAGGAAGCTACCGAGAAGATTAGAAGAATAAGATGAGCAATAACAACGACGCTCATTCCTGCCCTATACGCCGTTGCCAATTGCCAATCTGAGTTTTCGGCAGCTCCAATGAAACCAATTTTGACGGAAAAAGGGGAAAAAACCTCTGGCCAAAAAGAGGAAAACCCCAGTTTCAGGTATGGTTCGGGTCAATGCTGGTCAAAGCGCCAAAAATTTGATTTTTAAGGAATTTTATTTGGGAAAATCCCTAAAAAATGCGCTTGAAATAGCTAAATCCCGTTTCAGTGCAGCGAATTCCAAAATGCCGAATCAGTCGTGTGTCAGTACGGAATGAACAGTGCAGGGGTGCTAAAAGACAATTTTGCCCTTCAGCCCTCATTCTTATCACTTTCAGAATAACAACACGAGCCTCTTAATTAACAACTTTGTCTTCTTGATTAACAACTCCAATTTCATCTTTTTACTTTCACAAGAAGATAAAGTTGTTAATTAAGAGGCTCGTGTTGTTATTCTGAAAGTGATGAGAATGAGGGCTGAAGGGCAAAATTGTCTTTTAGCACCCATGCACTGTTCATTCCGTACTGACACACGATTGATTCGGCATTTTGGAATTCGCTGCACTGAAACGGGATTTAGCTATTTCGAACGCATTTTTAAGGGATTTTCCCATTTTATTTTGAGTTTTTTCAAAAAACATATTTCTTTTTTTTACAAAACCAATAAGTTTTTTATTTTTTGCCTTAAAAAATAACAAATGGTTTCCAAAACAAGAAAATAAATAAGGCCTAATTTTTTTAAAAAAAATATTTCCGAACAACTCATTTCTCGAAGATTTATCTAAGCTATGGATCTCAATTAAAATTATAATCTATATGTCATTCTTATTTTAGCGTACAAAAGATCCTAATACTACTATTGAACAAATATAATGTAGACAAATAGTAATTTTTTATGCTGTATTAATATTGTATTATTATAAAATATTTTGGTATTATTGAAGGTAAAAAAAAATTGTAATACCTTTACTTTATTACATTCATAAAAAAAAAAAATAAACACATTAAATGATGAAACTGTGGGGTAGAGTAGAAGAGAACAAAAAGATTTTTAACGTTGTTTTATTTCTCTTCTGTTTATCTAATTTGATTAGATTAAAAAAATTAATTAAGTTAGTTAATATGACATATAGTTTTTAAGGTACATTAATCATGTTCCTTAATTCTCCCGTTAACTCTCCTCTTTAATTATTGTTGATGAAACAACAGGGGTAAATTAGAAAAGAATGATAAATATGAAAACTATATGTCTTATGTAGTTATATTTAAAGTAAAATACTTTGACTTCCCATGCGTTTTGCCTTAATTTCACAGACTTTCTATTTATTTTAAAAACATACACTTAAATTCAAAAAGTTAACTCCGTTAAGGATTATTATTTTTTAATTAAAATTTATTTTAAAAAAAATTTTATTTACTAATTTACCCTTCATCATTACTAATTCCGTAATTTTTGCCACAATTGTTTAAGTAATTTAAAAGTTTCCTTTTCTTTTTCTTAATTTAGTTTTTACTTTTACAAATATTTATCTGTTAAATTTTTTTCCATATTGAGATAAAGACTTAATTAATGCATAGAGAGAAAACTTAATTAAAAATATGATTAATTCTTTTAATAGATTCATATTTAAATAAAAAAATGTATTTAAGAAAATAAAATTTAAAATTAATATAAGTTATATAATATCTCAAATTTGCATTATTAATAGAGTTAAGGTGCTAAAATAACCTACAATTTTAACCATAAAACTATTTTTGGGAGTAAAAATAGTCATAAATTTTTAAATTTGGGGCAAAACCGTTAAACCCAACTAACTTTCATTTTTCACAATGGGAAAAATTACCTTTTTGGCTTTTAAAGTTATAACTCACTTGTAACTCAGTTTCTAAACTTTTAACTCACTTGCAACTCAGTCTATGATATTTTTGAGTCATCCTAGCTATCTGACAAAAAAAATGTTAAAATACTGTTAAGCATGATTTAGGTAGGTTTTACATAAATTAATAAAAAATAACGTCCTATCCCCACTAACTTGCACCCCCCTCTGCCTCTATATTCCAAAAACCTTGCTGGGCACCTACGGCATTCATGACAGATCCATCTGAAGCACTAAGGAGTAGTGAACAACTCATATTGAAGAACAAGTAGAAGCCACTTATTATGCTCTTAACTCTGGTAAAGCACCCAAATATGCAAGAAAAAATTATTGTGGAAAAAGAGATTTATTAACTTTTGAATGATAAATGATGAATAACATTTAGAAGATGATGAGATCAGAAAAAGTCGAAACACACCCACTTCACAACATACCTGGTGCACAATCTCTCTTTTTAATAACAAATAGAGCTATAGATCCTTTACATGATGCTCATAATTTTGAATACCCTTTAATATAAGAAAATTGATCTCATCTTTGGCTTGAAAGAAGCCCCTAAAGAATCTGTCATGGACGCCACAAATGCCTAGTAAGGTTTCTGAAAAACAAAGGCAAAGGGGGATGCCAGGGCTCAAAATGAGATTGTGATGTGCCAGGGCTCAAAATGACGAGGCTTCCATGATAAAACTTGGCTGGAATTTGATCATGAGGCCAGACTTGTTATTGTTGAAGTTTATAAGGGAGAAGTATAAATGCGGGGATAATATGATTCCTGCGATTGAACGACGGCGGATGGAATCACTAATCTATACTGGAGTTCGGTCAAATTAGGAACAGGTCAAGGAAAGTTTGGGTTGGAAGATTAGCGATGGTAGAGATGTGATGTTTTGGAAGGACTATTAGGTACCCCACAACGGTCGTATGATCGACTGTGCTATCTCGGAGATTCCAGAGGAAGACCTGAATTGGAAGGTCATGGATTGTCTATCTCCTTCTGGTTCATGGGATTGTAATAAGTTTCGTGATTTCCTTCCTCATTATGTGGCCCATAATATTTGTCAAATAAGTTATGGGAAGAGATACCCCAACTTGGCGATGGTTGATGAATGGTTTGTTCTCAGTCAAATCTGCTTATAATCATATCTGTGGTTTTACAGCATCACAGACTAATATAGTGTGGAGACGAATATGGAAGCTGCTTGTTCCACAACGTTGCAGAGTATTCATGTTGTTATGTGTGAATGATCGTATCCTAACTAATGTTGCAAGACAACATAGAGGACTGCGTGTGTCTAGTGCTTGTGAGCTTTGTGGTGTTCGTGAGACCTCTTTACATACTTTACGAGATTGTTACCATGACAAACGCCTATGGCTGGCTATTATTCCTCGAAAGTGGAGAGTACAGTTGTTTGAATTAGACACGTTGTGGGAGTGGTCAATTAACATGCAACCTCAAGATTTCAGGTATTGTAGAGGGATTTGAATGGCGCTTCGCGAGGTTTGTGATCGTGAGGCTAATCTTGTAGCAGACCAACTCGTGAAGGAGGCCATGGAGTTAACGCAAGATCTGAGTATCCTAACTGAGCTATCCGATGATGTCCAGGTTCTGATGCGTCAGGACGTTGAAGCTGTGGTGATGTAGCTGTAGTTTCTTTTTCCCATTGCTTATCAAACAAAAAAGGGAGGAGTATTTTTGTGAAAATAAATGTTTAATAGTCAAACTTAACGGTCAAATATGTAACTGGAATATCAAATATGTAATATACATTTTTAAAATAGAGGGCATGTCTGTATAATTTAGATAAAATATAGGGGTAATCAATGTATTTTACTCTTATATTTAAGATCAAGATTAACTTTCGAAATATGTCTTATAACTTATATTAAGGATGGAGGGAGAATATTGCGGTAATGTTGCAATTATTATTTACAAGGAACAAAAAACCGGACAATGTTGCAATTATTATGAACAAAAAATGGGACTGGGCAATGAATCGGTCATGGATAGATTTAAGAGTTAATGGGTTAACCAGGGTTTAACCAGTGATCGAACCGGTAATATTAAAATATTACAATTTATTAGTAACAATATATATATTAATATATTTTTAAACTTCTATAGATAAAATTAATTAATTATGTTAGATTTGATTACTTAAATCATATCAAATTAATTGACTAAAATATTATATATTATATGTATATAATATATAATGTTTTTTTATTTATTCTTTTTGTTTTTTAAATTTTCGTGGTCTTGAAATTAAAATTTGTTCTTATAATTTATTAAAATATTATAGATTGTATGTATATCGATCTAGATTTATGATTTTCTTTCTTTTTCAGCCTCTTTGTTAAACCAAATGTCTTATTTTTCAAAAAAAAAAAAAAAAAAAGCTAACCAGTTAACCAGTAACCTACCTATTTTTCTAGTTTTGTACTGGTTCAACTCTCCCCCCTCTCAAGCAATGAATTGGACTGGACTAGAGACTGGTTCACCAGTTTTTCGGTCAGAACGGCCGGTCCGGTCCGGTCCAATTTTTTGTTCCATGGTTTTTTGTTAATAGAATATCAAAATATTACTTATTTTTATATAAAATCTAATGATTAAAACAACTATTAAAAAACATCTGGGAAGTATACAATGGGGGCCATTATCGAATGAGCAGCAAGCACCTTTGCTGATAAATTCTAGTTCTAAAGAAATGGAATTATGTTTTAAAAGGTTTTATGTATGTCCAAAATAAATCATTCTTAATATTATCACCCATCCAGAAGAGAGGAAGAAATCACTTGAATTAGAAAGATTATCCAAATTCTAGAAGTGCAAAAGAAAGAGAAAGGGAAATCATGCAATTTAAAATTATATTTATCTAATTACGGTGTTATTTATGGCTTTTTTATTTCTTGGTAACATATTTATTGATTGTATTTAGTGTGAAGATATAACTCAATTGAAATGGATCGAAAATACCCATCGAGTCATTGGCCAGATGCCCATCAAGTGTAAGGGTCTGTTTGGTTTGAGGGGAGGGGAGGGGAGGGAATTTGCTCCCCTCCCCTTAATTGAGAAGACCAAAAATTAAAGAGGGGAGGAGAAATTTTTTGAAATTTTCCCCTTCCTCCTCTCAAAACCTCTCCCCAATAGGGGATTTGGAGGGAAGAAGCAATATTTTATCAAACCTTGACTACTTTGCTCATGTTTTTTTCTCAATATCCTCAAAATGCCCTAACCTCTTAAAAATAATTATAATATTATATTATTTATACTTATAATTATTTTTATCAAAATAATATTTATAAATATTATAATATATATAATTATAATTATCGGATATGTTATGAATATAATATTTTTGTGGATATGGATATTCCCCATTATTTCCTATTATCTCTCTATTATCTCCTATAATTATGGAATCAATTTAATTGTAAATTGGAGATTATATCTCTTTTCATTTTATAACAGATATATTATTATATATAAGCTGCAAATTATGTATTAAAAGCATATTTAATCTATTTTTATTAGTTTAAAACAACTTCAACAAAATAAAGGTAAAATTGTCCATATAAAAAAATTTTCCCTCCCTTCCCCTTTTAAATTAAATAATATAACATTAAAATCCTTCCCCTCCTCTCCCTTTTTATTAATGAAATAAGGTAATATTAAAATCTCTCCACTCCTTTTACCTCCCCTCCCCTCCGTTGAAATCCCTTCCCTCTCCTTCCCTCGGTCCAACCAAACAGACCCTAAGCAATGATGAAAACAACCAAGGTATTAAAACTCGGACCGGTCATTGAACCGGTCGGGGTACTGGGTTAAGGGTCAGTGGGTCAAACCGGGACCAAACCGGAGCTAAACCGGGACCAAACCGGTGAAAAATTGAAAATTTTAGACTTATAGTATGAAATTCTAAAGGAAATTTTTTTTTTTTTTTTTTTTTTATGAAAAACTCCAACCCGGACCAAACCGGTTTTCCGGCCGGTTCGCCGGTTACCGGGCTGGACCGGCCGGTCCGGTCCGGTTTTCATAACCTGGAACAACACACGCGGTAACCACAGCCATAAGGGAAATGGCAGTGCCGACAGTGATTAGCTTCGCTCCTTAGATCTCATGAGCACACCTTCATCGGCTACATCTATACAGCAGAGTCAGTGCATTTGCATTTGCAAACCCTAGCTGAATTGCACATTCTCTGCTTCTCATGATCAGATACCTCCAATCCTTTGGTCCGACTCTTTGTCCCGGTGATGCTACCAAATGCGGTATTTTGATTGGTGATCACTTTGTGCTGCTCTGTTTTCAGGTTGTAGATTGGGTTTCCAAGGTAGCTGAAAATGCAGCAAGTTACAATGATAGTTGATGAACAGTTGATTCAGAAAGCTATTAGAGAAGAATGTCCTTGGGAGAGTCTCCCAAAGCGACTTCAGGCAATTCATTCTACTAAAGAAGAATGGCACAATAGGTTAGATTAGCTTTCATGTAGTACTTTTTGTTTAATCAGCTATTTTAATTTCCGGGTCTCTTTATGCTTTTTAGAGTTTATGTTCGTGAAACTTGCGCTAACCTTCGTTCATTTCATGTTGTTTGCAAAAATTGAACATATGACCCATGTTCTAATCATATATGCCATTGTGACAACAGACTTTATTTATTTTTCGTGGATACACCTGGCAAAGTGGAAACATTAGCTTGTGTTTGGTATCACTTATATTTGGATAATAAGTCTTTATTACGCAAGCCGATATAAAATTCCTCTCGCATACTTATCTCATATATCGTGAATCACGATTTATAAGCACTTATTACCTAAAAATAAACTATTCCAAAGAGCACTAGAGACTAGAAGCCCTTGTATCTTCATGAGATGACAAAAGCTGATTGGACATGAATAAGTTGAATAGTACCTATGTAGTTTTAATTTTTTTTCGTTTAGTAGTCAATTTTTTAGAAAACAATAGAGTACTTAGAACATAGGATAACTCCCTTTTTTTCTCTTTGGAATTAGATCAGTTGTTGGGATATGAAAATAAACCATTTAATTATCGCTCCGTTCATTATCATATTCTCTACATTGTCCAATATATTTTAGCTTGTTTGAGATTAATTTTCAACTGTCAGTTTCGCTTATAGGAAAAACTAATAGACTTCTGTATCTATCTTCTTATGGCTGCTTACTTCGATTTGTCAAGAATGATATATTTTGGGTATCTGTAGAAGTAAATTAATTGCAAAAGAATGAGACTCCAAAAAGATGTACTGCATTAAACAGCAATCTTGATATCCATACCAAAGCATCAATGACTTTTATGAGATAATGCAAAACTTCAGTTCTCATGCCTCTCCTCCGTTTTTTTGGGCTGTGGAATTATTACGCAGGATTGTTGATTACTGCGTAAAGAAGAAGCTCCATTGGAATAGTTGTTTAGCTTGCAAAGTTTGTTATGAAAGTGAATATTATGAAGAAATGTTGCGTTACTTGCAAAAGAATCTGGCAGTATGTTCTTAACTGAAATTCCAATTGTTCCATCCTATTGAAGTCATATATATATCAAATGAACTTTGCATTGTTACAATGCCTTATCTATATACTTTATTGCGCTTCTTCTAGTAGAGACATCTAGCCTCTGTTTTTGCTGATCATGATGCTGATATTCCTAATTTTATGTATTATTAATTAGAAGTTGTAATATTGTATTTCACAATAGGGCTTAGTTTTATTTTAATTTTTATCATCAGTTTTGTTTACTGAGTTCAATCTTATTACCCTTCATTTGTATAAAAAATTAAATATACCTCAATGCCTTTTGAAATTAAACCACGCATATAGTGCAGCATTTCCTGGCCCCTTCATCTTCTTTTTCTCTTGTTTTTGGACATCTCATTTAATATGTTTTATTTTCCCTTGCAGATATTTCCTTATCATGTGGCAGAGTATGTCTGCCGTGAAATGAGGGCATCACCTTTCCAATACTATTGTGATATGCTTTTTGAAGTTATGAGAAATGGTAACTTGTTTCTTGATTGTAAAAATTCTCAAATGGTTTAATCTGCTTTAAGATTCTACTTAATATCTGTTTTCTTCATTTGAAATAATCAGGGTATTTATTATCAGATAAATCTCACAGGCTCACATCTAACTCGCAATGATTCGGTTTTGAGGAAAATATGAATCGAACCAAACTGATCGGGTTGCCCAAAAAAAAAAACTGATTATTTTTCTAATACACAGGTGCAGTGGGAGTTTGAAATTTGAGAGATCAAAATCAAAATGAAGGTAAATATGAGGGAATAAAGAATATATTAATCCTTAAATAAATTATTTACTCCAAGGGACCTATTTATGAGACATACCTATTTATAAATTTGGTATCTTTTTACTCGTCAGTTTCTTAGTGTTTTTTATAGTTTCTGGATTATCCAAGGAATGGTGTTTGTGTCAAATATTTCAACTAGACGTGCATCTATTCTGTAAAGTGTTTGTGAAGCTTCATTTGGAAATTTCTATGCTCTTAATACCTTATCAAATATTGATGGTTAGTTATATTGATGGTTAGTTTGGATGGAAGCTGCACATTATAAATGTCATTCCTGTTTCTATTATTTGTAGACAAACCATATGACAATATGTAACATCCCACTTTTTATTCACCAATATCCCTTGTATGTAATTATGGCATTTAAGGGAATAAAATGGTGAATTAAAGAGCATAGGAAATGACAAAACAAGGCACTTAGTGGTCACACGCTACATGATTATGTTTGAAACATAAATTGTAAAAACTAACTAGGTTTGCTGCCAACATGTTTTTCAGCATGACAGTCTAGTTGTGTGACATTTTTAAATAGGCAAATGATGTTCAATGCCTATTATATTTTTTAGAAATGAAAATGGACTTATCACGCTTTAATTTGATAGGTCATATAAGTCATTTGGAGCTGTTCACAAAGACTGGTGTATTTTTGAAGTGAGCAAGTGAAACTGGCAAGTTTCTATGACAACGTCCAAAAATGAAAATTTTGGGAATTATGAGCTTTCAGTTGGCTAAAGGTTATATTTTTTCTTAAAATATATACTTAATACACATAACCTTTGAAACCATACCAATTCGATCTCTATAAATAAATATATGAGTTTTTAAAGTTCGATGAAAATTCTACCAAATTTCCAGCAAAGTACAAAAATAGCAAAAATGTATGGGCAAAATAGTCATTTAGCTAGATTTAATCCAAAGCACATAATTTTCCCTTTCTCTGGACGTCCAAAACGTAAGAGGCAAAGGGAAATTAGTGGTTGAGATACATATGCCACAAGTTGAAGCAATTTTGGCCAAGTAATTGAAGTTTGAAAAGTAAAAAATGGTAGGCAAATTGAAGAAATAAAATTGCAATAAATCAAGAAGCTCTTTTAGTGCACTCAAGAGTCATATTTCGGTTACAATAAAAGAGTTAAGAGAAAAACATATTTGATCAAACAAAAAGGTGAGAATTTTGATCAACAATTTCAACAAAAGCAAGAAGGCAAATATGAAAATTCAAGAAGCCTTTTTCTCCTTCTCTTGTGCCATTTTCGGTCAACAAGTGTTAGCTAAATAAAAGATGATGACTTGCATTAAAAAGAGGCACACATTCGTATATCATGAAGAAGGAAAGAAAAACGATGATCATCTAAAGTAAATGACACATGTTAATTCCAAATAAAATATTATATCTTAAGGAGGTGGAATTGGAATAATTTACATAGTTCTTATCCCTTTTCAAGACTCCATATTCGTCCAAAACCGAGAGAGAGAGAGAGAGAGAGAGAGAGAGAGAGAGAGAGAGAGAGAGAGAGAGAGAGAGAGAGAGAGAGAGAGAGAGAGAGAGAGAGAGAGAGAGAGAGTGTGTGTGTGTGTGTGTCTCTTCAAGAAGCAAGAACAAATGAGAGACAAGAAGTTCAAGAAGCCAAATCAAGGTAAGTTGGCAGTAAAATTGGTGTGTTCTTGCCTCTAAATGTTTGGAAACTCTCTTCTAATCTCTATTCCTTCTTGAAATATTCATGTTGCAAGCTCACAATCAAGAGGAAGATGAGAGAGAGTCCACGGTTTGGTGGTTTTAGAGAGGGAAACAAAAGGTAATCTCAAGAACCTTATTTCTCTTGTTGATTCTTGATAGTTATTGATGTTGTTGTTGGTTTGGTGGCTTGTTTGATTGAGTTTTGCAATTTGGGAAGCTCAAACCCTGAGGGGAGGTGCTACCCAATTTTCTATTAAACATGTGGAAAGTGTAATTAAGTGATTAAACATGAGATTACAAGTGAAAAGAAGGTCGTTTATGAATTAAAATCAAGAAAACACAATTTCCCTTCTAGGGGTTGTAAGTTTCGGCCATATGCAAAACTAGGGGAAAAAGTTGGAATTTTGTAATTTTGATGATTCTATTGAATTTAGAAGGGAAACTTACGTAGGAATATATGTGTTCATGATTTTTGAAAAATTGTATGCAAATCTGGAAATTATTGAAGTTAAGAGGAAATGATGTTTCATTTGTTTCACTGGAGACAGTGTTATTGTGCAATGAAATTCATTGGCCAAACCCGATCCAAAAATTATGAAACTTTATAGGATTAAAGTAAAGATGTATAGCTTTAATTTGATGGGTAGAACATAACTTTTGGACTAATATACTAAAAGATATGGATTTTGAAGTTGTGCCCTATTTCTGAAAGGAAATCTGGAACAAGAGAAGTTTGATGAATTTCTGGGAATAATGTTATTGTAATGGTCAGACTTGAGTATTTTTCCATAAAATAACACTTAAAGAGCTTCATATAGGCTTTGGAACTTGTCAATTTGGAATTTTCTAGAATTAATTGTGATTTTCCAAAGTTGACTGAAAAACTTCCAATTTTCTGGAAATAGTGAAACTGCACTGTGTAGGATTGTACTATGCAGAAATTATTGAAACTGTGATAGATAACTATAAAACTGTGATTAAAGGCAGTAATAGTTCAAGTAATAACCATTTATTTGTAACTCTAATTTTATAGGAATTTGAAATAGCCCAAGCCAAAACAAGAGTTTAAGATAGATCGAGGAACTGGAAAAGGAGTCAGGTAGTAGCACTTTCTTTTATATACTATGTAATTATCTGTATGCTTGTGTATGCCATCCTCTGTAACATGATAGTGCCTAGGGCATATTAGCCTAGCTGTGATATGGGATCTAGCGATAGTGCACGCAAATAAGCCAGGGTCTAAACATGTCGTTTGACCATAGATACGAATTAAGTAGGGGTTGCAAATAGTCGTTTTGCCTTGGACTCTGTACACACAACACGAGTTAGCATCGTACATAACATGGTGTGTTGCACATTTATTATTGCATTCTATGTGTTTGAAATGTCTGTTACTATTGAGATTCCCTCAAATCTCACCCTTTCTCAACCTTAAAAACATTCCAGCGGAAGGCAGCGGCTCGAAGGGCAAGGCAGTAGCCACCGGAGAGTAAGCATCCCAGTGCAATCAAAAGCTATTGTTGGTTATCTTAGATGTAGTTTTAATTTACTTTGGAAACTTTGTACATATTTTTCAAACCCTATGGAGATTTTCCTGTATTGTAAACAAGCACCTATAATCAGTATGTTTTTGCTATTTCTGTATGCCTACAGAACTGTGCACTTATTACTCAGCGAATATCGAAATGTTAAGGGGTTTGACATAACATCCCGAATTTTAGTGCCGCAGATGCCTTAAGACTTATAGGAATTGGGACGAATGAATTTATGAACATAATGAACAATTGTTGATCTAAGGTACTCCGTATATTTTTTTCTATATAAATAGTATTCACAAATATGGCATTGATACTCATAGTTGGTTTGCATCTTTGCTTGCGTTTGCATGTCAATGTGTGTCTAACTATCTGTAACAATCATTGCATGTATGATTGGTTTGCATGTTAGTGTGTGTCTAACTGTCTCTAACAATCATTGCATGCATTCTTGGGTTTGTATGTCAATGTCTGTCTAAATAATTGTAACAATCATCCTGCTGATATTACTTTCTGAAATCCATTGGTGGAACAAACAATTCATACAAGTCTATGCGAAACTGAAAATTTTTAATGTCTTATCTTCTTCCTTGGACACTTCCCTGTATTGATGTGCTGTAGGAAAGGGGTATTAAGTGTCATTCTCATGCAACATGTACAATATCCTGCATTATCAAAGTTCTATGACATTATAACTAGAACAATTTGTCAAAAAACAGCATTGGAAGAGAAGGTGGTCTTTTTCATCTCTCCAAGTATATGATTCACTCCAATCTTTAAAGCATGAATGTAGTTTGCTTTTGTGCCATCAAAGAAAACATCGTTATTTTATATGTTTTGATGATCTTGCATAATAACCTTAATGGGTTTTGGTAATTCGATTATGTTCAAACTTTTTTAATTGGATATGAGCTTTTTTTAACTTCGAAATTTATTATCATGGTTTCTCACTCATCATTTTCTCTTTCAGAATATTCAGAAAATCATGTGGAAACTGAACAAGTCAACTGTAAGAGATTCCTTACCTCTAGAACTTGTAGACTTTGCAATTGAACCATGGTGAGGAATTTGTCTTGTGAACTTAATCTTGGAAGAATTTAAGGTGAGTTCTGCCTTTGATCCTCATGAAAAGGAGCATTTATTCCAATAAAATTTTGTCATGTTAATTTGGCAATAAGAAATTGTTTATGTTCACTCATCAGGTATACTTTTTCCCTTATTCTGCTTTTTGTAGAAACTCTCAGAAGAGGAAATGGCCATTATAGACAAAGTGGGTAAGGAGGAAGGAAATTTATTTATCCAATTTGATCCAGACATAGTAAACGCTCTTTATAGACGGGGATTGATCTATTTTGATGTTTCTGTAAGTCTAGATGACCGGTTTAAAGGTAAGTCCTCAGTGTTTATGTTTTGGTGCTTTGTTAATATCTTTTCTTCAGGTACAATTTCTATAAGCTTATGTTTTAGGATTCTTATTTAAAAATAAAACGTTTGAGACATGCAACTAAAAGATTCCTGATGTATTATAATTTGAATTGACTAACCAAAATGATCATACCAGGTCCTATAAAATTGCTACTGATTGTTTTTGTCTATGGTGGCACAATGCATGAAAACAAAACAAATATATGCCAATATAATTATCACATCTTCATGATTGCAAACTCAAAACATATTTTTGTATCATCATCATTTTCATGTGCAAAAGAAATCCAAGGAATGCATCATATCTGCCTAATTGTAACAAACATAGTAACCTTTACAACTAGCAACCCATCAAAATCCTCTACTGCAGCAGAGTTAGAAAGTCTAGTCGTAGAATCTCTCGACTTAGCTTCAATATTCAGCCATGAGTTATTGTGACAAAGATCTCAATCAAATCCCACAAAGCTTTGAAATCTGGCAGTGCTTACGCCAACATCAACTGTATCCAACCTACAAAGAAAATCAAAGATTCATAGGTAAAGCAGAGACTGAGTTAATCAGATCTAAATGGATGTTTCAAGGAGTAAGAAAGCATTGATGCATAAGAGAGTGAGGGAAAGAGAGACTAAAGGGGGGAAAGGAAGAGAAAGTGAGAGACTGAATTTTGAGGGATCAGTTTAAGTAAAATTTCATTATGGAGTTTTGATTATGATTGTAATAGCATCGCCTCGTTGCCTGATTGTTATGGACATATGACTTATGAGTTCTTATACATTTATGACTTATGAGTTCTTAATGCTAAATAAAACAAATGCAAAATATTATTTTCTTTCAATTTGTTTTACAATTAAAAGCTCGCATATTTCGTAAATATTTAAGGAATTAAAATTTGATTTAGTATGCATGATTTTATGGCCAATTTGGTCTGAAGTATGAAAGTGTGTATAAAACATGGAAGGATAAAAGCAGTAAAATAATCAAGCATATGATATATGCAACATGTTTTTTTGATGATGTTGTCTATTCATTTTGGGCTGCCTGGGGTTGGGAAGAGATACCTTAACATTTATATTTATGGTGAATCAGTTTCCAAGCTTGAAGGTTTTGTTTACAACCGAGAGCAGTCTTATGAAGATCCTATTGAAGAGTAATACAGCAGTTTAAATTTTTATTTGCATCCTTTTTGTTTAAATGCTTCTTAAAGAGCAACTTTAATGTGAGTTGTTTGTTCTAGGTTATTGTATGCAGTTTTTGTTGTTTCAAGCGAAAATGTAACTGTTGCTGAATTGGCAACAACACTACTGGCTAACTTGTTGCAACTTCAGACTGCTGCATCTTTTGTATGTCAATTAGGCTGGGCAACCAAATTATTTGATTCAGCATCCATTCTTCAAGACATAAGTATAACTGGTTCTCTTAGAAGTCCTATTGGTGATGAAGATGCTTCTTGTGTTAGTTTGATATCTGAGAGTATGCTCATTGGCAATGGTTCCAATCAACAAAAGGATGCTTCTTGGACAGGGAATTATGGTCACTATTCTGCATTTACTCATGTTGCTCTAATAGTTGATGCTAATATAACATTCTATCTTATGATGGGTTCTGTTTCACCAGGTTTTGGCTATGCACCTTTGTCTCTCCTCACATTTCATTTTGTTAATCAACCAATTTTGTTAGACCCTGAGAACTTGGTGGAAAATAGTTGCACCATAATTACATTTATCCATTTCTAGTTTCCTCTGTTACAATTTCCCTAGTATTAGTTATTTACTGCTTGTGAGGAAAAACTTGATCTCGTGTACTACTCTGGTTTTTATATTCCATTATCATGCAAATAATTGAGCTAGTTGTCCATTATTCTTTCCTCTATCATGAAAATAATTGAGCTAGTTATCCATTATTCTTTGTTCCTTCACTCAATATCTCTTAAAGCTCTGCGAAATTAGAGAATATCAAGCCATAAAAAGACTTCCAGGTTCATGGGCAATACATATGCTTTTGATTATTCTGGTAAATTCAAGAGTATTATGCTCATTACACTAAGGCAGTCTTAGCTTTCTTTATGGTACTCAAAGGCTCATACCTATTATTCTTTGGTCTTTTCATGTATGGGGATTCATTGCATGTCTATTTCTGTTGGATTTTGTTAGGTTTGAAATCCCATGCTGTTACACTCCATGAAGTGGGGAAATTGGGTCATGCCGGCATTGATGATCTTTGCAAGGATCTTAGTACCTTAGAGGGGGGGAAATTTGAAGGAGTACTACAGGAATTTGCAAATCATGCATTCAACCTGCGCTGTGTATTAGAATGCCTGCTATCAAGTGGAATTGCCAATGCTACTAATGCTGAAGTGGTAAAAGGTTTTTGTAAGATGGGTATGGTTACATCAAGTAATGATGATCCAAGTCATCAGAGAGCTGAAATCCCTTTAGCTGTCACAGTGGATGACTCTGGCACTTCAGAAGGTGGGAAGCATAATTATAATTTATTAAATATAGATTTCAAAAAGTATGAGGAGGCTTTTATTACCTCAGAATCTCAGATCCTGTTCCAAGTTGCATGGGTGATGTATCTCATCCTATTACTTTGCAAGGTGACTGTGATCAGACACCAGAATCCAGTAAGTCACAGATATATCTCCTGAATGATAAGAAATTGAAAGCAGTTGAGCGTTTGGATGTTGAATCAGAAATGTTAAAAATAAAAGGCAATATCATGTAGATATTCTTCGCTTTGAAAGCTTGGCTTCTCTCCCACCAACAGCTCTAGATCATTTGTTTCTTTATGACTATGATATGGTTGTGTCCATAGTGCCTCTTTTTCGATCATTGGTTCACCCTGGACTTTCAGGTCGAGCTCATTTTGGTCCTCCCTCGTATTGTTTGAAGACTCCTTGGATGAAACTTGTTCTATATTCAACTGTGGCTAGTGGCCCTCTATCAGTTGTTCTGATGAAAGGCCAGTGCCTGCGTTTACTTCCTGCTCCATTGGCTGGTTGTGAGAAAGCCCTGATATGGTCTAGGGATGGTTCCACTGTAGGAGGGTTGGGAGGGAAGCTAGAAGGAAATCTTGTTAAAGGAAATACACTCTTGCATTGTCTAAATTCACTTCTAAAACATTCAATCATTCTAGTGCAGCCTCTCATAGGTATGATCTTGACAAATCTGAAAAAGTGATTACTATAGATATTCCTTTGCCCCTAAAGAACTCTGATGTTTTAATTGCTCTTGTAGGAAAAGAGTTAGGACTTTGTGAAGAGGAAACATTGAAGTTGAATTCTCTCTTGACTGGCTTGTCAAATAAAATGGAACTATGGACAGTTGGTTTTATTCTCCTGATAAAATTATTTAATGAAAGAGAATCAGATCAATGTTCATGCAAAGAAGATAAATTTGACTGCGTTCCTTTGAGTGTAGAATTTGGGATGCCACTTTTAATCCGAAGCTTTACAGTACTATATGTAAAAGGGTGGTTTCATCAGGTTTGCTTCAAACTGGCTCATTTGCAATGCACCATGATTCAATGCAAAGCCTAAGGAAAAAGCTGCGTGACGTCTGTGTGGAGTACCAACCAACAGTACCTGTTTCAAATCTTCTTTACCAGAAAAGGCAAGTTGTGGATGATTCTCCACAGCTTATGAACTATGCTAGTGGTACATTAAACCCATCTGTGGACCCTTCTTCTCCAATTTCTCATTATAGATTAAAGCTTGTTAATCGACAAAGCTGCCTAACTGAAGTATTAAGCTTTGATGGCCGCCTTCTAAGGTTGGTAGAACTTTTATTGACTCATTGCTAGAACATGGGTGGATGAAATTTCTCATCAGATCAATGAATGATTTCGATTAGTGTCATTTTTAGAAACATAAAATCAATTAATTTCACCAAGATAAAATCAACTGGATTCTTCTGTAATATAAATATGGGTCAAACATTTTGGTAACTTGTGCTACGAATAGCCACCGGAAAGAGAAGTTATACTTTCTTTGGTAATTTTTGTTTAGACCTCTGTTGAAACAATTTGTTCCTTCAAGCCTGGTGAGCATTTGCTAAATGTGTGGCAACTGGTGATTCCAAACTTCATATTGCCCTTGATTTTTGTCTGTATTTCTTGGAATCCTTTTAAAGATTTTTGCAATAATAATGTTGATTATATAGCCACCAGCTGGCTTCTACCTTCTTACTTGAACCAGTAAGATTTATTGACCATCTTAGATGTAGATGATTTAACCTTCATTTATCAACCGTAAAATTGTACTAAAACAATCATAAAAGATCCTGTGGCCACAACCAATCAGACTAACAGGATTAGCTTCTTATTTTGTAACTGAACCCTTTTATTGTTGGTAATGACAGTACTAAACTTCTACAACAATAAAAGGAAATTAAAGAATTATGGTTTAGTACTCTTTATTAGTAGCTTTTATCTGCTAATCATCTCAAGTCTCAAACTGTTTGCCATTGAAGGTTTCATGCAGATCATACACCTTTACTCCTATTTATGAGGCTGGAACAAGACCTGTGAAAGAAATTCCTCAAGCTGAGACGTTAGAAACTGAACCAAAACCAGATGAAAATGACAGTAAAGAAGTGCTCCTTCCTAGTGTTAGTCTTATATTCTATGGTTTTGAGTTGCACCCATTTGATATCACTTCTTGCCTCCAGGCTCACCAACCAATTTCATTAATAGTGGAGGTAGCAGCCACCTGTGCATGAATGGCTGTGGCAAAAAAGATCTGCTGCTGATATAGATTAATCCACCTAGATACTCATAAATGGCAACCTAAGCAAGATTATTCGATTATGCTATTGCTATCAAGTGCTTTGTGTCTTTGAAGCTTTAAAGTTTAGCCGATGCCAAGCTCTTCTGTGAGTGAGAATGCAAGTTCAATCCCACTATTTATCTCAAGCAGTGGGATTGAACTTGCATTCATTAATGTTTTTTTATAAATAAGAATGAGTTATATATAGCAATTGTTTCTTAGAAAAAAAGGAACGAATGAGTAGTTAAACTTAAGGGAGAATGACAGTGAAGTCCCAAGGAAGGGGAGAAATGAAAAAATGGTCCCTATAGATTGCAAAATGAAAAAATGGTCCCATGGAGTTGTCAATACAGGCTCCTGGAGTTGTTATTAACAACTCCAGGAGCCTGTATTGACAACTCCATGGGACCATTTTTTCATTTTGCAATCTATAGGGACCATTTTTTCATTTTATTTTTTGCATGGGACCTAAGTGTAAATCTCCCTAAACTTAAACATACAGCAATTGTAAGCCTGAACCTCACGTGCACCTTAAGCCCCAGTTAGAGCACAATGACAAACTTCAAAGATTCATTTTTTTTTTTTAAATTAAAAAGCAAGCTTCAATCCCACACTCTTTTCAACACACATTCTCTCCTTCTACAATTGCATTTATTGCTTCTACAATACAATATTAATTTTCTTATTTACTTTCTTCTACAATCATTTTTATTCTAAAGGTTAAGGAATTAAAAAAATCATAAATTTTTACTAAAAGAACGCTCAACGCTATAAATTTTTTTCAGGATATAAAAATGCATATGAATTTTTTAAAATAGAGCAAAAATACTATAATTATTAATAGAGGTAAGCTTTCATCGCTTTTAATACATGGGCACCACATTATTATTTTTTAATAATTATTTTAATAAATTCCTTACATCTTCTCTCTTCCCTGTCCTCATCCGTCTTCCCTTCCTCTAGAGTCGGGAATTCGGGCCGAACCCGTTGGGCCGGCCCGTTTAGGCCCGAGCCCTTTAAGGGCCGGGCTTATGATTTAGAGGCTAAAAAAAGAAGCAGGCCTAAAAGGACCGGCCCTACTGCAGCCTTAAGGGCCGGCCCTTTTAGGCCCGTTTAATATTTTTTTTAAAATAAATTAATAAATATAATATCATTATATCAAATTATCAATATGAGAGACACCTAAGTACCTAATAGAGTATTAATAACAGGAAATACTTATTAATTGGTTTGATTTATTTTATTTTCTACAATGATTTATTAATTTAAACTTTAAAAAATAGGCTAATTTGGACATTAGATGATTATTTTAACTAAAAATTTATGAGTTTTAAAAATAATGTATCTCAATTTAAAGCAAAATAATAAATAAATTGTAAAACTTAAAAAAGAAATTTTTTTGAATTAAAATGAGTTTAAGCCTGTTTAGGCCCGAACCAGTGAAAGGCCAGCCTTGTAGGACCGAGGGCCTAACAAATATTGTACTTTTTAGTAAATGAGCCTAAACAGGCCCGTGCCTGTGAAGGGCCAGCCCGTATTCCCGGCTTTACCTTCCTCTCCCTTTCTCTCTCTCAATTTCTTTGCTCTCAACTATCTGTGTCTCCAACTCCATTTCTCACCGACAGGACTCTCACTTCGTTAGCCTCACCACTGCGGCGGCACACATGTAGGACACATGCAGAGGAGCTTCGTCATAGTACCAAGTCATTCTAAAGGCCCAGGTTGTACCATAGAAATTCGTTACACCATGGAACTATACAAGTAGGACACATGTAGGCAAGTTTCAAGTCTTGTTTTGGGGGAAAACAGAAAAACCAGCAGTAATAATTGCACATGAGTTTTATCGAAGAAGACAAGTTGAGCATCATAAAATAGTTAATCATGGCTCCATTCTTAGCAAAGAAGTAAGCGACTGAGTAGGCAATGGTGTCTGCAGATCTTTGGGAGGGAGGATCTCCGAATACTCTCAGCACTTGTAACTTACAAATTAACCGCCAAATGAGTTTATTTATTGCAATAGCTTTCTTGCCTTATGAAGTGAAAGATGAACATGTGAGGGAGAAACTTATTACTGGGCTGATGATTTTTTTAGTGTAGATGAAAGGCTTGTATGTTTTATTCGGAATTGAAATTGAGAGAGAGAGAGAGAGAGAGAGGAGGGAGGGCGGCGAAGGGCATGGAAGAGAGTGGGGGTGATTAATTTTTTGATTAAAATAATCATTTAAAAATAATAATATGAGACCCCCATATAAAAAAGTAATAGAAGTTTAACTCCAAATGGTATTTTTGCCCAAATCTATAGGCATTTTGCATCCAAAAAAAGTTCATGGTGTTGAGTGTGTAACCCCATATACCTTGAAAAATGAAATTATAATTTGAAATTCGCAATTAAAATGAAATAGAGACCAATAATCATCAAAAGATTCTTTTACAATCCCTTCCTTATGAGAGGATTTTCACAAATATTTTTAAAATTTCTGCCTCCCTTGGTTCCAAATTCCATAATCCGAATATAATTACATGTGCAGTTAATTCACATCTATATATCAGAGTGTACAACAAAAATCCCAGCAACCCCCGGGTTATATATATAGGATCGATCGGGTTTATAATTCCCAACTAGGGGATTACATACCATGTCCAAAATATTATTTACATCCCAAAAATAATATATAGTAATCTCATTTCAAAAGAGATAACCAACAATCCAAACTAAAAGTCCCTACACCGTCCTAGCCGCTCCTGGTTGTTCATTTCTCTTTGGAGCCACTTGCCCTGTCTAAGGGTTAGTCAAAGGAAAGAATGAGATTCAAAGGAATCCCTGTAGTAACAAATCACTCATATCACATAGCATGCAAGTAAATCATCACACAGTACAACAGCACAAACACAGCATACAAGCTGTCACATATACATGTTGCCTCACTGGCATACACATCATATTGCCTCTCTGACAATGCACATAGCCACTCTAGCTTTCATATTGCCTCTCTGAAATTCACATAGCACATTGTTTCTCTAGCAATCACATAGCCACTCTGGCTTTCACATTCAAAATCATCACAACACAATGAAAAATCGAACATACAATGCATCATATACTGTATAAGTGCAAGAGTCACTACCTGGTCCTTTCCTGATGTCCTTTGGCACAGTGGGCTCATGAGTATGGCAAATGTCAAACTCTACAACCAGGATCAAGGACGACGAATCAATCTCTTTTCCAAGTTCTTAATTTCATAACACTTAAAGTTGGTTATCATTTAAACTCTTTAGGTGGCTATTAGAAACCTAGACATATACTTCAAGGGCTGGAATACTACCCCCAAAGATCTCTCTTTCAAAAGAAAAATACTGATTTTTTGCTGACTCACTTGAGTGAAGAAGGCCTCACTCGAGTGATGGGTGCCTTGCCCTCGGGTGAGGATAGCTCACACTTGAGAGTGCGTGACAGAGAGTGACAATTAGGACAAAAAGTGCTCACAACACTTGAGCACCTAGGACAACACTCAAGTGTTAGCTTTAGGCTCACTTGAGTTCCATAGAGTGTGGCATGGAAAGTGTTTGCCTGAGAGCACAGAAGACTTTAGAGTGGGAAGCTCACTCGAGTATTATTCTTGGCACTCGAGTGATGACACCTTTTCACCCGAGTCCCATCGAGTGAGGTGCAGAGAATGACTACCCGAGAGCAAATCTAAGGTGAAACCTACTCCCGCACTCGAGTGAGACCAAGTTCACTCGAGTGATGACTCATATTACTCGCAGGTGAGGAAGTGCACCCTTGCACTTTACCTAAGAATTCTACTAAAACACTTAAGGAAAAGAGGACATATATTGCTGCACTCGAGTGAGACCCTACCTCACTCGAGTGAGGCTTATCAGTAGCCAAAACACAACTACTGACAAAATTTTTCAAACTTGCCAAACCTGATTCCAATGGTTCCAAAACTTATACCAAAGTTCATCCCCATCTAAAATTTCATAAGGAAACCATTGGACACAATAAAACAACCCAAATCACACCATAACAACAATTTGGTCTTGGGTAACCCACTACACCCAACACTCCATAATCCAAAACTTAATTTTCCAAATTTTCAACCCAATTCTAATGGCTCAAAGACTCAATATACCACCAATTCTACCATCATACACTATCCAATTCTTATATTCCAAATTGACACTAAATTCAGGGTAAATTTCTAGAATTTCCAAAACTCATTAAATGGTTATATAATTTAGATCAAAATGCTACTAACTCTTACCTCTTCCTCTTCTCAAGTTAGTTTTTTTATTTCTCAACCTTCAAATTTCTTCAAATACTAAAACACCACCTTTTAAAAATATGAAACCATAGGAATAAAGCTCTCAACCTCTTGAACAATATTAGTGAAAACCATTTGAGCTAAAGAGAGCATCCCATATGTCAAAATCTTACCTTTTCTTTTATCTTTCTTCCTTCTCTTGTGTGAAAATGGAGAATGATGAGAGAGAGAGAGAGAGAGATGTTAATGAAGAAGCAGATTTTTGGGCTTCCCTCACTCATTTAGCCGACTTGGAGGGAGAGAGAAGAGAGTAAAAGAGTTTGAACATTTGACCAAATCCAATGGTCCACAATTCTCCAAGTGTCAAAGCCTTATGCTTTCCCCTATGATCTCACATACACATATATGCATAGAATTCCACCCCATGGATTACTTGTCAATAACTCACAACCATTGATCTTCTTCGATAACTGACCAACTGGTCGGTGACTTTACCATTTTGCCCCTGATTATCATAACGTTTGCTAAATCATCATCAAGCATATTCATATCATTCCATCATCACAACCATGTTCCCTCCCCTATATTTTAACCCAATTTAGACATTAATCCACACTTAAGCATAAATATAGGGCCTGGGCATTGATTGAAACACATTCACATTGAATGCAACCATAATTACATCGCTGTTAACATAATTAGCCCTTAATCCCAAATTGGGTCATTACAGAGTGCTCTTTTGACAAAAGTTTATAGGTATTTTTACCTCTTAACCTTTATTATAATAATTTCCTTATTCTCCCTCTCATTCCCTATCTCCTTATAAATAAAAGGTAATTTTTTAAAAATGGTTACAAATTTTACATACTTATTGTCCTTAATTAACGCTTTGATATACATAATATATTCTATTAAGTGTTCCTTACACTACTAGAAAAAATGCTTTTAACGTCCCTTTTTTGAGCCTTTTAATGTCTGAAAAGAAGGGGACGTCTATTTGAGGAACGTAGAAAAAAATGTCAATAACGTCCGTAAATAGGGGACGTGTATGGGACGACTTTAGACGTCCCTATTTTTGAATGGGGACGTCTAAGGTGCACTTTAGACATCCCCAAAAAGAACTGAGGACGTCTAAAGTAACGAAAAAATTCTTCCTACGTCCCTTTTTAGTTTAAGGACATTAAAAGTTTATTTTTTTAATGGCATTTTTTAATATATATATATATATATATATATAACTGTCTAGAAAATTTAAACTGCAGAAGTAGGATGGAAACAACAGAATGAAACAACAACAGTTCAGCAGAATGGAAACAGTAGAAGACATAGCTGGCATGACACACTCTTTCCTCTGTTATGCTAATTGAAACAATGACCAGGGATTTAGTAGCTAGTTACACAGCTACTAGCAGATAACAAGAGTAGCACAAAAGCTCAGATTGGAGGAGTAATACATTGAAACACAGTGATCAACCCCAAGGCTCTACATGCAATAACTTTAAAGAGTAACAAACTAATTAACTAAAAAACTACACAAAATACACAACAATCTATATCCAACAACAACAACGCTAATTATATGTACAATATATAGAACCACCACAAAAGTATATCCTACACAAACTACTAAAGACTTTACTTTGGTATACGTTGAAGAAGATGTCCAGCCAAAAAGTCTCTGATCATATTTATGTCTTTATATAAGTAGGCATCTTCATTGTCAAAAATCTATAAATTAGAAAATAAGCTTAGATGAAATAATGAATCAAGTGAATGAATGAATTTGCCATTGAATTACAACACCAAAAATATTATCCTTTGATAATGAAGAAGCAATTACTTGTTCAAAATCTGTCGTAATGCCACTCTTAATGATGTTAAACATATAAAGTAAGATATAATATCCATATTCCTAGCCGCCAGGTTGTTGATGGCACTATAAATCAAAAGCAAATGGTTAAAATCAATAAAGGTATATCTAAAACGATCGTCAATCAAAAGAACTTGATTTGAAACTACGTACCTTTGGAAACAACCATTTCGACTCTTTGCCAACTTTACAATCACGTGGCCCGCCAAGCACTTGATATGTCTGGCATGCCCTATCATTAAAATGAAAATCAACAGAAATTAGAATAAGTCATTTAAGGCAAGAATCAAGAAGTAATGAAATACAAAAAATAACATACGTGTTGAAGACATTTTTTGTTTCTTTGTCTGACCTTTTACGTAAGGAATCAAACTAGTAAACTACGTGGAACCGAGGATAGAGAACACACAAACTCCAGTGGTAACTATTACAACATATACAGATTAAAATGAAGTTAGATCACAAGGCAATTATTTATTAAATATCTCAAATAGACAAAATTAAAGTGCGTACCCTTGAACAATCGGTGCTAGATAACAACTATAGTCATTCTTTCCCATAGTGAAGCCCGCATAGTGAGTCCTTTTTTGCACAGTATTCGTATCCCTTGTCGTATTTGCAGGATATAAGAATTCATATAAATCAACTCTTTGCATGTCAATGCATATACTACGGAAGGAGCTATAATAGAATTAAAATGATGAATGTATTAACCAGTGAATATATGAAACCAAAAAACCATTTCACTAAATAAAGGGAAAACTGGGAAATTAAAAACTTACATGATTGCAAATTTGACCCATCCTGCATCTATCTCCTCCAACTTAATAAACTGTTTAAGGTCATCTTTATCAATTGTGAAGGGATACTCTAATTTTTGGCCCACAATCCCTCGAGGCATATGCAAATAAATCTGGCGAACGCCTTTATAGATATGCTGCAGTCGTGCTAAGAAGGGCCATTTTCCTGCTTCCTGCTCATTCTTTAAGAACATAAAAAAACATATTGTTAGTAGAATGCCAACAGATCTTAAGTAAAAGTGAGTTTGTTCCATACCATTGGAGGTGTTGCCGCTACTGAGCCAATAAGATATACATGCCAAAAGATAAAAGATCCTCTCGCCTGATCTATCGTGGCAACCTCGCCATCAGGAATAGGGATGGTTGTACCTTCTTCTCCCTCTCGAACACACATCACAGTCACCCTACATAAATGCGGTGGAATTTGCAGATGATGGTGGGTGGTAGCTTGTGTGTGAACGAGAGCATCTGCAACTACACGCAGTAGTGGGGCATCCAAAGAGAGGATGGCAGGTTCTCCCGGTGCTGGAGTGGGAGAAGGGTCGCCAAGTGGTTCCTCTACCGGGTTGTAACTTCCTTTGGTGCTATGGAAGGTCGGGGATGAATGGGTTCTACGCTCGGTAGTTGCCATCTGTGATTCAAACATCATCATTTCAGCTCGTAGCTCAGGCATCAGCTCAAGACGTAGCTCTGGCAATAGCTCTTGTCGGAGCTTGTTACGAAGGTTGGCCTCGAGCTCTTGTGAGACTTCCTGGAGAATCTTGGCCACAAGCTCCCTGCTGGGTTCAGCTTGTGATGAATAAGAATGTGAGGCTCGGCCAAAATACTTCATGACACGAACTACCACTGCCTCCCCTCGAACATGATCGGGGTGATCTGCCTTCCCAATCGCAGTTGACAAGATGTCCATCCCTCCACTTGGAGTGAACGAACCTTGGCTACTATGATTTTCCAGTTCATCTTGCAGCATAAAAGTTATCGTAAATAAAAATTAAGCACTCCCAATATGAAAAAAAAACTTTATCCTTATGCTCTAACTACTTACAATCCTCGCAGCAACCTCAACAACAGTTTACGTACTTCCCACCCTTAATCCTCCCTGCTTTCCATTTTTTGTGACCTGGAGGAGGTGGCGGGGCCTAGACCACAACGGTAGGATCTAATGTGGCTGCTTCCTTCAATTTCTCCAACTTGCCTCTCTGCATTTGCCTCTCTGTATTTGCTGCACTTAATGCCTGTGAAAGGAAAACAATGAACACCGAATCAATAATGTCAACTATATTTCAAATAAAACACTATGATGACAGAAATCTTACCAAAAAGTTTGGATCTTCTCGTGATGCCATAAATAACTCCAGTCCTCTGGAGACAAATACGTATACTCCTGACATGGATCCGTACCCCGCAGGTCCCCTTGAATGTAATCTCATGCAAGCCTGTTCTTGAAATCTTTCCATCGTAGACGAACCTTTGTCATTCACTCCTTGTACATCTTCACAGTGTCAGGGACATCATAGGTTTGCTGCAAGGTAAAAACATAAGTTAATTATATTTGAAGCAATAGGAATAAAGATATATATGCAGATGTATTGAAACGTATATATACCAAAAGTTGTTGCTAAATCAAGTCTTTGGTTTTTGGTGGAACCAACTTCCAATTATCATAGATAATGTGAACTTTGCTCCGACCCAAATAACCTAAGTAGCTAATGAAATGGTCTTCCTCTGGACCAATTGGTTTCAAATTATCATCAAAATCAATATGCAACCTCTCCTAGTGATGGTGATGACGTGCTACCAAAGCAGGCAATTTTGTACTGCCTCTAATCCTTATTCTCGTAACGGGTTCAGGCCTATTCATTTCATTGTCCCTATCACTTTATAAGTCACTAGAATTGTCCATGTTCCTATAAGCACAAAAATCATTGTCAGATAGGTGAATAAGTTGTAAGTAAATGAATAAACTAACTAGTTATAAAACAAATAGCACACATGACTATTTTCTAAGTTAAGCTCTTACTCTATATTGTTTCCCATATTCCTTCACCATGATCATTTCTGATAGCATATTCTTTATCATCTACCAATTCTACTTCACTTGTTGTAGGTGGATTAATTGTAAAAGGTGGTGTGTCATCAAGGTTGAAGGTCGGATCACCATGCTTCTATTTTTTACTTTAAAGCACAATGGAAATTTTTTTATTTCCAGGATCTGTGACATAAAACACTTGTTTCGCCTGGCTTGCTAGAATGAAGGGCTCATCCCTATAACATACTCTTTCAAGATCAACTGAGACAAATCCAAATTGTTGATCTATTACCACAGCATTATTGCTAACCCACTTACATTTGAATAAAGCAACTTTGAACTTGTTGTAAGTAATTTCCCATATTTCTTCTATCACTCCATAATAGGCCATAGATGCTAATATGGGGTTTTTGTCTTTCGAACTGGAAAAGTGCATGGCTTCAGCTTCTACCATCACCCCACTATTTTGCATAGTACTTTTGTCATCTTGATCTTTTGTGTAGAAAGAATACCCGTTTATATCATAACCGCTTCAAGTAATGATCTGAAATGAAGGCCCCGGGGCTAGCTACTCTATTGTCTCAGACACACCAGTCTTATGCAAAACCTTTTCCTGAAACCACTCTATGAATGTCTTGTTGTGCTCAATAGCAATCTGCACGTCATTCTTCCTTGGATTCATGTTCTTCAATCTCTTTCAATCCAGAAATCATCATAGAAAGCATCACATACTTGTGTTTCATACAAAGGCAGGGAGGCAAGTTGTATATTACAAGGAGTACTGGCTACGCACTGTGTGTGCTATTAAGAGTTCCATACGGATTGATGCCATCTGTACAAAGCCCAAGCCGAAGGTTTCTCAGCTCGCTGCCAAATTTAGGGAACATTTCATCTATTTTCTTCCACTATGGAGAGTCAGCCGGGTGCCGAAGATATTTTCCATCGGATATTCTCTCATCTGAATGCCATCTCAACTTCTTCGCTTTTTTTTCAGTCCCAAACAAACGTTTAAAACGCGGTATTATTGGAAGATACCACAAAACCTTTAAAGGTTGCCTTTTAGTTGCCCCATCGCCACAACCGCCATCTTTCTTCACTTTGTATCGTGCAGTTTGACACTTAGGGCACTCACTCAAACCTTCATACTCCTTTCTGTACAGGACGCAATCATTAGGGCAAGTGTGTATCTTTTTATACTTCATTCTCGTAGTAGATATGATTTTCTTGGCCTCATACATACGATTTGGAAGTACATTATCGTTTGGAAACATATCACACAACAGTTCAATCAACAATGTGAAACTACTATCAGTCCACCCACAAGTTGCTTTTAAGCTAACCAAATGTAATGTTCCTGTCAGCCGTGTGTACTTACTCCCAGGGTATAACAGTGTCTCTGCATCACTCCACAGGCTGTCATATTCATGCAACTGCGCAAAGGATTCTACTTCAACATCATGAATCATTCTCTCCATTCTATCTTCATTTATGACATCCACAACTTCCTTCTTGTGCGACGGACAATCAGTTACTTCCTTACCATGCCATATCTACCTTGTGTATCGAAGATTTATTCCATCACAAAGAAGGTGATCCCTTATAACTTCAACATCTCGTTTTCTCTCATTTAAATAATTGACATAAGGAGAAAAATACATCACATTTTTTGCTAGAGCGTTCCTTCTAGCAAATTCAATAAACTCTTCAACCCCATTCTCATATTCTTCACTTGTTCTCAAAGCATTCATCCAACTATGATCCATTTTATTACCACCTATGCCATTCCCATTTACACTCAAGTTTAATAATTGTCAACACTGGGAATTGCCTTTTACTATTTTGTTTTTCAAAATTTTGGCAGCATTTTCCCTTAAAAATGAGACATCCCAAAATCAAAATAACAAACCATTTCAGCTTAATTTAAACGAAACTAAACTTTAGCTTCTAGCACCAAGCACAAACAAAATACACTTATATTTTAGCAACCAAATTATTAAATCAGATATGTACCATGAGTGAGATATGTGAGAATTTACAAGTCAACTATGTGTATTTACAAGAGACACATGTGGGAATTTATAAGACCGTCTCGACCATATATAAGACAAGGGCCTAAATGTCTTTTCAACAAAAAAAAATAATTTTTGTTTAGACCTAAGGGTACAATGAAGTTTCATAAAGTTTTAGAAACTGTTTGAGAATAATTTGCTAGAGGGTTCAGTGATATTTTCCCTATAGAAATTAAATTGAATAATCATGTCAAAGAGAATGACTTGTAGTTATGATTGCTAAAATGATATATAACATACTCCATCACATTTGCATCTTGGGATATAATTGTCATTTACACACGCACATCATTCATAAAATTAAATTAGAAATCCTTGTTCATGATATATATCATAATATATATATATATATATATCTAGTGCCTTCTACTTCATCTAACTATTACTATTACTGGTGCGTGTGTGTATATAAATATTCCAGATTCTTTAGCCATTCTACACCTTGCAAGCCATTTACAGTCACACTTTAATTTATTCTTTTAATCACCAATTAAACTCAATAGCAAGCAAGGTGTATAGGTCCAGCACAAGTCAAACTTTAAATTCACAGCTCACGTTGACAACAATTGTCTAAGCACGTCTACCACCAAAACAGCAAAGATAAAGCTCAAACACAAATCACACTTAAATTCCAGCCGAGAATCAAATGCATTTTGCTAAGCTTTCACAGGTTTAGTTAGCTAACATGTAGCTGAAACTTTAGAGGGAGATGACCCACGGTGGAAAGAGGGAGGACAACGGTGGCGGAATGAGAGAAAACGTTGTGCAAACCCAGAGCAGAGACGGTGATGAGTAGGCACGCTATGGATGAAATAGAGGGTGAGATGGAGGACCAAGAAGAATCAGGGGATAGCCGTATAGAAAGACTTGGAGAAAGAAGAAAAACAAGAAGGCCAGGGGAGAGGAGAGCACGAATATGGGGATGTCGGAAGTAATGAAGATTGGAGGAGTGAGGAAGAGTAAAGCAGAGGAGCTTTATGTGTCCCCAGTCAATATTGGGGACGCCTAAAGCAATTTTCTGACACTTCACATGCACCTGGCAGGTCTGAGATGCAACTTTAGATGTCCCCAGCTGGTCTGGGGACGTCTAAAGTGACCTTTAGACATCCCCAGACCATATGGGATGTCTAAAGATAACATTAGACGTCCCCAGACCAGATGGGGACGTCTAAATTTACCTTTAGACGTCCTCATCTGGGCTGGGGACGTCTAAAGTCACATCCTAGGGTCTTTAGATGTCCCGAATAATGATTGGGGACATCTAAAACACTTCCTGGCAGTCCTGGCGCGATATTCAATTATTTTAGACGCACCAATCTTTCCAATTTTCATCTATAATTACACATATGCCACCTGCCAATATTTTGGGCGTCCCTTTTTCAAAAAGGGATGTCCTTTAGAGTAGTAGAAAGTATATTCTATAGTAGTGTTATAAAAAGGAACTGAGGGAGTATTTATTACCAAGTTAATGTGTTTGGTTTGAGGGGAGGGTAGGGGAGGGAGGGGAGGAAATGGTTGGTAAATTACAATTTTGGGTAAGAGAAACAAAAAATTTACCTTCTCATTCTTTTAAATTTTTAGTTCCCATCCAAAATTTATCCTCTTATTCCCTTTAAATTTCGGGTTCCCATCCAAAATTTAAATACCTTCAACCCCAAAAAGGTAATTTAACCCCCCTCTCCTCCCCTCACACCAAACGCACCCTTATAGGACTGCACACCAAACAAACTAAACTAGACTAGAGCCCAACCCAAAGTATGATATATTTTCATGGATAGACTAGGTTTTACACAATCCATGGTAAGGTCTAGGCTAGTGGGAACCTGAGGTCGGGCTGTGACTTCGTAACCTCAAATTCCATAATTTTTTTCACATTTTTTTTCAATGGCTTTTGCACACTACTAGCCTATTTGTTTGACGTCCTAAATGTCAATAATTGTGGTTTCCCGTGTTCAACGACCAGTTATTTTTATGCATTACTTTCAACCTTCAAGTTTATTGGCACTAATTGTTATTTTTCAAAGGGTTAAAAAACAGGATGGAGGACAAGATACTGAGTTTTAGATGCAGAATTAGTAATGAAACGAAAAATATAAATGGTCTCTCGCTTGTAAAATTATGTTCTTGTTTTATCATTTCATGCTTATGATCTTATGTCTTTCACTCAAATCATATCCATCATCCGCAGTGCTATATTTCTGGAGATGTAGGCGGTGGTTTTAAAACATGAAATGATATCGTGGCTTGTGGGGACTTCCTCTAAGGATACTGTAACGGCTACACACACATATATATATAACGTCGGACATAGCGGTGCATTTGAAAAGATAGAAGAGTTTTCTGGGCATCAACAAAATCTGGGGTCATGGAAAGCGATTCCGATGCCGTTAGTCGTGCGTCTCTGATAATATCCTTCTGCCATATGACTTCTGCTTCGCAAGACAAAGCCCTCTTCTTGGAGAGCCACAACTTCGACTTACATGCCACCTTTTCCTCCTTCTTCAACAAAAGAATGATGCTATTATCCCATTTTTTCCTCACCTGAGGTTTACTTGATCTTGGGGTGACCAAGTCCAACCCTTCTATTTTATTATTGTTAAATTCGTGAGATGATTTTCCGATTTTTTTTATGTTTTTAGCTTATAAAATCATGTCAGAATCATTCTTAGACTCGTGCTAGCTAATTGCAAATACTATTAAATTTACAAGTTTGTACATCAAATTACCATTTTTAGCTGTGTTAATTTTGTTTGTTTTGATCATTCAACGTGACTTTATATCTGAATTTTATAGAAATTTCTTTATTCAGTTTCAAGTCGGAAGAGACCATCGTATCTCAGACCACTACCTTCGTCCTTACCACCATCGCTGTTTCCCGTCACTACCACTGTCTCTCTCTCCCTCTAACATCTTCACCAGTTTTCCTCTCCTTTCACCACCGTCAGAACCCACTGCTATTATCGTCACAGTTCCCCCTTCTCCTTCCAACATTTCATTCCAAATTCCCCTTCCCTCATTCGCTCAACAAGATCAACCGACAACATTCAATCTCAATCTCTCATCAGATTCGGCTTTCTACTTATAAACTTATGGATTTTCTGTGTTTCAAGGGAGCCGTGGCTACAATCGAATTCATGCTTGGCTAGCTTCTCAACTTGCGGATTTGGTTTGAGTTCATTGGTGAGTTTTTCTTAGTTCCTTTACGAAACGAAGTTCCTGTTATTATTGTAATTCCTAGCTATATATTAAGGTAGTTTTAGGAGGATTTTATTGTGAATTATTTGGACTCCATATTGTTAAACTAAGATTGTTTATTTTGTGATTGGATTTTGATTATTGCGATTGGATGAATTTTATTTATGTATTTCCTATGGATTGAATGAGACTATTCTTACTATATGTTTACTAGTTTGTGTAGTTCATTTGGGTTAATTTAAATGTCGTGATTGTGTATTCATATTAGAAGAGACATTTGCATTAATTCAATCTATTTTACACATCAAATGATTTTTTAATAATATTTCTAAGCAATAGTTATGAATGCGATAGTAGGAGTAATTATCGATTAAGAGTGTTAGGCTCAACATGATTTTTTGGGGTTTTTAACTAGTACTTGATGACTTTTGACTCCCATATCATTTATTGAATAATGACAGTTATTAAACAAATTTCTCAAGAGAACTCACTTCATTCATATTCCATTCCACTATCATTATTTGAAAAGACAAAAAAATAGTAGCTTTAGATTTTTAATTTAATTTTGTACTTACCTATGTTCAACAAAACCCAAAACTAGTTTCCCCTTGTTTTAGATCACTTACCTAGTTTGCACTTACCCTTGCATTTACATGGCATTTAGATTACTTAGGAATCAATAAAAAGCTTCTCGAGAAGAGAGCACGATCTTAGATTTGTCTCTACATAATCCATAGTTAAGTTTTTATTATAAACCCTGAGACTAACGTACAAAAAGTCCTCTAGTAGACAGCAATTGAGTAACAAGTAACAACTAACAAAACGCGAAGAACCAGATGAGTGCTTATCAAATGAGACATTAGTTATTGTATTTGTGGCATTCCTCTGTCAGATTTTCTCCAATAAGCTGAAAGGGAGCTCTTCTAAATTCAATTTTGAAACCAATGTATTGTCTCTCACATCTTTATACATTCTGCCAATTGTATTTATGACATTTGCTGTAGGATGAAACCATTTATTTTGTGAATAGCGCTAAAAAGCTTTTCAGTGTTTTTGGGGACTTTAAAGACATGGTAGCTGGCATATGAAAACAGCATATACTATAGTGATCATAATGCTAACAAAGGTTGGTTTAATTGGTAATGAGTAGGCTCATAATCTATAGGGTCGTGAGTTTAAATCTCGCTGTCGATGTAAGGGCCTTGTTGGTTGGCGATCTGTAAGTATCTTTATAAGCGCCCTTTGAGTCTAAAGGCACGCCCTGACCCTGGTGAGCCATTAGAACCCAACTCACCTAAACTTTTTTATATGAAAAAAATCGTGATCAGAATAATTTAACTGATAAATTATAGTCTGAAGACTGCAATTTTGGATTTAAATCACAACACCAACTTTGAAATTCCTTAATTAATCGATAAAGTATAGTGCCAGAGTACAAAATCACATAGCTTGAATCATCTGCAATGAACTGCTTCCATGACTTATCTAATTTCACTTCACCTTCTCTGATTTCTTCATCTAATGAACTGCCTAAAGCTAAGGTTTCTGGACACATGGTTTCACGTTCTTTGATTATAGTTTGGGAGGTTTCACCCTGTAACAAATTGCACTGCATATGTTTTTCTTCAGAGCTAATTGTGTTTTCCTTCTAAACATGAAGCTTATAATAAGTATCTATTGCAAAGTAATCATATAACAATTTATTCATTCTTAAAAGAGATTTAATAATTTATCTCCACTGCTAAAACTTAAAAAGTAATTTTCACCAAAAAAAAACTTAAAAAGTAATAACAATACTAGAGTAACATATTATGAAATAGGGTGTGGAGAGAAGGTAACTTACTCCATCCATGAGTAGTTCAATATCCCTTCTACGAATGAAGCGCCATCCACACTTAATTGACTTTATATCAACCAACGTTGATGGAGGTTGCTCCCAATCAGTACAAAATTTCAAGCGAATCTGGCTGTAATTCCTTGATAGTTCATCTCTATTTTTTTCTTCAATTTTCCAAAACACAATCCAGAGATGGCAAGATTTTATTTCCTTCTCATATTCGCGTGTCCTTCCTGGAATTGATGCATACTTACCATCAGAAGCTTTAAAATCAAACCTCCATCGAGGTTGACAAATATTATGATCAATCACAGTGCACAACCCAACTCCGAACCATTCTTCAGGGATGTCTGTCGTTACAGAAGCCACATGTTTCTCATTCAGAGGGAGATGGTTCTGATTCTCAAACCATAATGGTATTTCACTCCCTGGGATAGTCACTGAAATGGTTGCAAATATTCTTCTTAATTCTTCAACATGTTGGCCATCCTAAAACGAAGTAATTTATCATGTCACAAATTGTCTATAATTAACAAGAAAAGATATACTTGGATTTTGGGATGGAAAAAATAAAGACAAACATGTACTTACCTGTTCAATTGAAGCAAAGAGATTTATCAATTCCATGTCTGAGAAAGTTCCCAATGAACCACATTCTCCTGCATCAATCAGACTTAAACCTGGCGAAGGTTGTGGCAAAACTTGAAGCTTTGGGAAGGAATTCAAATAGAAAGACTGTAGATACAAAAGATTAAAAATGTAGCCATAAGGTAGATTCACAAACTCATTTCCACTCAAGTCTAATTTCTGCAATGATGATAAGTGACTGAGGTCATTAAAAATGATCCCATCAACAATACCACAGTAGCTCAAATCTAATTCTGTCAGTGATTGAATATAGAAGATATAAAAAGGAAATATTAAGCCCTCAGGAAATGAATGCCTTTTAAACATTTGGTTCCATGGAAGGCAACATATACTTGAGTTGGAAGTTGGCTTTTTGCATCCATGAAATGCCAGTGTCTTTAATTTTTGTAAAAAACACGTTGAAGAAGGTACTTCTACTATAGTTGTTCCACTCACGTCAAGGTTTTCCAAGGCTATATTTTCACCAAGGTTTTTTGGCAGTTTGGAAAAGGATGAGCTACCAGAGATATCAAGAACTTTCAGACTCTTCAATTTGTGAAAGTTATGGGGAAGGCCAACAAGATTTTGGCAACCCCTTAAATCCAAAGTTTCAAGGCTAGTTAAGGAACCAAGTGACTCTGGAAGTTTGACTATACTTGTCCCTTTGACATCAAGTGTTCTGAGCCTTTTCATCTCTTCTCTAAATTCCGGAAGATTTCTTACTCGGATGCATCCACAGAGAACAAAATGTTCAAGAGAACTTGTTTTCAATTTTTTTGGAAGGACTTTAAGATTCAAACAACCTATCAAATTTACTTCAACAAGAAAATGAAGCTGCCCAAGCGAAGAATCAATTTCAACGAGTGATGTGCATCCTTCAAGAATTAATTTTTCTAAATATTGAAATCCAAAAAAATTTGGAGTTTGACGGAGGTTTCTGGAATGGCTCAAGTCCAAAATCTTCAGCTTCTTCATAGGCTGGGCAAATAAAGGATTAAAAAAATTAGTCATAAAAAAATTAAGCTTCATCATTCAGTTATGTGAGAATGCTTATAAAGTATCTAACTTGTGTACCATGAGAAAGTCGCTTTATTTTGCTATTGTGCATCTTAAGATATAAGTTCATAAAGTTTCATACTTAAGGGAAGATCTCTCAGAGGATATCCATACCAATGAAAAACTTTCAATGACGATGGAAAGCCCGTGAGACCACGGGGGAGATTAAAATTACATGATATGATGAGTAACCGAAGCCAGCACTGATAACTCTCCATATTTTGTACATTTAAAGAATATTTTGAAGATAATTGGAGAGTTATCTATGCAATTTTTAGAAGATTCAATAAAATTTTATTATGAAAAGATCAAATCAAAGTGGTGAATTATTTGTGGGATTTAGATTGTAAATATTTAGAATAAAAAATAATTAATTTTAATAAGATAAAGTTTAAAAAGAAAAAAGAAAAAAAAAGTTGTTGTTTTTATTTTATTTTATTTTGTTTTTCATCTTACCTTTTTACTTAGATACTTATATTATCATCAAAGTATAAAAAACTGGACCGAACCTGCCGGTTCGACCGGTTGAACCGGGAACCGGTCCCTGGTCCGGTCCGGTTTGATCAGTAAACCGGTCAAACCAGTTGGACCGGTTGGACCGATCAGAACCGGTTAAAACCGGTGGTCTAACCGGTTGACCCGGTTTCTTTCTTTTGTTTTTTTTTTAAATTTTCCAAATTTTTATTTTGTGTTTTTTGAAGGCAAAATGGAAAGTTGAAGACTAAAATGAAAAGAAAAATAGATAAAGAAAGAACAAATCTAAAAAATGAAGAAAATAATGAAAAAAATTATTTAAAAAGATATAATAATTATAGGAAATGAGATATCTTTACATAAGTATAGGTATTATAACTAATACTAATAGATTTTAAACATTTTTTTTTCTAAAAATCTTTATTTTTATCTATAGAAGTTTAAAAATATATTAATATATATTATCACTAATAAATTATAATATTTTAATATGACTGGTTATGACCGGTTCAACTACCGGTTAGATCCTAATTGACTCATTAACCCTTGAACATGTGCTGTGACCGGTTCATTACCCGGTCCAGTCTTTCGTTCCTTGATTATCATTGATGACAGCAGGTGACGTGGTTTGGGTGCCAAATATGAATCAAGTTGAATGATTAAAGGGAGCTCACGTGTTTTGCTGCAGAGGAGGAGACGACACCGTTTTTTTTGGATCAGCTAAATTGAAGACTTAAAGCAAAGGAACAGAGTAGGGAAGAGAAAGCAGCCACAGAGAAAAAAGGAGAAGGGGGAGCCGCAATATCTATTCGAGAGCATCATCATCTGGAGGCCAAGAGGGGAGAACAAAAGAGAAGAGGAAACCAGAGGGAGTGAAGCACAGCCGCGATAGGAATTAAGAGAGGGGTGGAGAAGCAGAGCAGCAGTCTGAGAGAGTCTGAAAACAAAGAAGCCGCTCAATGATGAATGATCTTGGGTGGACGATGGTGACCTCGTGAGCTGAATCAGAGAACACCGTCACTGTATCTGGCGGCAGTCACAAGAGCTCGTAAATCCGAAGCTTGAGAGATCGAAGAGGGCCAAAAGTTGACTGCTCATCTGTCAGCATCAGCAACCATTATAGCTAGTCCGTTCTTTTCTCTACTGTTGTTTCAGATTGTGAGAGGCAGGGGAGTCTTGTTTTAACTGTTCCAATTGTAATGTTGTTTGCCTCTCTAATTTTAGTCTCTACTCTCATATATGCGAACTCTGAAGTTGGTTTGGCTGGGATTAGGGGTGGAAACAGGTCAGGCGGTCTGTCAGGGCGGTCTGTCAGGGGCCTGTGGCCTGGCCTGTGATAGGCCTGTTCAGGCCTGGCCTGTCAGGCTCAAAGGCCAGGCCAAGGCCGAATCTAAAGCATGTTTTGTTTAATAGGTCAGGCCAAGGCTTATTGATAGGCCTGTCAGGCCGGCCTGAGCCTGTTAACATAAAAAAAACAGAGATTGGGTGAATGGTGATACTAATTACACGCATGTCTTAGAAATTTTTTTCTCACTCCGTCATCTTCAAATCTTCTTCATTCCTTCTGAAATCCCTAACCCTATTATTCTTCAATCTTCATCTTCATTCTCGAATCTCGCCTCGCCTCGCCTCACAATCATTCACTCGTTCCTCCCCCTCAAATCTCAATCCTCAGCTCCACTTTCCAGAATCGTAGATCTCGTCTCTGGCATCGCAGATCTCCTCTTTCCATCATTGTAGCTCGAACAGCGGCACAGGCGCACGACCGTGTCTGGTTCGTTCTGGCACAGATCACTCATTCTGTTTCTGGTTTTTCTGGTTCTTCATTTTCGGATTCTAGTTCTGGTTTATTTTCAGATTCTTCACTGTTCTGGTTGGCTTTCTGGTTCAGTTTCTGATTTTTTGTTTCTGGTTCATTGTCATGATTTTCGTCATTGTCCTGTTCTTGTTTAATTTCTGTTTCTGGTTCATAATTTTCGGTCAGGAGGAAGGTCTTAAAGAAAGGTTTATTCTGTTTCTGGTTCATAATTGTCCTGTTCATGATTTTCTGTTTCTGGTTCATTGTTTCTGTTCTTGTTTAATTTCTGTTTCTGGTTCATTCTGGTTCATAATTGTCCTGTTCTTGGTGCTTTTGCCACCCAAGCGCTAGCCTTGTTAGTATATTCACTATTCTTTACTCCTCTCTCCTTCCTTTAATTAATCCAACTAAGGATTCTCCAATTTGGTTCTTTGTATATATAATCAAATTGATTAACATAAACATACTATATATAGCAACGTACGGATCATTTGAGGAGGGTTTATATATATTGATTAATGTACTAATTTGAGGAGGGTACATATATATGGATGTCTATGCACCATTTTTTGATTATCTGAGAATCTGCACATAACCTGTTCAAGTATGGCCCCTTGGCATTAAATAAAGATTGCAAAAAAGTGTGTTCGAATCCAATTTGATTAGAAAAGAAATTAAAGAACTATCTAGAGACCAGAATTATTTGAGAAAAGAAGAGATTTGACAAAAGTTTAATTATGCATATCTTGAAGTTTCTTTAAAGCGAGTGTTAGACTTATATTATAGAGATATATAAATCTGAATTGAATATAGTAGATGACAAGTAGCTGGAGATTAATTGATTCCATCCTCTCAACTCTCTTCATTTCCCTTTCAATGCTCTAACTCCATTATTGTCCATATATATAAAATCTATACATGTATATTACCATTTTGTCCCTGCATCAAACAAAATGAATAGAAAAGTAGACATATGTTGAACAAACAAATTAAAGGAGGATTGCGGGAAGCAAAGTCATAAAAATACTAACTACATTTTGATGCCTGCTTTTACTTTATCAGTATTGAAGATTTGTGTGTGTGTGTGTGGTTTTTTTAGGGGAGATCGTGTGTGTTTGTGCTTGCAATATGAATAATTTAATCAATGATATAAATGTTAGTGCAATTTATAAGAAGGTCCTAAAAATGTTAGTTGATAATTGAGTAAAGCTATGGGCAACAATTTTGTTCAAATATGGTTTGCTTAACTGATATTGATCTTGCAATTGTTACTGATTTTGCAGACAGTGAGGGGCAAGTGTTTTGAGAAGTGCATCACAAAACCAGGGTCGAGCTTAAGTGGAGGCGAAAGCAGTTGCATCTCTAGATGTGTGGAACGATATATTGAGGCCACTGACATCATTAGCAAAGCCTTATTTTCTGCATCTTGATAAAACTCTCATATGATTCAAAAAAATGAGAGTTTTCTGAGCATGTGGTTTACAATGTTATCTCATTATAAATGTCTAATCCTTTTCATGATTTATCCCTTCACATTCCAATTATTTGGTTAGATTGAAATTCTTGCGAGATTGTGCTAACAAGAATGTTAGTTTTGCTTTGATGTTGCAATGATCTTGTTTAATCGTTCCTTGATTTTATGATAGACTTTAATTCTCTTGTGTTTTGATGTATTTTGAATCATTGATAGTATTTTATGTAAATTTTGGCCTGTTTTTGGCCTGTTTAAGGAGGCCTGTTTTCGGCCTGTGGCCTGTTGGCCTGTTTTATAGTGTGGCCTGTAGGCCTGTTGGTTTGCTTAAAAAATTTCAAAAAATCAGGCCTCCTTAACAGGCTTCAGGCCAGGCTCAAGCCTAAAATTTGGCCTCCAACAGGCCACAAGCCAGGCTTAGGCCAGTTTATGCCTTAACAGGTCAGGCCTGTTAAGGTAAAAGCCTGGCCTGGCCTGTTTCCACCCCTAGCTGGGATGTTGATTAAAGCCATGTATGGCTAATTATTTTTGAACCTAGAGTAGTTATGAACTAATTTAAGGATATGAGCATGTATGAACCATTTAATTATAATTGTGTTTAGTCTTAATTTTTGTTTACTTAATCTTGTATTATTTTATCTACTTAGTGCTTGATCACCATTAAGTAGGAATTTGGGGAATTTAGATTAACCTTGGAAGAGGGATCTTAATTGGACCATAGGATTAAGCAATGTGGGATTAGAATTTATTCTAATTTGTCAATAGGATAGGAATATACCTATTGGACTCATATAATCATATTAGAGTGAATTTGTACATTTATCGCCTCTTAAGTAAATTAGTTAGGAATAACAATTTTAACTTGAGAGAGGAGTATAAGTGATTGGAAGATACTTATATTCATTTAAACTCTAGATTAACAATTTAACATTAAATACTTTTAATTGGGTAAATTCATGCTCTAAAACTTAAAGAAAGGATTAGCCACTCTAGGTTGTTTTTGGGTATGTTTGGTTGAGCGATTGGATAAGTGACTTATTTTTGCTTAGACTTATGGAATCTGAAAATTGGAAAAAAGTAAGATTGGAAAAAAGTATGAGTGTTTGGTTGAGCGATTGGATAAATAACTTAAAGTAACTTATGTAAAAGTGAAAGATGTTTGGTTTGGCTTTTGCATAAGTATCTTTTGTTTTATTTAAGAGAAAAATTTTGGAAAAAGTATGAAAAATGAAAAAATGAAGGACTAACTATGGAAAATGAATTCATTGACAACTTAATTACCAAATGGGACCTGGGAAGATGCATTTGTTAAAGTGACATTCTTGGTGATAAATTGATCCAAACCATCCAATGGCGCCAGTGTTACCACAAGGCACATACTCAAAAGTTTGGTGCTGCTAATCCATCTAGATAACAGTTATTTGCACACTCTTCACTCACAAATCTTTCTTTTGTTCGGGGACATTAAATGGGTCCGATAATCTGGATCTTCCAACCTGTAGGTACCTTACAAAAAATTACACGACAAATAGCATAGGTTTCAAACGGCAGAGCATTGTAACGGATCAAGTATGCCAATAGTAAACTAAATAATAAAATTACAATTAAAATACGAATAAATTACAAATTGTAGAAACTTAGTTTTTGATGAAGCTAAATATAACAGAAATAATCAAATCAAAGGTCCCGTACAATTTGGTCCCTGATCGTGTCACGCACATGATTCATTTAGGTTGAGCGAGTCCGAGCATCATTTGTCGACAACGGGTCTTGATCTTGAGTATTATCTAGATGAACAATATTATTCTCATTTTCTGCTTCCCTAAAGTCCAGATCCGTTTGGGAATTTCTTCTAATGAAATTATGTATAGCCATTGTGGCACAGACAATGCGAACTTGGGTTTCGAAGCTATACTTGCGCATATATTGTAAGATTTCAAACCTATTTTTCCATACTCCAAAAGTTCGTTCTATTGTGCACCTCAAGCTTGAATGATAAAAATTGAAAGCCTCATTAGGGTTCCGAAACCCCCGATGATTTCTGAATTCTGGGAGGTGATAATGTTCACATCTGTACGGACCAAGATAACCATCCGTTGTTGGGTAGCCGGAATCGACCAAATAATATTTGCCTGAAGGTGTTAAAATAATTGTAAATGTGAGTTTAAGTTAAACGTTAAATGTAGACAAAGAAACGTAATTGAAGTGTACAAAAAATTACCTTGTGGTGGATATGGGAAATTCATGGTTGGATCAGAGACAGCAGAGTGAAAAACACGAGCATCATGTGCTGAACCTTCCTATCCCGCTAACTGGAAGGTGAAGCACATATCCCAATCACAAACAGCCATAACATTCTGTGTGGGATATCCCTTTCTCCCGATAAACACATCTCGTCCCGGTCCAGTTACGACACATTTGATGTGAGTACCATCAATAGCTCCAATGGCATTCTTGAAATATGGGTAATATCGATTATCGGCTGCTGTTTTTGGATGACATTGAGAGAATTCTGGATCGCAAGGCCTAATAATTTCGGTTGCAAGCTTAAGGCAGGCCTTTAAAACCTTGTGTAGAAGCCTACTTACAGTTTTGCCCGAATGTTTAAAAATTTCTTGTACTAGCCTATTTCCTATTCCGTGTCCAATAGTGAGCAAGAACATGGCAACCATCTCTTCAATGCCAGTATTCCTAGATTCTGTTAACCCATGCTCACACAACTTAATGCACAACCTATGAAAAACATCTTTTTCCATTCTAAACATCTGATGACATTGTGAACCTTCATTTGTCAACATTTCTTGTACCTAATAGTGGCCTGTTGATTGACTCGCTCTAGGCTGTCGTCTACACACATATGGCATTAAATATTGACAGAGCAACACGCATAAGTGTCCATGTAGTTGCAACTCAGCCTCAAAATTTGAGGCCTCATCACTTTCTTCTTCTTCCTCCATCCCCTGCAACCTATTATGGTTGGTACGATTTGCCATTACTGTACCTGTGATTATAGTGAAATTGTGGTGTGAGCAGGATGAATAAAAAACATAACATATAATATAAATACCAAAAGGTTTGAAACCGTTCTACACGACGGGTCAATCAATCCGTTTTCAAAACAAGAAATAAACATAGGTCATGAGTGCTACAACAACTATGTAGACATAAAATGCAACAACAACTATCTAGACATAAAATGCAACAACAACTACTCGTCATCTGAAATATGACGCAAATAAGCCATGAGGAACTCAGGGTCTTTCTTCAACGTCACAAACACATCCCGATGTGTCTTGCTTTCCAGCGCTCGCATACACCGAACTCCAAAGGCTTTGTCTGCCTTCACCTCGTCAAGCTCGAGTAAATAGTTCACAACCTCAGTCATGCTATTTTCTTGAGGTGCCGTTAAAGCCGTTGCATGATCCATAGTCACATTAGCAATGACACTGACGGCATCAGCTATTTGCTTTGCGGCCGGAACTTTCTGTTTTTTGCTTTTGCTACGCCCTTCACCTCTCTTCCTTTTCTGTGCACTTCCGGATGCGTTGGGACCACTGCCTGAGGGCATTGCTGCTTCTAACCCAACGCTTGCCATTCCATCTGTTACTCCTGTACTAAACGTAGGGGCACCACCAAAATGCTCATCCTCGCTGTCCCCAGAGCCTTCTTGTTCATCCATCGTGGGTCTGTAAACGTCATCCTCATCTTCCTCATTTGTCTCCTCATGTACGCGAGAGGATGAGAAAATGCGGTCTCCCATCGCCGAGCCATCTTTGAATATTATTCGTAACTCCCTTTCATTCCTTAGGCAAGCATACCTAAATTTCTTATATTCGGGATGCTCCTACATGCATACAAGTAACAAGAGTCAAAATGAATATTTAACTCAAGTACATACCAAACAGCGAACTCATTATACTTGTAAAGTGTGCACATAATATTTTTTACCTGTAATTTCTCCTTCCACCAGTCGTTTGATGCAATCACATTGTTCGTCACAGGGTCTCTACCCACACCGGTCTCTCTGATTAAACAATCCCATATCCTCAACTCTTTCTTTAAGATATCTAACCTATTTTTAAATTGTTTCTTCCCATACAGTTTCCCAGTCTTTTCAGTGAATGTGGAAATAATATTCTTCCATCCTGTTGGTGTAAATAACTACCCTTTGCGTTCTTTTTTGTATATCTGGTCTACGCATGCGTTGATAAATATGTCTGTTGATTCTAAATTCCACACAGCTTTTGTCTCCATATTGCTATAGAACAAAGGTCACACATAACACACAAGGCAACCAAATTATTCGATATACAGTTTATTTAGTGCTTGTAGAATTTTGCTAATCCTCACTAATCTATACCCCCAACAAGGCATTCGTTATTTAACGTTATAGAATAAAGGAAGCAATATCATTTAACATGAAAATATTCAAGGTTTGGAAAAACTAACAGAATTCCTTGTGGCATAAAATCCTAATTAATTCTTATCCAATCAAATTAATCCCTCCCACCTTCGTTTAAATAATAGTCACTAAACAAATTAACTGGCATAACTATACCCATAACCATTAGTAATCAATAATCTAGCAATGCTCAAACCTCTTGAGCTTCCAAACTCAATAAACCACAACAGAGCTCTCTCTTTTATCCGCACCATTCAGACATTTTCACTCAAAAGCCTTAAAACATAAATGACCTAAAAGGAATTAACAGAAATAGTTGTAACGCACACCTTGCCTAACTCTTCAAAATGAGCATTTGAGCATCCATGCATAAATCTATAATACTTGAACATTTAAGGGCATGTTTGGACAGGAGTTAGAGCCGAGGATAATCAACTATGGACACTCAATCTCACATGAGAAACATCAACCACAACTGGCACCCTTTCCCTCTCAACGACTCTTCTTAAATTTCTTTCAAATGCACTTATCATTCCCAATTTTTGAAAGAAAATAATGAAAAGGAAAAATATGAAAGTTAATGGATCAAATAATACCATGTCCTACGAGAAAATCACAAAATCAGATAAGTTTATCATTTCACTTTAACTAATTCAAGATGGAATATTCAATACCTTAACATGATGCAGTTGGCTGGAACGAGTAAGGAAAGATATGATGCTAAACCCAAATCATAAAAGAGAATGCCAAGTAAGTAATTATAAACTGCTGAGATTTCTTTTGATGCAATCCAGAAAAACTGCTGAGATTTCTTTTTTTTGCTTTATTTTGGAGTGGGGGGATGGCCCTTACAAACTTCAATCAATCCGTTTTTCTGGATCAACACACGAACCAGACCAAAAGCAGAGGGAAAAAACGAACCAAAAATAGAGGAAAACAAGCAAACACAAACATATGTCAATGTACCCAGACCAGAGAAAAAAAATGGAAGAACACAACCACAGAAACTCAACGTCAACCAAAGACAACGAAGCACACAACATTATCACACACACCGCAGAGCAAAGGGAACCGAAAAGCAGAGCAAAGGTGAATATCTCTTCAACATAGACAAAGGCAGAGATTTCGAACCTGACCAGCCTCACAATGCACACAGATAACCACGAATGAGCAGATCTACCACCACACCACCTTCAACCGTATAATGCTAATCCGGATAGTGCCGCCGAAGCTCACCAGCTCCAACCGTTGCAGACCCAAACTCACCCAAATCCGGTTTCAAACACACAGATCTGCCACCGTTTGGTTTCCACCGGCCTCGACCCAACTCCGTCGGACTCCAAGCCACCACCGTTTACCTCTAGCCCAATGGCCACTGAGACCGAACGGCGCTTTGACGGCCACCGCCGACGACAACCGGACAACGAAACACGGAGATGGAGAGAACAAGACCCACCACCCGCTCGATTCCCTGCCTGCCGAGAGTAGCTTGCGACTGTGAGGAGCTGAGGATGAAGCAAAGCGTAAGAACAAACAGCAAATGTCGAGTGAGAGGAGACGAGAAGTAGGGGAGAGACAGGTAATAATTAGGTCGGAATTTAATGATAATAAATAACAGTTTACCTACCAAATACCCACAATGGTCTGAAAAAAGCAAGTGTGGCATGCTTATGCGAAAGTTGCTTAAAAGCAACCTAATTGTTTTTTGCCTATCGGTCAACCAAACGGAAAAACTTAAAAATTTAAGTCAAAAGGTGACTTATTTAAGTTAAGCAACACGCAAAAGTCGAAACAAACACACACTTTATCAATTGAAATCTTTAAATCATTAGATTTATTTCTTTTGCATTTGTTGAAATTTGTCTTTCAATCTCTTTCTATGTTTTGTCCAACTTAAATGAAAATGGGAATTTTAATGCCTAATTATCTATTACCTTGGATCTCTGTGGGATGACCTTGATTTGCTACCATACTATTCTACGACCCGTACACTTGCGGTGCATATTTAAAATTTAGTAGCATCAAGTTTTTGGCGCCGTTGCCGGGGATTCAAGATAATTGGTTATTAGAATTAGAAATCCTTTAGTAATTTAAGAAAGATGCAAGATTCCAATCTGCTTCATCTTTTTCAAAAGTAAACGGCAAAACCACACCTTCAATTGTTATAGTTCCCTAATAAGAAACATTAGTTACCAAAGGATTATCAGATCATAAGCAAACAAGGCGTATAAAAATTCTGCTGGAAGGCATTTTGCAACAATGTTGCTAGTATTTCTAAATTAATTACTTACCAAATCTTCATTCAGTACTTGATCAATGTCATTAGAAATCCACAATCTGCTGCACCTTCCAGCATCATATCGAGATTCATCAGAAACAATATGCCTACCCATCTCTTGAACCAAATCATGCATCTCAATGTACTTGATATTGTCAAGCTCAATTTCAGCGAGCAATGATTTGTCAATAAGATTTTTCATACCAATTGTTGCCCCAAGACCACTGCTTTTAAATATTTGTTTTACTTCATCCTTGTCCCACATATTGAAAAAACATGCAATATCTAAAAATATTGTTTTCTCCATAAGGTTTAATGCTGCATAACTTAATCTAAGTATTTTAAAAATACCATTATTTGAATCATTTTTCAACATATCCAAAGCTTCTTCCCATTCAATTTCCCTTTTTCCTGTCAAGAAGGAACCCAAAACACAAAGAGCCAAAGGAAGGCCATTTGCATAATTAATTACTGATTTGGACAATTGCAACAAACTCTTGGTAGGTGGATCTCCTCTAAATGCTTTTTGACAAAAGAGTTGAAGAGATTCATCATGGTTCATTGGTTTAACCTCATATATTTCATCACTCCTGGAGGTCTTTCTTCATCCACTGGATGCGATCTCAGCAAGTCAGCATCCCTGGTTGTTATGATTATTCTACTCCTATGACCAAACTACCCCCGACTTCCTGCTAAATTCTCTAATTGGCTTAAATGATTTACATCATCAAGGATAAGCATAACTTTCTATTGCGGAAATGGTATCCTATTGTTTTCTTCCCTTCATACATGTCTTCAATTTTTATGTTTCTTATGTTGAGACATGAAAGCAGTTGGTTCTGTAAGGGAACTAGGCCATTCCTTTCACAAACCTCCCCAACATTGGCAAGAAAGCAATGAAAATCAAATTGGTGTTGGAAGCTCTCATAGAGATATCTAGCAAGAGTGGTCTTGCCAACACCGCCCATTCCCCATATTCCTATAAACCGAACATTATCCAAACCTATCCCTAAAACTGAAACCATTTCCTCTGCTCTTCGGTCAATTCCAATCAGTGCATCACTTGCACTGGCCAGTGGTAGTTCTAAACGAAGTTGGCCCCATAAATGATCAACCACACTCTCAACAAGTTCTGCTTCGGTTCTACAAACACAATTTTTTACGTCACATGAAATATATGATCATATAATATATTTGGATTAATTTTCTAATCACAACACACTATTTCACTTTTTTCTACAAAACATGTCATGCTAATTTCTGCTTTCATCCTTAATATAAAACATATTTATTTAATTTGATTATATTAAGAAAGTTAGTTAAATTAGTTAACATGACATGTATTTTCTAAAACACTCTAGCCATTTTTCTTAATTCATTCTTTCTCCCTTCTCCTTGAGTATTGTTTAGGAAGTATCAAAAAAGTTAAATTAGAAAAATATTGACAAATATGAAAACTATGTTTTATATTTACGACCAATATCAATATCCCATATATGTTTTATATTAAGGACTAGCAGAGTATTTATTATTCGAATAAGTTTTTATTTATCAAACTGACTTTATTACAAAATCCTATATAAACATAAATCACATCACACTAATTGATTTTTACTTTAATTTCAAGAATGCAAAAGTCAGCTGAAATCAAAGTCACTTTTGCCAATACTAATTTAAAACCCCCTATATATATTAATAGGATGAAGTAATTATTAATTTTTTTGCTGTCAACTAAAAATCTTAATCTATCTGAAAAAAACATGATAACACATGCAAATATCTTGGATGCACCTATATATGCAGTGTTCTATGAATTGATACAAATATTATACACAACCTATTCGATTTTATTATTAAAAAAACTCACCGATAACTATGGGAGTCAAAACCGGATAAAAAAGCCACTTGTAATAGAGAATGCCTCCATTTTTGCACCTTCGGTTGGTCATGTCGGAACTTGTGTTCAAGTTTGGCGAAAGCTGCACCAAATCTTTTAAGTTGTTTTCTTACATCAGATGGATCTACATGATAAAAGATAGGGAAAACTATTTGATCTATTTCATCTCTTGAGGCAAGAATATGTTGGAGCTCATCTAAACACCATGAAGAAGAGGCATAATTTTCTGAGAGAATAACAATTGCACAGCGAGATTCTTCAATTGCTTGTCGCAGTTCCTGTGAGATAACTTCTCCTCTTCTAAGTTCTTCGTCATCGATAAAAACCCTAAATCCACTCCTAACTAACTTATGATGCAAGTGACTTGTGAAGCCTTTACGAGTGTCTTCGCCTCTAAAACTCAAGAAAATGTCATACTTCGATGTTGACCTTTTGTGGCCATGAAATGACCATATCTTGGGTTTGCCTAAACCACTAAAGGAAGGAGATACTTCTGTTATAGCAGTTTCACTTGTGTCAAGCACTTCCGAGGCTTCAATTTCCTTAAACTTATTTGGAAATCTAGTCAATTTTGAGCAGCCAAATATATCAATATGTTCAAGACATTTCGAATTGGAAATGCTTTGAGGAAGGGAAACAAGATTTTTTCAGCCCCTTAAATTCAATCTCTTAAGACCAGATAATAGTCCAAGTGACTCGGGAAGTGTGACTAAATTTGTCTCCTCGGCATCAAGCGTTTCTAAATTTTTCATACTTTCCCCAAACTCTGGGAGAAAATTTATTTGAATGCACCCGCAAAGAACAAAATCTTTCAAAGCATTCATTTCCAATTTTTTTGGACCACATGCTCTAAGATTTTTGCAACCTTCCAAGTTAAACACTTGAAGCTTTTTGTGCTGTCCAATTGAAGTATGAAGGTCAACAAGACCTTCACAACCTTCAAGTTCTAATCTTTCTAGATTTGGAAGTTCAGAGAAATCAGGAGTTTCAATCAAGTATTTGGAATATCTAAAGTCCAAAACCTTCAGATTCTTCCAGAACTGGTCAAACAAATACATGAGAATCAATGAAAAATAAGTTGCGCTAACTAGCATAATCAATTACACTATCTATAAACTCCATCAAAACATAAGGTAACTTACAAGGATTCTAGAGTATAATTTGATTGAGCCATAAATGACAACTGAGGAAAATGCTTCTTGATCACTTGCCATAAATGCTTTAGCTAACTTATGGAGTATATTTGATCCAGCAGTAATATTACGACCTACACTAAATATGAGATAATCAGAATACAGAAAAAGGAAAAAGAAAAATAGTGCAAGGTGCTGAAGCATAATATACTGACCAGGGCTTACAGCGATATGTGAAGTGTCTGAACTGTACAATGCTTAAGACTTTAATTACTTGCGATAGGCAGCATGCATGTGATCTTTCCCTGATATTTCCCAGACGCAACAAGCGGGAACCAATTTCCGTGAGTTTTCCCCTTGTTTTTGTTCTGACTTTCCTTCATCTTTCATTTGTTTTAATATACTTTCTGTAATTTTAACTTTATGCTAAACCATTTAAAAACAAAGAATAGCGTTGGATTTATAACGTAATTGTATGGAAGGCTTATCTTTTCTAATTTTTGTATTGGATCCTTGTTTTTTAATCGTGCTCTATATATACATACAAACACACATAAAATATCTTTCCGTGATGTTTTTTCTTTTTGTTGTTTTTCTTACCAAACACATATTTTGAAATGGATTAACAATGCTAATGCGTGAAGTACAATACAATGTTCTAATCGTTATATACTAGGTTGAAAGAGGATGGTGGCCGGCAACTTAACGGCTAAACGCTATTGAGTTAATTAACATCAGCCAATTATTATTACTCCGTACTTAGGTAATCATTGTTTAAAATATTAATTTTATTACCGGTCACCTATGGGTACGTAAATAGAACAATGTAGTATTAATTTTTCTTAACCGTGAAAAAGAATATTATTTTTCATAGAGTTGGTTGGCAAATTTTTAACGTGACACGCTTTTTTATCACCAGAATAATAAAAAGTGACGTTACTTATAAAGTTGAGATCTTCTGCCGTAACACACAAATGTACTCTCTCCAATCCTTAATATAAGATATATTGATCTAATTTGATTTTATTAAGAAATTTAATTAAATTAATTAATATTATATATATTTTCTAAAGCATCCTAAAATTATCTTCCTTAATTTCTTCAGTCTCTCTCTTCTTTGATTATTATTGAGGTATCATCAATAAGAGTAAATTAGTTACTGAAGAGAACTCGCAGATCATAATCGATAGATGTGAAGCAATGTCCCAGGTGGCATCTTCTGCATGCTTAGAAGAGAGAGTCAAATCAGAAGATTCATAGATGCAGCTCATTACGCACCATGCATTGTACGAAACATAGATATGAAGTGATCATATTATCTTTGGATTATTTTGAAGTTTAGGTCATGATTGTAAATTGGAAATTGTGCTCTCCTAACTTCTATTTCGCGTTGTGAAATTTATACTTGTGATTTTGATTTTGATTTTGATTTTGATTTTGATGTTGCAATGTTGACTGTTGTGATGCTGCTGGCAATACAAACATAGCCATAATGACTTTTCTACCTTAACTGCAAACCCAGCCACAACAAAGTCACCTTCTTCGTCGATCCACAGTTCATTTAAGACTTGCTCTTCATCAAGTTGCTGTCTTTTTTATGACAAGGTACGACATTTTATGAACTGACTAGTACTCTACATATTTTCCTTTGATCTAAGTACTTGATATGTTGGAATTATTTTGGACATTATGGTCTGGAAATCCGTGCAATTTTATAAAGGATTATGATCAGTTGCGTTTAATTTCCATGCCTGGCTTGCCGAAATTAAAGAATTTTCTGGAGTCAATTCACTGAGGTTCAATTCTTTCTGAAACAGGAATCAACAATCTCCATTTATGATTCAATTGATGGCACACAAGTACCTGCCTCAAGGGAGAGAGATGATGATGTTGGTGACACACTTGTGCCTAGTATTGTTTCCAATGTTAACATGTCATGCTCTAAACAAACAAGTGCTGAGGAGATATTAAAACAGCTTTCTCAAGTTCAAGGCTTATCAGACACTGAATTGGTGCAAATTTATATATTACTTACTGAAAATGAAAGAGAGTATAAGTCATTTAAGGCTCTTCCTACTTTCTTATTGAGAAAGCTTTGGATATCAACCCAAATTAAAAGATATTATAGTTAATTTGAATCTTTGTGAGGTTTTGAGGCATAAGTCATTTTGTTAGCTTAGCATTGTTTTATGCTTGTGTGTATTATGTATGGGTTGGTAATGAAATTGGATTTGGAGAAATATCCTAATGTCATTTGATTTATTTTGTACTAGTTAGATCCGTTCTCATGCTTATGAAATTCATATTTTGTGTTTAGATCAATAAGAGAGAAAAAGGGGATATGCTATGATTTTATCTTCACCCACCTACTTTATCTCTTTTGAATTTCTAACATTGATATAGCTATCTCCCTCACGACACTCAACATGTCCTCTGTTCATACCCTATTCTTTCTAGCTTCACTAGTTGCTTTCAATAGACTAATAATTTTTTATAAAATATACTATATTAATCAGGTTAACTTGCTAAAATTCAAAACATAATTTTTGTGGATCAGTTATTAATACACACACATTTCTTCAAGAAAATCAGAGAAATATCAGTTACTTTTTCAAAAAGAAAAATCATAACATAGGAACAGAGATAAAAAATTATAGTATATTGAGGAAAGACACGGAGTCTTTACACCAGTTTGACTTGACTGTACTGATACAATTGTTGTAGTGCCCCTTTTAATTTCACATTCACTTTGCCAAGTCTCTAGGCACATGCAAAAGTCAATAACAATAATTATGTATTTGCTTCTGTTTCCTATATGATACTATAACAAATTCGAACGAGCCGTGAGGGAAGGGTTATGGAAGAAAGAAAATGGGCTCTCTGCTCATTCTCATAATTCCACATTTTTTGGGGTCAGCGTTTTTTGGAAAATGGCAAAGCATCAAGCTGACTTGATCAGAGGTCAAGCACTGCATTTTGTTTACCGCTAAAACGCAACTCATTGCAGAAATCACAAACGCAAAGCACAAACGCATCATCGGCATCATCTGCTATTTCCTCTTTTTTAAACAAGCTTTGATCTTGCTAGATCTTTTTTCTTCTCTTGGCATCTTGGTGTCTTTTTTTCTTCTCTGGTAAGAACTCTTCTTCCCTTTCTTCTTAGTTTTAGAGTTAGCTCTGTTTCTTGGCATTCTCCTGCGTTGTGATTGTTTTTCCCCTAAAGAAAGCGTGAAAATCTGACCTACCAGCCTAACCCGGAAACTGGTTGGTTTTTGCCGGTTTTTACGGAGACCGGTTTGATTGGCTGGCCTGGGTTCCGCGATGCTGATTGCTGTACAACTCTTTAAGCACTAGAGACTTCAATTGTTTACACATCTTCAACTTGCGCCCTTTTTTCTTTCCATTGTTCTTTTATTTCCATTTATTTTCATTTAGGTAATGATATAGCTTGTTGTTGCAGGTCAAAATTTTTCTGCTTCATCAAGTTATATTCTTAGTTAAGAAAATATTCATAGTCCAAAATCTTCAAATGTCAGAGGAACAGGTAGCAACTTTCTCAAAATCTTCTCACTCTAATTCAACCAAAACCTGGACGTTTGATGATTTCTTGAGTTTAAGGGGCAAAAACACTTGTAGAGGCTTTGCAGGCCACTTGTATCATGCATTAGCTAGGAGAGGATTCCTAGGTTTTAGGGATGATGTAGAACTTGAGACAGGAGAAAGTATCGCTAAGGAACTCCTACAAGCAATTATAAATTCTGCAGTTTCAATTATTATTATTTCAGAAAACTGTCACAGGCATTTTTTAAATGGGCTTAGGTACAACTAAAGAGTTCGGCCTAATAATAGGTCCAATAACATTATAGCCCCTTTGTCTCCCTGCCCCAATAAAAGCCCTCCCTTCCTTGTACCAAAAAAAGAAAAAGAAAAAGAAAAAGCCCTATCTTCCCCTCCCCTCTGTTGAACTGGGGTTGCCACTTTTTGGTTTTTTTTTTTTGGCCAAATTTTGTTAGAGAACGTGTTGTTGCAAAGGCATTGAATATCACACTTCTCTCTTATAGGGATCAACTAGTCGATGTCTTCATTTTCTTTTTTTTCTTTTTTTTGGTATGATTAAGGGTTTTTCTTTTTGAAGCTTAGAGTGTAAAAGATTTTCGCTTGTTCTAATAAGTTTGTTTCCCGGTATTCGAATTTGTGTTCTCTTCCTTATAAGGTGAAGCCATTTACTATCTCAACTAACAGTTTATTAGTAACTAGTCGATGTCTTCACTAAACCTTAGGATGGGTCTCGTTTTGAATCACTCAGATCAAGCCTCCCTGTTTCCTCACTCGAATTTGGTTTGAGGGGGGCTATTAGAGCAAAAGAGCAGCCCAATAATATGAAATTCAAGGACAATGTATCAGAGCTACGTGTACAATGTTTTTCTCTTTTCATTCACATGTATAGCATGTGCCTAGGGGTGAGCAACGGGCGGGCGGGGCTGCCCCGTGGGTCAACCCGTGACCCGCCCGTTTAAGTTAAATGGGTATGGGTAGCCCCGTACCCGTGCAGGAACCCGTTTTGCCCATACCTAAACGGGTATGGGTTAAACGGGCTAAGTTAAACGGGTACAGGGAACCCGTTTAACACCCACTTTTTTTTTTTGGGCCTCAGAATCCACAGTCCAGCGCCAGCCCATCACTATTGTCTTTTTTTTTTGGAGCAAACTCGTCAGTATTGTCATTTGGCAGCCTTTAACATAAAAAATTGGCATATCAAAACAGTCCAAAATGTAAAAGCCTTTAACATAAAAACTTGGCATATCAAAATAGCCCAAAACGTGAAAATTTTGATGGACACCTTCACTAGTTCACTTGGCAGACAGTAACATAAAAAGGAGACCTTCAGTTAGGGGTGAGCAACGGGCGGGCGGGGCTGCCCCGTGGGTCAACCCATGACCCGCCCGTTTAAGTTAAATGGGTACGGGTAGCCCCGTACCCGTGCAGGAACCCGTTTTGCCCGTACCTAAACGGGTACGGGTTAAACGGGCTAAGTTAAACGGGTACAAGGAACCCGTTTAACACCCACTTTTTTTTTTGGGCCTCAGAATCCACAATCCAGCGCTAGCCCATCACTATTGTCTTTTTTTTTGGAGCAAACTCGTCAGTATTGTCATTTGGCAGCCTTTAACATAAAAAATTGGCATATCAAAACAGTCCAAAATGTGAAAGCCTTTAACATAAAAACTTGGCATATCAAAACAACCCAAAACGTGAAAATTTTGATGGAGACCTTCACTAGTTCACTTGGCAAACAGTAACATAAAAAGGAGACCTTCAGTCAATGTGAAAACTATAAACTGAAAACGAACAATGATAAATAAATATAACTTGGCAGACTTTAACCTGTCCAAATCTCCAATTGTCCATAAACTATATCCATATGACCATATTAATATTCTACTTTCTAAACTACTAACTACTGAATACTAATCTTGGAATTTCAAACTTCAATGATCACAAATTCACAAGTTACAAGTTCGAAGAAACTGATCAAGCATTCAATTGCGACTCTGCAAGTCTGAAAATCTTCATTTTTTTGTCAGTTCAGATTCACCTCCTGCTTCTGCTTTTGCATCTTCCTCTACAAAAAGAATGAAGACAAATAATATATCATATTGATCATTGTGTATTAACTTAATAAGAAGATGAAATGAAACATTAAATATTGAGAATAGATCCAAATTAAGATACCGATAACCATAGTTGCAGTCTCATCAAAATTATCAACATCAAAGTCATTTAAGTTTGGTGGTTTCACTGATAGCCAATTTTGTGCACATATCAGTGCCTCAGCCATCTTTGAGGATAAAGAGCTCCTGAAAGCATCTAATACTCTGCCCCCGGTACTAAAAGCTGCTTCTGAAGAAATTGTAGAGACTGGGACAGCTAACAAATCACGTGCCATCAAGCGTAACACTTTATACTTACATTCATTTCCTTTCCACCATGACAAGATGTCAAATTTTGAATCACGATAACCAACCAATTCAGCTCGAAGGTATTCATCCACTTCTGAAAGTTTCTCTACATTACTCTCTGCATCTGCCTTGGCTAAAAACTTTTGGTATGTAGCATCAGCAGATGACAAGGCCACTTCAAAATCTAACTCTGGTAATTGCACATTATTCCCACCACCACTATTATCTCCTTGTTCCATTATGGTTGAGATCCAGAAGTTTCACCAAGATGAACACTAGCTGAATAATGGTCATATAAATGATACAATACACCCATAATCTTCCTCATCATAGCTTCACACTTTGTTGGTTCTTGAAAAAGGTCTGCAAAAATGAATTTGACATATGTCAATTTGTATCTGGGGTCTAATATCAAGGCCACAACCAATAATGGATTCATTTTCTCAGCTGCTCCCCAGTATTTGTTAAACTTGGACAGCATTCTTGTTGACATGTCATTCAAGAGAGAGTAGGAGCTACTTGCATTTGTATTGAGGCTTGTCTGAATTGCAACAATGTGCTGGAAACAAGTGTTACTTGTAACATAGTTTGATCCAGAAAACTTCAATGTCATATTGTAAAACAACTTTAAGAAGCCAAGAAACTCCTTTGCAGTGCTCCAATCATATGCACTATGAGGCAAAATTGTAGGCTCTATTGTCCTTCTTCTACTTGCATCATCGGATACATCATCAACACCTTCAAGATAATCAATCAAGGTATAAGTCTCTCTATTGGACCCTATTTTAACTTTTTTCTTAAAGTATTCTTTGTAATCTTCATCCTCCTCTTCCATCCGAGTAAAGACTTTGACAAACTTAACAGCACTCTCAAGCATAAGGTATGTTGAATTCCACCTAATTACAACATAGAAATGAAAAACATAATCATATTATGAATTTACCTAATCACAACATAGAAATAAAAAACATAATCATATTTCATATGAAAGCTCATTCAAACTAATTATAAATAAATTACCTCGTGGGACAATCCAAGGTAAGTAAACTTTTTGATTCGACTCGCTCTCTTTCTGCCAATATTATGAATTTACGCTTCCTCGACGGAGAAGATTTAACAAATTTGATTGCATGTCGGATGAGCTCAATAGACTTATTCATTTCTTTCAAAACTTCAGAAACTACCAAATTTAATATGTGAGCGGCACACCGCATTTGCAAAAACTTTCCATCACATACTAAACCGTCCTAACTTCTGAAACGCTTTTTTAAGATTGCAATTGCAGAATCATTGGCAGTAGTATTGTCAACTGTGATTGTAAATACTTTGTCTATGCCCCACTAGAACAAGCAATCCTCAATTTGCTTTGTAATTGACTCCCCTTTATGATCTGTAATCTCACAAAAATTCAGAATGCGTTTCTGCAAAGTCCAATCCTCATCAATCCAGTAAGCCATCAAACACATGTAGTTGTTGTTCTATATAGATGTCCAACAATCGGTGGTGAAGGACACACGGACATTAGAGGTCTTGAAATACTTTCTTAAAATATCTGCTTGTTCTTGATATATATTGTAGCAATCTCTAGCAGTCGTCCATCTTGATGGCATTTGAAACTTAGGTTGAAACTCTTGCAAAAGTTCTGTAAAACCCTTCTTCTCTACAGTTCGGAAAGGCACCTCATCTTTTATGATATACTTAGCAACCGCCTTTCTACCTCGCTCTTGACTAAACAAGTGATGAGTCAATGTTCAATTTACCATAGCCCCAAATAAACTTTGACCCTTGCTAGCTTTGCTAGGATTGCTTGGACACTTGTCCAAATGACGCCATAATTGTTTAGTGCCATCATTCGAAGGATGACTTGCATACAAAGCTCCACAATAGTTGCACTTTGCTTTATGTTTTCCTTCGCTTTGTGCCAATGGCAACCTTGTAAAATGCTTCCAAATGTCAGATGAGTTTCTCCTTTTTTTCTAGGTCGTGTTTTAGCTTCCTCTCCCTCATTATTGGTTTGATTCTCAGCATTATGAGCGGTCTGCTGAGCTGTTATGATTGTAGTTTCCCCTGCAACAGTTTCAGCTTGCTCTTGCACATTTTGTGATGGAATATGTGCCATGCTAAATATCCTAGACTAAGGTGGATGACGTCTCAGCCCTTATAAATTGAGAAGAATTTATTACAGTCAAAGTATATGCCAAATTTATTACACTAAACAAGTATATGCCAAATTTATTTAACACTAAACAAGCTCTAGTATAATGCAGTCTTCATTACACAGGGAATTTAATGGAGATTTATTTAACACAGGGAATTCTTGTTTCTCAGACAAACACCATGTCAACAGCAAAATCAATGGTTTCCTCAAGGTGAAAGGTACACTACTTTCCAGCCTAAAATTTTTCATTCTTTCTACGTTCATGAGCTGTTCCTAGTTCTAAGTTCTAACAACAAAGATTATCAATAGGAATAGCTACAGAAGACAAATAAGGGCATTCACTCTCATCTCATAAAACTCTTCATTTTGTAACTAGCAATGTAAATGACTGGAAAAAAACCAAACCTCAATTTGGATTCAAATTAAAAATCTAAAAGCACTAAGCAGTAGTAGTTTACCCCAAACATTGTAATCTAGCAACTGAATTATGAAAATAAATTTCTGAGTTCTGGGGAAAGAAGAAAATGTCCAATACACATTATCATCACAACTTCAACTGAAAAAACTAAAGCACTAGACTAATACTTCAACAGAAAATGTCAAATTTATATCTCTTCCCTATAGAAGTTGTACAAATCGCCAGAAATCGCCATTTCAATGCAAATGTGTAAAAACTAAAGCAATGGACTAATTGTCAACACCCGTTTCCATTTCGATAATCAAAGAGTAATAAAGACGGAATTCAATGGGCATACAGAAAAGTACAATTATACTGATAAAAATATTTGTTTACAATCCCAACGTCGTTCGTTTACAATTCCGATATTGTTCGTCGACGGAAACAGAAAATACAGCGGAAGCTTAATACTTACAAATTATCCAAAATATTAAGGCATAGACTAAGGCATAACCACGTTCATATCCTCGCCTCGAGACTCGTGCCACTCACTTTCCGACGTCAATGTCTTTGCCCTTTGGCCCACTGGTACCCGCTGAGGTATTTGTTTAAAAATAGGGTGAGATTCTGAAGAATCCCCGTAGAGACATAATATCGTTCGTAGAAAATGCGAAAAGTAAATATGTCATGTGCCAAGGTATACACAAATTAATGAACAATATAAACACATCATCGTCATGTATACATGAGTAGGGCCCAGCCCCACAATCTACACCGGTTGGACTTCTGCCAACTCTCAGTGTAAGTGCACCTCTGGCACTAACAGCCTCTCTCTAGGCAAATCATGTTATTAATAAAGTGCATTTACAAAACAATGGCATCCACACAATCACATAACTTATGGCATAGTGTATGAAAGATAATGTCCCTACCTCAAAGCTTTATAATCCTCTTTTAAATGTGCCTCGAAGGACGTGTCATATCCGGCCTCCAAATCGGTCCTAAAATATTAAATGTACCAGAAATAGGTCATAACCTATCCAAGTATCATTTTAGACTCTTCCATAGTGTTTATTGTGGTTATATTAGTCTATGGTGAAAATTTACAAAAATGCCCCCGGGAACCCGGCCTGGCCCCGCCGTACCCGGCCCGATGGCACGTTTTTCCAAAATTTTGACTAAGGCTATTCTGACTTATTTTCGCCCAAGGAATCCATTTCCTGCCTCGAAATTTCCAAATTCATGGTCAAATTACGAAAATACCCTTGACAGCCCCTATTTAGTGATTTCAGTAGCGTTTTCGTAAATATGTTTTTTCAGCCTCTACCGAAAAAGTGTCCAACTGTAACCCCACCTATTTTTGCCCACTGAGTCCAATGGAACCATTTATTTCATGAAAATCCAACTCCTACTACCAGATCTGGTCTGACCGAAATATTGATCAAAAATTGGAAAAATGGAGTTTTGTGTTTTAGCTTCTAAAACTTGTACTTTTCCATTTCTAATCCTTGATCAACTCACTTAAACACTTCTTAACCATGATTCAAAGAAATTTGGGCAGCATAACCCCTTAGGATTAGCACTTTCCAAATTTACAAACTCAACAAAATAACCAAATCCAACCATAATCATCAACAATAACCACATACTAGCATAATTTTAGGATTTGTGAAGTTACCTTCTTGAGTTCTTTTCTTTTCTCTAGAAGTCCTCCTCTCTCTTTCTCTTTGAGCTCAAGATTTTCTTGCTAAACATAGTGTTTCATGGAGAAGAAGAGATTAGAGAGGAGATTATACAAATTGGAAGCCTTAAAACTTGGATCCACAAGATCTTACCTTAAGATTTCTCCTCCTTCTCTCTAGATTTTCCCAAGCTCTCCCTCTCTCTCTATCTTTGTTGTTTGGATGTGAGAATGAGCAAGAAAGATGAAGCATGGGCTTCATAAAATATCTCACCTCTTATCTTCATATTTCATCTTAGCCCTTGATCTCATCAATGGTTGAGATTGCAACACCTTTCCTTACACCATACCTCCCTTAATGATGACTTGCTTTAGGCCATACTCCCTCCACTTTATGCCATCCTTTGTGATCATGAGTGTACTTGGCCTTATCCACTTCCAACTTGTGCTTATCTACTACAAACTTGTGTCATAAGTCCCATTGTAATTGAACTAATTCCCTTCAATTAACAATTGGGTTTTCTACAATTATCTCATTCCTTTGGTCAACATAATATATTTTATTGCAATTTAAACATGTGCTCCAACTTTAGCCATTATAATTTAATCTCTTGGCTTTAGATGATGCCACTTGGCATATTTACCTTCCAAGTAAATATTTCCCTTCTACTAAATATCCACCAATAAAAGAAAAATATGGGCTTTTACTTTATTCCACAAATCTCAATTTATTCCACCAAGAATATTCAATTCTTGAATTTATTTGCCTATTTCCTTATGAATATGAATATTTCAAAATTCACAAGATCTAATTTCCATGAATATTCACCATTCTATTGAATTACTCAAATAATTACAATATTTTTTTTTTTGGTGAATATAAAATTTGGGATGTTACACTAATATTTAATAGTGACCGAAATAGTAAGTCATGAACAAGGGATATACAAAACAGAGCAGAGGGATGAGTCAAGAACTCAAGATACCTCCTCCCTGTCGGCTATCACTGGCTGAAGGTCTGCCACGGCGAGGAGAGGTAAAGGTCTGCGCTGGTTGTGGATCACGTCGTGAATCATGACTAGATCAAAGGGAGACCGACTCTCATTGTGAGGGGCGAGTGGCGAGTGGTGAAGGACTCTTGCAGTTGCAGTGGCCGGCGAGGGGGTGACTGGATCGAAGGGCGAAAGGCTGGCGCAGGCTAGCGGTGGCGACTTGCGGCGAGCCGGCGATAAAGGAAGGACCAAAGAAAGATGAGACTCGAGCGTCGAGAGTCTCGGCCTCGCGCAAAGATGAACTGATGAAGTATAAAGAAGGGAATTTTAGGGTTCACGTTTTCATTCTCTTTCTCTCATTAGTGACACACACAGGAACACCCACACGAATAGGCAGACAAAATCAAAGAACTGAAAGAAGAGCATTACATTAAAAAAAATAAACGAGTAACGGGCGGGTGCGAGGTGCCCCGTGGGTTCACCCGCTACCCGCCCGTTTAATATAAACGAGTACGGGCAAAATCAAAGAACTGAAAGAAGAGCATTACATTAAAAAAAAATAAACGAGTAACGAGCGGGTGCGGGGTGCCCCATGGGTTCACCCGTTACCTGCCCGTTTAATATAAACGGGTACGGGCAGCCCGTACCCGTAACGGGCCCTGATCTGTGCGGGCTTAGACGGGCCAAAACTCCGAGCTGCGGGCGGACGGGCGGGTTACGGGTTCTTTGCTCACCCCTAAATGTGCCACACATCTTTATATACTGTGTTGTAATTCATCTTGAGCAATGTAGTGAGTATATTCCTTGTTTCGGTTTCTGTACCCTATTAGTCTGCAAATTCATGTTCTTTCTATTTGATATGTGCAAAAAGGAAACAAAAATTACGCATGACGTGTAACGATTTATATAATTGAATTAGTTGGGGATGAGTCAGTTTCTTGTCTTTAGCGTTGTTTTGTGGAGAAATAGGCCATTAAACGTCATAGAAAGTTATGTTTAAAAACATTAAAAAGGATGGACGGGTAAGATATTATATATAGGAAGATTAAAAAACACAGGTCCAAGTCAAATAAAAAAAAATTAGAAAGGAGAAGTCTTCAATACAATTATTACATAATCCGACGCCATTCTTTGTTTTGTTACACATGATTAAAAATTATATAAACTATATTAAAATAAATGAAAGATGAAGAACATACCCGCACATGAAAAAAGGCGAGAATCAGATTTCAAGGATGAAAGCTAATCATAAAGCAATATGGACATGTCATTTTTTGCATGGGAACTCTATTAGCTCTAATGATTTTATCTAAGGGGGTGAATTGAGTAATAAAAAAAATTTAAATTATCACAGTTAAAGATATTTAATTAAAAGTTAAGAATATAGAGGATATCATAAAAGTGTATACCAGAGTTTATACTGGTTTGGTCTTAACCTCTTAACCTACGTCCAGTCCTCAGTGCTCCTCTAGGATTTCTACTATACTTCTAAGATTCATTGGGTTCTTGGCACCATAGTACAAGTAAGCTCCTCAATATGATACTCACTTCCCCTTACACTTTGTAAGCTGATCCCACTCAAGGTCCCACCACCTTGAGAATCTCTTTACAAGTAGTGAATGAAGTTATTAAAGTCTCTCTCAAAGAGTAGGTAGATGAAAACTAAGGGGCAATAAGAATTACAAAGAATAACAAACATACAGAAAAATAGAGAACTTAATGAAAAGAATTAATTCCGTCATTGGTTAGTTACTCTATCTTGAATACTTATGTATTTATAAATGGAATGTCTTTAATGACCGTTGTGAGCATTTAAATTTGTTCGTTGGAGAGTAATTGTAGTCGTTGATGAAAGAGAATGTTTCCTTCGATTTTGTCTACTACGCATTTAATGCTTCTGTTGGAATTTTTCTTTTTGAGTTTTTGAAGTTAATACGATGTTCAAGCACCTAAACCTTACTCAAAAATGATATTTGTACCATTCAAGAATAATATAGAAGTTCAAGAAGTAAATCAAGATGGGAAGTATGAGTATTAAAATTTTCCGAGACGATGATTATTGGTTTCTGATAACTTCACTCGAGTGAGACTGATAATCACTTCAAGTGATTTCAAATCACTTGAGTGTTCATCTCTGTCACCCGAGTGTTCTTGATGATCTTGTGCTGTTAATTATATCAAGAGACTTGGTACTAATGATTTTGAAAACTCGGTATCACTAGACTGCTTAGAAACATCATTTGAGCGATCTTATGACATATTGAAATCTTTGATAGATCACTACCAAGTACCTTGCTAAGAAATGATATCACTCGAGTGCTCAAATAGATTACTCGAGTGATCTCTTTTGAACTTCAACAGCACTTCCATGTCATTTGCAAGATTCTTACAAGTTATCACGGATCACTCGAGTGATTTGTATCAGTGTTTTTAGGCCCGGACCAGACCGGACGGTTGGACCGGTGCGACCGTCGACCGAAGAAGAGGGCGATTTGTCCCAGAGCATTCACCTGCTTTAAAGGTCAGGCCGGAATGAGCAGTTTGAAACCGGGATTTGAGCCGATAGCCGGAAAAAAAACCGTCACCCGAAGTGATTATTGAAAACCCGGCCGGGTGAAGAACTTAGAGTGCAGCAAGCCATATGCGAAGAAGAAGGAAAAGAAGTTGACGGAAAAAGAGGAATATCAAACCAAATCTATATCTAACATCAAATAAAACTGATTTATAGAGAAAATATCGAAAATCATACATGAAAAAAAGAAAATCAAAGAGCTTCGTTATGCTTTGATGTTTGTTGATTGTCATTTTGCCTTCATTGGACATCACCTTCTACTTTCTGGATTTAGGGGTTTTTCAAATGTTTAGAGGAAAGACGAAAGAGATTGTGATTTCTGAACTTTCAAAAAGAACCCTCGATCCTCAGTGTAAAAGCTGGCTATTGTTAAAAAAATAAAATAAACTGTTGTTTGTTTGCTTTACCCATTTTCCCACGTCTCCAGGCTGTAACCTATATGCCTACATGTAGGTAATGTTTTTTTTTAATAATATTTAGCTTTCCCTGCATCAGTCATACACGTTTACCGAGGAATTTAAAGTTGAAAATTTTTTCCTTTTTCTTTGTTTTTAGCTTTTACAGTATTTACATATTCTTAATTTCTCATTTCATTTTCATTTTTATCTAAAATACTTAATACAAAATTAAACCTGCGCTTATTATTACCATCGGGAAAAAAATTAAATATATGTTATAAGATGCCATATAAATCTATTAACTTATTCAAAAATTAAACTATTTAAGTTTATTATTAAATTATTTGGTAATTTAATATTTTATTTTTTATATATGTTATTATATAAGTATATAATATTATTTTTTATTTAATTATTATATCACCAGTTCGACCGAACGGCCTGACCGTTTCAACCGGTTGAACCATGACCCGGTAGCCTTTCCGGCTCGATCTCCGGTCCGACTTTTAAAACATTGATTTGTATAATTATTTGACTGATCTTCAGAGAAGATAACATCACTCCAAGTGATTCTGTGAGTAACTCTCAGGGAATTAGTATCACTCGAGTGATTTCCATATCACTCAAGTGATCCTTCTAATCACTCGAGTGATCTGTGGATTATCATATCACTATTACCTGCAAGTGATTTAAACATCACTCAAGTGCTTACCAATCACTTGAGTGGTTCTGTTGTTACAGTCCATTAACTCTTACTCCTTCTGAAAGTCACCTATAAGTGATGCTATCACTCCTGTACTTACCCATTCACTTGAGTGATTTGTCTTAGAGAATTTTTCACAAAACTTGATCACCACCGAGTGACATGGAAATTTCTGGGAGTGAAGTATCATCACTTGAGTGATTCTCTTTGGTGACTAAGTTCAAACTTGACCATCACTATAGATTTCACTATCTTATTTTCAAAAGGTTTAATTATCACTTAAATCTAATAAATCAAAGTTTGTTATCATCAAAACATCATAAGAACTAACAAACTCGTCATTGCTTAATTCTCACTGGTTGTGAGACATATTACATTCATTCTTTGTGACATTATAATGATTTTCATAAAAAACAAAAGGAAAACTCCAGGGTAGTTGGTTCCCATCTTGTTGCGTCCGGGAAAGATTCCTGACGACCCAAAAATTAATTAATTAACACAATAAATAAAAGGCCTACGTCAAGCATGAAGTCTCCAATTTAGACCAACAATACTTAGAGTGTGTTAGGCAAACCAATCAAAATCTAAGTTTTAATTCAAAACCTAGGTTTGATTGACAAACACTCAAAATTTTTTTAAACCTAGGTTTTGATCTCTAACCAATCAAAACCTAAATTTTGGGAACAGCTATTTTTTTCCTCTTTTTTTTTTTGTGTGGGCCACATCCCCTCTCTCTCTTCTACTTTTTCTTTATGTGGGCCCCACCCACCCACTCTTTTCTGCTTTTTCTTTATGTGGGCCCCACCCTCTCTCTCTCCTACTTTTCTTTATGTGGGCTCCATCCTTTCTCTCTCTTCTACTTCTTTTTTATGGGGGCCCCACATCATGAAAAAAAGTTATTCTAACCACAATATACAACCACTCTCATTTTATCAAAATCACTTTTTTTTCATAATCTATTCTGTTCAAAATCTATTCTCTAGAAGCTGTTCTCCAAAATTAAATCCGAACACACCCTTAAAGCAAAATATCAGGGAAAGATACATGCTGCCAATCGCAAACAAACTCATGAACCTGGTATATATTAAACATCATTAGAGTTGAGACACTTATAGCTGTAAGACGAGGTCACTATATTATACATGAACACCTTGCACTATCTTTCTTCATCATCTCATATTTGATTTGCTTTCCTTTTAGGGCTAATGCATGGTTTATTTGTTGTAGGTCGTAATATGATATTACTGGTTCATCAAATTATACTACATAAGTGGGTTCAAACATTTAGATATATGAAAAGTGAACAAGAAGCATCTTCCTCTAACTCTTCTAATTCAACCCAAAGGACCTGGAACTATGTTATTTTCTTGAATTTTAGGGGCGAAGATACTTCGTAAAGGCTTAACAAACTACTTGTATCAGGCTTAAAAAGGAGTGGATCCAAAGCATTTAGAGATGATGAAGATATTGAGAGAGAAGTTATTTCAAAGGAAACTGCTGCAGGCAATTGAAGCATCTGGCTTTGCAATTGTTGTTCTCTTCAAAAATTATGCTTCTTCCTCATGATGCTTAGATGAGCTCCAACATATTCTTGCCACACCAGGTCAGAAAGTATTCCCCATCTTTTATGAAGTAGATCCATCTGATAAAAGAAACCAACGAAAAAGCTTTGGTGAAACTTGGGACAAACTTGAAAAGAAGTTCCAAAAAGACCAACTGAAGGTGCAAATTTGGAGGGAATCTCTTGCAAAAGTGGCTAATTTATCTGGTTTTGATTCCATTCAAAATCGGTAAGTTTTTTTAATAATAAAATTGGATAACTTGTAGATAATATTTGTATCAATTCATTGAACACGGCAAATAGGCATTCAAGATATTTGCATGTGTCAACGCGCGTGTTATTTCTCTTTTTTTTTTATTTTTGGGTTGAATTGATACCAAAAATATAAAACCTTTATACTAGTTTATAGATCTTTTGGTAGCACTTTGAACCGTGTCAACGTGTTTTCACTACTATAGAAATTGGCTGTAATAGCATATATTATTTGGTAGCTAGCCCTTTTATTAAAAAAAATGCTACCTTTTATTTACACTTTTTATTTTTACGTTTTTTTAAGTTAAGCAATAGCACTTATTCAAATTTGAATTCACAATCTCATATTTAAGAAAACCTCAATAAAGAGAATTAATGTCATACATAATGGATAGCGGATTTTTTTAAGAAGAAAATTTATGCCATGTTTCAAAATATGTTTAGCTTTTGTTATCTCTACATAAGAAAAGAATGCAGAAGCAGCAGACCCAACAATGACTTGGAATGGGGCCAATTGTCAATTTAAATGTTTTTATTTTTAATGTTTATCATATTTAATTTTCTAAAAAAATCGTAACATGGAATTTTTTTAATGGGGTCCTTAGATTGTTTATAAATATTAACAATCCAAAAGAAAATAATCAGTAATTTGTATGACATATTTAATTACTACAGCTCTCTATGAGAGGTTCCATCACCTATTTGACTCACATTGCTTTCTTCTCAATGTTAGAGAGGTTTTAGAAAGAAATGGTCTACTTCACTTACAGAAGCAACTGCTTTCACATCTCAACATAAGAAAATTACAAATTGAAGACACGCATCAAGGAAAGAACACATTAAGGTACCCATTTTGCAATAGAAAGGTTATGCTTATCCTTGATAATGTAACTGATATAAGCCAATTAGAGAATTTAGCTAGAAGCCAGGAGTGGTTTGGTGATGGGAGTAGAATAATCATTACAACTAGGGATGCCCACTTGCTGAGATCCTACTTGACAAAAGTTCATTGTGGAAGAAGTGAGAAAAATGTTTAAGCCAATAGTGAGAACATTAAGTATAAGATTGTCAAACTCATGAGTTTAAGCAAGTTAATGAGAAAGATGTCGTAACGCGAAATCGAATTGTCAACACGTAAGAGTTTACTTTTATCAATATATAGGTATTAAAAGTGTGTAATTAATTAATTAAATATATAGAATGACGACAATTTGATTTAAAAAAATTTTGAATCTAAAAAATTGAAATGAAATTCAACAACATTCATAATTTATCATATTCTCGATAAAGAAATTTTTATAAAGTTTATATATAAAGCCATTGAACATAATCAAATCGAAAAAAGTTACCACAGGTTTAAAACCAAGTTAACACGATTTTATAAAGTAAAAATAGTAAATTTGGTTTGCGAACTCGCGAATTCAACCGAGTTTACAACTAACACGAGTTTAAGAGCAAGTTGACATGATTTTGTAAAATAAAAAGGGTAAACTCGGAGAGTCAACTTATAAGTTTGACAATAATGATTAAGACGGCACAAAAGATGCCGCATTCAAAGGTAAAAATTATTTCCCAATATATCTACTCGCAGAGATGATGGATGTCATTACGGCTATTTTGAGTGAAGGGAATAAAATATTTAAAGATAGATATGCCCCAAAAATTTTGGGAAAGAAATTTTGAAGATGATTCAAGATTATGGATGTCAAGAAGAAAAGATCGCTAAAATTTATTACTTTTCTCTTGAGTGGTGTGGTCCAATTCAGAATAGCTATTCAATGTCCACCTCTCTTGGGCAAGCGATTATGGATATGATTTTTTGTTTTAGATTACTACGCCATTTGCTCAAGAGCGAAAGAGAGAAACGCTTTGCCCCTTTTTAATAATAACAAGAATAAAACATTACTTTTAAGATAAAAATTATTAATGACCATATTATTCTTCTATTTTTTTGCTCATAATTTAATTACTTGCAATTACTACAGTTTCTTCTCATTCTTAGAGATTTAATTTAATCTACTTTAATTAATACTACGTCTGCTCCTTGATATAAGAGTTAGTTGACTTTTTTTGAATAGATTAAAGAAACTAAATAAGTTAACTTAAAATATTTATAATTATTGCTTTTCTCCAAACTAATTTGTTTGATTTATAAACTAATATAAATCTAATAATCTATGATTAAGTAAAACTTATTTTACTTCCTTAATCTTTCCAACAAAAGTCAACTAGTTTTTATATTAAGAAATGAAGGGAGTATGTTCATGTTTTTCCCTACCCATCGCATTCCACACCCACGACCTTGAGATATATTCTCTTTTAAATATAGATAGGTTAAGATGCAAAAATACACATGAGATTTTCTCTAAAGTGCACTCAACACTAAATAAATACTTCTTAAGTGGCAAAAATAACCATGAATTTTGAAAACAAGAGCAAAATAACATGATCGTTAAATCTAACCAAATGGTGTTACTTTTTGTGATGGGACCAACATTATTCTAAAAATATTAAAATGCCCCCAATTAAAAAAAACACCCCTCCCAACGTCCTTCGATCCATACATGGTGAATATGGCTCTCCAACTTTCAAAATTTCAAAAGAGGACACCTTAGGAAGGTTAGGAGGAAACCGTTATTGTAGACATCTAATAAATAAATTATCCATGAGCTTTAAGAAATCAAAAAATTGTCACTTTTTGAGCTTCAACCCAACTAGTGAAGAGGAGGAAGGAAATACATATCTAACCAACCTAAAACTATACCGAAACATGAAAATCATATTAGAACATGGATTCAAAGTGAAAAATAACTCAATTCACATAAAAGTTCAACTATTTGATGAGACCAAAAACCAGGAACCAAGCAATATTCTAAAGATGCATACTCATCGTTGGTAGTCGAGACAATGAGCAAGAGTCTGGGTCAGCCCGAGCTTCATTCCAAAAACTAAACCCACGAAGTGAATACGCAAGAGAGACATGAATTTGAAGGTTATTCCCAAATCTTATCATTGCCTCAACAGAATCTTGAAAGCCGATCGAGTGTGCAAGAGAAGGGGAGAGAGGAAAGGATGAGGGAGATCATGTTTGATGATTAGGCATCACTCACCAGAGAGGTAGAGGCTGAAGATGTCATCGCTCGTCGTCTTAGATCTTGCCGCCGCCACCAAAGCAATCGCAACCTCCACCCTTATTGTTGCCTTTGAATACCTGTCAAGCCTTCTTTGTGCTTGATTCGCTGTCATCGTTGGTGGAGGATTACATCATCGTTGTAGGAAGATTCTGCTGTCATGGCAGGAGGATTATGTCGTTGTCACTAGATGATTCCACCCCCATTGCTACTCTCCGATCCTTCTTCGCTCATATCAGATGAGGAATGAGAGGTTGAGCGGGGAGGGGTTTTTTTAGTTGGGGGCAATTGGTATTTTCCTAATAATAGTATGGGCCCCACCACAAGCACTAATGACATTAGGTTAGATTTAATGGTCATGTGTACTTTCACCTCACTTTTCAAAATTCATAGTCACTTTTGATTTAAAAAAAGCATTTGGCGTTAGTTGCACTTTGGAAAAAATCTCATGTACTTTTACACCTTACCCGAGTGTAATTCATTCAAAACTTATCAAAGCAGAATATCAATGACATGTTACGTTATAGAAACAAGTTGCTGCTGCTTCTCATACCATGCGTCACAAGGAATATACAAAGCACAACATTTGGCTGTCCTCAAACATAACTTGTTTCATCTTCTATTGGAAGGCTCAAGATATTAATAAATTTGATAACTTATTTGTTATTACTGCCTTAAAGCAAACTTGATCCTAAAGATCATGCAAAGGCATTGAGTTTCATTAGTGATCATAATTGTATAACTCAACCTTCTCACCATAACTTTATTTTGGGATCTGATATAAGACATCCACGGTATCCACAGCAGGTTCATAGATGTCTGTATTATAACATTAGTATTAGTAACATAATTTCCCTTTCTACCCATAAAAAAATAAATTTATTGTCAGAAAGAGGCCCTTAAATCACAGAGCCACAATAGGGACTAACCTAAAATTCCGAAACTACTTCAGAGAAGATAGCGCAGACGCAACGTTTTGAGATATACGATTGTGTATTGGTTCCTGCAAGGAGAAGCGTAACAAAGCGTAAGTTACACGTCCTGATTGATTTCACGCCATGATATGGTTAAAATAATTGTTTGAGGATTACCTCTGATGAAGATACGTCAAATTTTGAATGTGTTATTGTCTCATACAAGAATATGTATCTGTCACAAAAAGAATATGCACAATTATATCAAACTAGTGTAAAATAAAGCTAGAGTAAATAAAAGGAATAAGCACTACCCATACCTCCAAGCCAATTCACAAACAAGATCTTCAGGTGCATCAGGAAGGACCTAAAGAGAAAATCCACCAATAGTAAGATTTGAATGAATGTTTAAAGTATATATTCTGATTGAATAGTACTAGACAGAATATATTACCTCGTCTTCATAGGGGTTGCAGTGACTTGTGAACCACAATCTTAAAAACTCCTACACATAAATTATGTGAACATCAAAAAATTGCTTCCTACATGTAATTCATCCATATCAACCAAAGGTTTCAAGAATAGACTTTAGCTGATACATTTTGATAGGGATAAAAGTAGTATGGGCTGCCAAAGTCCCACATTGAATAATATGGGCTGCTTGATGGGGTACTTAAATGCCTTGGCTCTCCCACCTCAACAGCTAGCTTTTGGTGTGTAGTTCTCCGAAGTGTTTGGGTGCCTATCATTTGGTATTAGAGTCGGTGGCTGACAGACCAGAGAAGGCTACCTACAGAGGGTTCTGACCGGAGGGGCTAACCAACAAGTGGCGGAGACGTCAGCTTTCCAGGGAGGGTGTATTGATAAGGACCAAGATAGTATGAGCTGTCAAAGTCTCATCGAATAATATGAGTTGCTTGATGGCGAGTAGTATGGGCTGCTTAATGAGATACTTAAGTGTCTTGGCTCTCCCACCTCAACAGCTAGCTTTTGGGGTGTGAAAATGATAGACACCCAAGCACCTTGAAGAACCACACCCCAAAAGCTAGCTGTTGAGGTAGAGAGCCAAGGCACTTAAGTACCCCATCAAGCAGCCCATATGGTCCCTATCAATACACCCTCCCCGGAAAGCCGACGTCTCTGCGGCTACACTCAACCACTTGCTAGTCAACCCCTCCGATCAGAACCTTCCATAGGTAGCCCTCTCCGGTCCACCAGCAACCTGGCTCTGATACCAAATGATAGGCACCCAAGCAACTTGGAGAACCACACCCCAAAAGCTAGCTGTTGAGGTGGGAGAGCCAAGGCACGTAAATACCCCATCAAGTAGCCCATACTACTCGATTGGGACTTTGGTAACATATACTACCTTGGTCCCTATCACATTCACAAAAGCTTGAAATTAGTTATAAAAGCATGAGGCAGAGGACTAGAGAAACCAAGCAATGATAATGTGAAATGAATCACCTTATCAACATTCTCAGGCTCAAGACCATTTTGGAAGCGTTCCATGTAAGAATTGGCGATCCAATATCTGCTCGAGTCAGGAGTATGGACCTAGATATGCAAATGAAACTACTTTATCAAGCATGGATGAACTAATGTGTCAACACATGATAACATTCGATGTGTTCAGGATAAAATTAAACCTCATCAATCAAAAGAATTGAACCATCAGTTGCCTTCCCAAATTCATACTTTGTGTCCACTAATATGAGGCCATGTTCCAAAGCCACATGCTGCAAAGTAAAGCAAATGAAGAAAACAAGAATGAAAAGATGGGCAGAAAGAAATTTATATATATATATATATATAGCAAACACATCTAAGTTTCAATTGATTGATGAACTCAAATGCTTAAGAAAGGAGATATCAGTGGAAATAAATGGAGATGCATAGTTACCTGACCATACTCAAACAAACTTAATGCTTTCCTGCTTACTTCTTCGTAATCAGCTTGGGTCATGAGTCCACTTCTAATAATCTACCAGGGAAATGCATCATAAAATAAATTTGAAAATATTGAAAGATATTATCCGATAGTTGGAAATCCGTAAAAAACAATTGGTGTGTGTGATAGCATGTGTTAAATGTTTATCATATTTATAACCCTTGCATCATCAAATAGCTTCTTTTAGAACCCAAATTCATCAATTTAGCGATGGAATAACAAGGTATTACTATGTCGACCATCCAAGCCAAAAATGAAATTAAGTGTACGGTTTTAGATGATCTATGGACGCCAATTAGAATAGTTGTGTATCATTCAATAATTTTTTCAAGATAAACTTCTCATGACATGATGTCATAAGACCCCATGCTCTAAAGCCTAAACAAAAATCTTATCTGAATTTGTAGCATCATATGGCAACTTCAGTCAAGCATTTGAACTCCAGGAAGAAAATGAATTGAACGGTTAATCTCATAGCAATTGTGGGGTCATCCTTGATTTTTAATCAAGCTACCTAGTATTTCCTTCCAAAGTCAGTTCACCTCTAACAAGACCTTATCCCTAGAGTCATAGTATAGGCTTATAGGCAAAAGAAATCTATCCATTATGTTAAGTAGATCTTAGCTTAATTATAACAAGTCTTGGTTGACATTTATGAAGGCATACATCACAAATGTAATATAAACTCATCCTAAAGGAAAAATAGATTAATGATGGAGCCAAGGATAAACCTAATCCAACACAATGCCAGAAAAATAGGCCCCTATCTGTATCATTCATTCATTTTAAGTTAGATTTTACTATCCAAATGGAAAGAAACATCATAAATTCCTAAACACTGTCTCCCTTTCCTTCCTAACTCAGGTCCTGCTCTCTCTACCACTCTCTTTCTCCTGTGCAGCTCATTTCTTTTTAACAAGATAGTCAGGACTATATTATAGCCATCATACCTCATCAGGCGTGATAGGCACATCGTGATCTTCAGCCTTGGTTGTTGGTGTGATTATATTTTCAGACAACTTTTGATTTTTGACCAATCCTGTAATGTGTTAATAGCCAATAAATTAAATAGTAAAACTTTAAAAAGAAACCCAAAAGGCAAAGATTGAAAGAAAATCCACCATCTGGAAGAACATTGCCACAATATTCCCGGAAGCCTTTATTGTAGACCGTCCATAGAGAAGTATCAGTACTTCCAGTCACATATCCTCTAACTGCAAAACAGCATAATTGTTCTAAATCAGCAGCTACTTGACGAGCCATCTCATTTCTCAGAAGATTTAAATAATGAAAACATGTAAAACAAGATGAACAACAACAAAACATAATGGATCACAACATGCATATTTCTAGCTAAAATACATTTTATCCATCACAAAACCGTGATAGCAGATATTTTTGTCCTGATCCTTTTCCACTACATGTGCATGCATTACTCTTCAAGAATAACAAACTAAAACAACTCTGCCAAAGCTTTTTAAAAGGTCATAATTTGTGTTATGTGACATAAGTAACAAAGAAAATACTTATCATCATTTCATTGCATAAAAAGTAAAAGCAGGAACTCCAAACCAAAGTTGGGGTAAAAATCAATCAAGGAAAATGGAACTGTATCAAGCAAGACATTGAACAGACAAAACGGCAAATCACTCACCAACAAATTCAACAGGGAACACCGAACATTTTCTTGCAATTGTGACATTTTTATCAGGAGCTGACACAACAGCATTGGAAATTATGTGCTTAGTTTTCTCAAACCACCACAGGCTCGTCTCATTAAGAACCTGAACAAGTGTAAGACCAATCACTCAAATTCTTAAGCAGCATCAAAGACTAGCTGGCTTTGATAATTATCTATCTACCAAGTAGAAATAAATTCAACATTCTTTTTAGTCACTAGCATTTCCATTCACTATCAAATTAAGTAGAACTTCTCATGCAATGTCTGGTTGGTATGAAAATAAATGTCACGTATATCAAACCTGGCCTTTGAAAGGTATGGAAGCAAGAATCCTGTCAAATGCACTCTGCCGATCAGTTGTCACCAGAACAAGATAGTCCCCACTGTCGTAAATGTCTCTAACCTACCAACATATACCGAGCTGTTTTAGAATCACCAGTATAAGAAAAAAGAACCAACTTTTTAGTTTTTCCAAAAAGCAATAACTTTCCTCGCAAGATGCATTTTCAGCATTAGTTTACCTTGCCTCTAGTTTTGGACTTAAGACCAGGAATTGTCAAATGGAGGTTGGTCTCAGAGAGGCAGTTTGAGAGGGAGCTCTTGATGTCTCCAAGAACTTCTTCCTTGCGATTACTATTGAGAAGAGCTTCGGCTAAAGACAACTGTTGTTGAGGTTCTTGTTGATTCTGGCTTCGAATCACCGCCAAGACAGATAAGGTTTGAAACTTTTGTGGCTTCAAAGTGATTCGGGAGGAAGAAAATGAAGAGAGAGAATGAAGAGAAGGATTGATGGGAAGAATTCTAGGGTTCTGGGTTTTTGGAGGGTTTAACATCTGAGAAATGTAACCCATTGTTTATTGACGCACAAACCCACTAATCTTCAAAGGCCCCTCCACTCCTCAATAACGTCTAGATTGCTCAAGCATCACTTTGTTTGAGTGTCTCCGTTCATCAACCTCATCTCAGCCGTTCAAGTCATCCAAGACACCACAGAACGCCACGTCATACCGGGCCTAAAATTCATTAACGGGAACAATTCAAAACTATATCAGAACCGTCCAAAATCGACAAACCAATAGAGCAAGTTCGGTAGATAAACGCGAAGTGCAAAGCTACCATTGATCAGTTAGTCGATTCGTTGAAACTTTAACGATAGAGGATCTCGTGCAATTGACGCAACATGCAAAGCTTCCCACAGATTGATAAGCTCACTTATAGGCACAATCTTCAAAATGCAAATTCGCTTATAGGAGGAAAAATAGGAATGAAGAAATTGAAGGAAGATCGTGGAGGAAGAAGATATGAAGAAGTTAAGAAGTCTATGTACCTCAAACCCACAAGAGAGAGAGGCAAGAAGCCGACACTTTAACTCGAAAGCTGCCCGACGTTCGGCAGAGGTAACGAGACTCTTCTCTCAACTGCGAGGCTAGACGCCTTCCAATCCTGCGAGATCGAACTTTTGTAAACGGCTTGACGGTGGAGAATGGTTCTGTGCCTCGGCGACGGCGGGATGATTCGACCATGGAAGAGGTCCTTCGCCGCTGTCTAGTTGCGATCGAATGGGGCACAGAAGAGGAGAACGGTGCGTTTTGATTAATGGGTCCCATGGGTTTTATTATTTTCATTTTTATAAAAGGCCCAATCAGCCACTTTGCATAGGTATCTAACCACATCAGCGATAATTAATGGGTTTAGATACTTAACGAGAGAAATTGTTAAGTGTTTATTTGAATTAGCGATTAGCGATTGAAATATTTAAAAATATTTTTTCAATCGTGATTTATGATATATGAGGTAAGTATATGAGAAAAGTTATGTCTCGATTTACGTAAAAAAATCTTATAAACAATCTAATCACTAAAACAAACTTGCACTTAAGTCTCCTGGCAAAAAAAAAAAAATTGTGATGTCTCGAAATTCATATACATCCCAATAAAAATATATGTTAGTATACAAAAATACCCATCAATTTTTGTTCAAAGAGCATCCAGCAATTTTTTTTTTTAGGGTGCAAAAACACCCTTAAATATTAAAATTGAGAGTAAAAATAACCTTTGTGTGTTTGGATTAGCTTTTTTTAATAGCTTTTACGATTTACGAGGTAAGTGTGTGAGAGGAGTTTTGTCTCAGGTTGCGCAAACCATGGTTTTGGAAGTTCCCAAACACACACGAGATGGATGCAAATGGGGGGAAGGGTCTTTCCATTTTTCTTACCGTCCACTTCTTTATTCTCATCGTTAGATTAACTTTAAATGATTGAAATTTAATATCCTATAAAAATATTATTATAATACTACCTCCGGTCCTAAATATAGGACATAGTTTATAGTATTAAATAACAAAAAATATATATAAATAAATTTAAATCATTAAAATTTAATATAACTAGTACATCTTTTTATATTTTTATTGGAGTATTCTATGTATAATTTTTAATTTTTATAAAATATTAAATTCTAATTATTTAGAGTCAATCTGAGAATAATAAAGTAGAGGAAAATAGACGATAAAAGAAATAGAAAGGCTCTTCCGTGCAAATGTGGGTGCATACGTGGGTCTTTGACAGAGCCTTGGCAGGGAACACTTGCAACATAGGGGCTGCGAACTTTGTCGGAGGGACAGATAATCAGATGGCACAGACATAGACTTCATTCTTCATTTTACCTCAATCAAACCCATTTTTCACAAAGCACATCAAGCTCAACAATGTTCAAAATGGTTTTAAAACAATCGTCGACCAAAAAATGAAGGCATGAAAATTCTTTTAGGTTTTGTTTGGTCGGAGATTTTATTAGGTTATATTAGGTTGGGGTGGGTTGAAAGTAAAAAAATAATATTTGGTTGGAAGGAGATTAGGTTAAGTATTGGATGTTTTTTTATCTTTTAGTAGTTACTTAACCTAGGTTGTAAACCCTCCAAAATTGAGGTTTTGCCTAGGTCAGAGAATATTTGTCTTCAATTGTGACTAAATTACCCATGACAATTTTTTAAAATTTCAGCACTGCCCTCCCCTATAAAATTCGTCACTTTGTTTCATTCCCTCTCCTACCTGAAATCTCATTTTCTCTCATCTTGTTCGCGTGGTCTGTAGTCAACTCCTTCGCCACACTGCTCCTACAACGTCGTCTCAGGTCCTGTAGATCCAGCCACCTCAAGTAATAAATATATTGTAAAAAAATAAAGAAAATATATAGAAGGTCATTTTTGTTCATTTATAATTAATTTACCTAACCTAACTTCCTGAACCAAACAAAATACTAAACTTATCCTAACGTTTGTTTGAACCAAACAACATTATAACCCCCTCTAACCTAACTTAAATAAACCTCACTTAACATAACCTTGGTCGAACCAGACAGTTGTCTCTCCAAACTTAATAATGCTCTTCCCCAAATCCATCCTTCGTCTTCCCCAAATTACAGCAGTAGCAACAGGTAAAGGCAAGTGGGTCGCAGTGGATTCAAATGTACGATCGTGGATACAACGGTAACTCCTCTGTAAACAGAACTTCGTCCGCCATTAGTGGCGTAAGAGCTCGAGCTTATGGCGTAAGGAATCCAACTACATCAAGCCAAGACGAAACCAATCAGAAGCAACCTATCGCAAACCTTCCACTCACGTGAACTAAAGTGAAATGGCAGCGATCACTTGCGCTCCAATCTCCTCCTTCACTCTGTGGTACGACGAGTAAACGACGGCATTCTGTTGCACCTTGGAGGGCGAGAAGGCTAAAATCATAAGTGCCGACATGATCTTGATAGGAAAAAACTTCAACAGCAACTACGGCGAAGGCGCCGGGGGCAACATCTATAGCTGAACCATCGATGCCGTCAGAGCCCCTAAAACCAGAACATAACCCAAGATGAACGCGCGCTTTTTGGTTTGCAACACAGGAAGAAGACGAGGAAGGGAGAGAAAACATAGAGACAAGGCGTTGCAGGGGCTGCGGCCAAACAGTGGCGGCGATGGGTGATGTTGCAGATGGGGGTCATGGGGGAAGGTTTTTTTTAAAAAAAATAATAATAAATCAATATTAAAAGGGAGATTTACACTTAGGTCCCATGCAAGAAATAAAATGAAAAAATGGTCCCTATAGATTGCAAAATGAAAAAATGGTCCCATGGAGTTGTCAATACAGGCTCCTGGAGTTGTCAATCTATAGGGACCATTTTTTCATTTCTCCTCTTCCTTGGGACTTCACTGTCATTCTCCCATATTAAAACTAGTAATTTGCATAGGTGGATTTTTTTATTTTTTTCCTCCAAGGCCAGTTAGGACATTATTATAGCCACGTAAGCTTTCATATCAGTGTTTTCAGTCAAAAGCTCTCTCTCTAACGGTCAAAGTTAATAGGATTAACAGCAACAGAATTTTTTTTCCAAAAAAAAAACAGCAACAGTACTTTTGCTCTCAATTTAAATGTTTTTAGGTATTTTTGCACCTCTAATATGCATATGGTCATGGGTACTCTTTGGATAAAAATTTATGGATATTTTTACACATTAACCCTAAAAATATTTCACATTGCATTTATTTAATTTGGCAAAGGGTTATAAAATTGATTTCTAAGAAATATAATTACATTTTCACTACTCCAGTTTTTATTATAAGTTTATTATAGAATAAATTTTTTATCTTAAATATATGCCTACTTAAAAGGTTATTAGCGATTGTTTGTAATTTTACTCTTATTCAATTCTTGTTGAAAAAAGAGGATTGAGAGATGTGAGAAATATTTGTAAACGTGTAAATAGAAAATTTAATAAAGGTAAACTTAAAAAAACTGTACTCCCTCCGGTCCTAATTATATGACATATTTACCTAACTTTGGAGAAATTAAGAATAATATTTAAATTAATTAATTTTATTTATTTTCCAAAAATGCCCTAACTTTGGAGTATTAATTGGAGCACTTCTTGTATATAAGGAAATTGTAGTTAAGGACCTCAGAACTTATTGTTTGATTAACAAAGTCAGATTTGATTCATTCATTACAAAGATTAAGAATTAATTTCTCTAGCTAGTGCGCGAGAGCCAAGAAAAAACCACAAACAACGTATATTACTCTCTATTTTAAAAGACTATCAAAAGGCGTTAATTTAAAGTTTCTCAGGGTTTCAAAATTATTTTATTAAAAAAAATAAAAGAAACAATAGAATTGAGGTGTATGTGACATTAATGAGTTGCAAGTATTACTCATTTTATAAAATACATAGGTGTATTATAAAATTGTTATTGTGTTTCATTATTATTGAGAAAGTATCAATTGGGGGGTATTTTGGGAAGAAATTGACAAAAATTAAAACTTTGTCCTATAATTAGGACCAATATCAACTCTTAAATATTGTCCTATAATTAGGACCGGAGGGAGTATTAATTTAAGACATTATTTACTAGTTAACTCTCATTTCTTATAACGTGAGACTTAGTTAAAATGGATTTACAATGATATTTAAAAAACTTCTTACCTCTCTCTCTCTCAACTCCCTCCCTTTTTCGGGTTCTAATGATTTGGTGTGTGTTTAGAAGAGAGATTGGAAAAATAGAGTTTCTCCATTTAGCTTTTGGTAATCTTATTTTTTATAAAAATTCGATTGTGTAATATGATTTATATTTAGGTGGCAATTGTATAAATGATTTTTCCAAAAATAAAACTTGTTAGCACAAATGACTTTTGTAATAATAGTAAGAGAAAGTGGGTGGAAAAATATTTAAAAAATCAAGCAAATATTTAAAATTACTTTAAAATATTAGGCGCTACTGAAAAAATATTTTAAAGTGGGTGAAAATCAATAAATCAGTATTCTAAGTGTTGGGTGCTCTTTACTACTAAAAAAATACATTAAAGGTAAAATTGTAATCAGTCTTTTAAGACTGAGTATAACTGAAAAAATATTTTAAAGGGTTAAAAGCATCAAAAAATATTTTAAAGTAATTTTTGGAGCTGGAAAAGTATATTAAGGGTAAAATTGCAATCAACTTGATAACACACTAGGTATAGTTGAAAAAATATTTTAAGGGTTAAGAGCACCAAAAAATAGTTTAAATTAATTTTTGTAGCTGAAAAAGTACATTGGGGATAAAATTACAATCAATTTGATAATACACTAGGTACAGTTAAAAAAATATTTTAAGGATTAGAAACACCAAAAAAAATTTAAGTGTGTTTGGAGAGGGCGTTTGGGCCCCAAAAAGCTCAATTGGGTGAGCAAAATCCAATTGACAATTGAGAAAAAAAAATATATATGAGTGTTTATGAGCCATTTTGTTTAATTGGGCTTTTCACATGACAATAGCTTTTACTCATAAACTCCATTTTCCATTTTTTTCTGATTAAGCATTTGGGGAGAGTGTGAATAATTAAAATATTTTTCTGATTGTGTCCAGTGTGCTATCAAACTGATTGCAGTTTTAGTATTAATGTACTTTTTTAGCTACAAAAATTAATTTAAACTACTTTTTGGTGCTTTTAACCCTTAAAATATTTTTTCAACTATACCCAGTATATTATCAGACTGATTACAATTTTATTCTTAATGTACTTTTTTCAACTCCAAAAATTATTTTAAAATATTTTTTAGTGCTTTTAATCCTTTAAAATATTTTTCCACCCACTCTCTCTTACTATTATCACAAAAGTCACTTGTACTTAAGTTAATTCAAACAAATTTTACTTTTATAAAATTCATTTATACAATCATCAATCAAAACATAAATCACATTACACAATCTGGCTTTTACCAAAAACTAAATTGAAAAACTCCATTTTTCCAATCGTTGTTCGAAACACTAACTAAATTAATTTTGCAATGCTTAGCCACGAAAAGCTCCACCAGACAGCTTTTGACAAATAGAGCTTATGGGATGAGAAGCTATTTTCATAAAACACCAGCCCAAATATTCAAATTTTTTTTTCCAATTACAATCGAGCTTTGCCACCTCAATTGGCGTTTTGAGATTCCAATCGCCCCAACCAAACACTCACTTGGATGTTGATAGATGACATCAATAATCTAAGGCTTCAATATAATTTAGGATACTAAATACTATTGGGAAAATACTAAGGTTTTGAAACCCAAACCGGTTGGGGTATTAAGTCAAAGGTCAGTGGGTCAAACCGGAGTCAAACCGACGTTAATCCGGGGCTAAACTTGTGAGAAATTGAATATTTTAGGCTTCTTAATATGAAATTCTAAAGAAAAATTTAAAAAAAACATTTTTTTTAAAAAAATACTAAATCGGTCCAGTTCCATGCTTGATTCGCCGGTTCCTAAGCGGAATTGCCAGTCCGGTCTGAGTTTCAAAACCTTGGAAAATACTCAATGATGCACAAAAATTCACTTTATGATATTGAGTGCTATTAAAAAAATTATTTTAAAGTATCAAATACAAAAAAAATTGCTTTAAGATATGGGATAATGACAAAAAATAACTTTAAAATTGTAGAATCACAAAGCATGTTTGTTACCAAAAGTTGATAAGGGAACGATAAAACTTGACAAGCAATTCACAACTTTACTTCCACAAAAACTTTTCCACTATACCAAACAGGGCATTAAGATGGGTACCTGTCAACTTCCCCTATTTTTTACTTTTTATTTTTAAAATTATATTATAAACTTCATTCAAGTTGTTTTTATATTTTCATGGAGCTATGTAATTAAACTAATATAAAAAACTGAACATATGGACATATAATATATTTTATATAGTTACTCTTTGCCATTACTATTACACATAATTATTATATTAATATAAACATGATAAATCGTTGCAGAAAATAAGAAATCAAATTTATAATCAAGTTGCTAAAATAAAATAAGGCTATATATTTGAATTAAGTGAAAAATAGTAAATTCATTTTTTATTAAATATTTAAATAAAAAAACTTCTTTCTGTTAACAAAAAAACAGCTTCTTCTTCTTTTTTTTGTAACAAAAAAGATACAGTGATGGCGGGTGGGGGTTGCAGATTGCAAAGGCTCCACACTAAAACAAGCTCCTAGTTTGTTAACCGCCATTTTTTTGTGGATTGGTCTCTCAAGCCCAGTCCATATTGCCACATCTAATTTGGTGGTTTAAGATATGTCTTTTGTGGCACTAGAATGATACGTGAATGGAGAAAAAATTAAAAGAGAAAACTTTCAAAAACAATAAATATTTTTACTATTTATGTAAATTTTTCTTTCTAATATTCTAACCTATATTTTTCCGCACTTTTTTTTCCATCCAAACATAGACTTAGAGTCGAGAAATCGAACCGAGCCTGTCGATCCTGCCCTGTTTAGGCCTGAGCCTGTCAATTGCCAGGCTTATGATTTAGAACCTCTAGAAGGAGTTGAACATAAAAAGGTCAGCTCTGTAAGGCCGTGGGTTTAAACGGACAAGCCCGGTAACCCTACAAGGCCTGCTCCTTTAAGCCCGTTTAATTTTTTTTAAAAAAAATTTGTATGTTATTGCACCACGCAGTCATATGTGATATGTATATGACTTTAATTTGAGGGATTATCTTTTTTTCCTTACATAGCAAATTCTCTCATTCTTCACCACTTCATCTTCAATATCTTTAATACCAAACAAAGTTTACAACTTGAGATAAACTGTAATTCTTAAGCTTATATAATGTTAGCATCTTCGAAATATTGTTTAGTGTGTAGTTTATGATTATGACTTTATCTAATTATTTATTTGATTGTGGTTGTGGATATTAATTTTTGACTTTTTACATTTAGTGCCTATGTTTTTGTTAAACATGGATAATATTTGATATTTTAAATTAGATTTGATAATATTTTTGTTTTAAATTAGATGTTTTAATCTTTAAGAATGTAAAAAAGTGAAAAGACGATCAATGGACCTAAAGCACACAGGCTGGCCCGCGGACTTTAATTAAATGGGTCATGCCTCATAAATAAGCCCTTTTTTTGGAGTGACAGGCCAACCTGTTTAGACCTGAGCCCGTGACAGACCGGGCCAGCCCAACCCAACTCTACATAGACTAAATTGAGTTCACTCCTATTACTCTTCAATCGTTACACCTAATGTTCAAATGAAAAAGAGATAGGGAGAGATATCGTCAAAAGATTTGAGTGCGAATGTTGAAATCCCATTCAACAGGAACAAGGTAGATGGGACGAATCTAGATTCTCTCCCTAGCGCCTCCCATCCTCTACCTCTCCCATACCCAAAACTACACCATTTTGGGTATAAATTGAAAGGGTGTTACGCCCTTTTTTTAAAAAAAAATAATAACATTAAGCCCCTCGAGTATTTTTTTTAAATAGTACCCAATATTTTAAAATATTTTTTATCCATTATGTATCATAAAATAACTTTTTAAGAGCGTCCAGTATCTAACAAGCTACACTTTGAAATATTTTTCAGTAGCATTCCATATTTTAAACTAAATTTTAGTGCATCAAACACTCAGGATCCCAAAATTATGGTATTCATTGCCATTAGAAAAATATTTTAAAGGTTTCTTGTTGTAACTAGAAAAATAATTTAGGGTGCTGAATGTGATAAAAATAAATTTAAGATATAGAGTGTCAGTAAAAAAATAGTTCAGGTTGCATCTTGTCAGATACTGGGTACCCCTGAAAAATTATTTTATGCTACATAATGGACAAAACAATATTTTAAAACATTAGATACTACTAAAATAAATACTTGAGGGGCTTCTATGTAATTAAAAAAAAGGGTTAAGGTGCAAAAATACCCATGAATTTTTCTCAAAAGTGCACCCAACACCATAAACTTTTGAAAAGTTCATGAGCAAAAAGTTCATAGGTATTTCTGCACCTTAAAAAATAATATTGTGAGTCCCACAAAACGGACGTTTGTACCAATTAACGGTTTGACATTTTTGCCCCATTTTGAGATACCCATGAACTTCTCAAAATGGGGCAAAAATGTCAAACCGTTAATTGGTACAAACATCCGATTTGTGGGACTCACAATATTATTTTTTTAAGGTGCAGAAATACCCATGAATTTTTCTAAAAAGTGCACCCAACACTATAAACTTTTGAAAAGTTCATGAGCAAAAAGTTCATGGATATTTCTGCACCTCAAAAAATAATATTGTGGGTCCCACAAAATGGAGTCTGTACCAATTAACGGTTTGACATTTTTACCCCATTTTAAGAAGTTCATGGGTACTTTTGCACCTAAAAAAATTTATGGTGTTGAATGCACTTTAAAAAAAAATTTTATGGGTATTTTTGCACCATGACCAAAAAAAAAAAAAGATGGAACACCCTTCCAATTTATCAAAACGGTATCGTTTTGGGTGTGGAAGCGGCAAAGGATGGGAGGCGTCAGGTAGAGAATCCGGATTCGGGATGGGACTCTGTTACGTGTGAAGATCTATGCCTCTACGATGTTACGATCTGTTGCACTTTAACTGTGCCACCATAAGGATATCATGAAAAGGGGGAAAAAACTCTGAGCTGCAGTATGTGTTGTACTTGTAGCCTGAAGGATGATGTGCCAGCTCAACACCAATGCTACGGATCCGGTGAGATCAGCCACATGGGAACTTAACAAAAAAGCTGACACTCCATTCCTAAAACTGGCGTTTTTTTAAAAAATAAAATAAAGTAAAAATCTTTCAAGTAGTCATATTGCATATTGTCCAGGTTTTAAGTAATAAAAATTCAATTTCAATTTTTGAAATGGTAAATTAAATTTGAACAGATAATTGGTGATGTAATATTTTGATTTGAAATAATAATACTAACAGTAAAACTTTGTAAAGTGGAAGGAGCTAAGATGCAAAAATAATTGTGAAGTTTTTCCAAAAATACACTCACAGCTATAAACCTTTTGTTTAGTAAAAATAATCATAAATTTATTTAAAAAAAAAGGGTAAAAGTGACACACCCATCAAAATAGTTTAACCTCCGTCTGTTATCACAAGAATGTACCAAGATACCCTCATTCAAGAAAAACCCACCCTTTCCACTCCCAACAGCTCCATCTTGGAGGTGGATACCCTCATTATTCATTTTCTCATTATTTTCTAATAATATTATCTTTACCCTTACATCATGAAATAGATAGTTTAGAGTTAATATTTTATAAAATTATTATTATGAATTTTATAAATTAAAATTTATTTATTTTTTATAGATTGCATGTATGAATGATATATATCATAATTTAAGAGTTTAAATTTATTTATTTATATTTATAAAAATAATTTTATAAAAGATTGAATATAAACTATTTATTATTTTAATCTAATGGTAGATATGAGATTTTGAGAAAAAAACGAGAAAGAGGATAATGAAAGAAATCCAGCCCATACATCTCAGCCTCTACTCATGCCTCGACCATATAGAATCCATCGTCAACAATCAATCCAAAGAAAAACACAAAATCAAAGTACTCCACATCAAGATGACACCGCCGCCGGGATCCAGGAAGAAATAGGGGTATTGAACTGTCGACTGTTGAGAACGAGAAAGGAGGAGGGTCAGAGCGAAGGAAGGGATAAGGGAAGGGTAGGATCGGAAATTAAAAAAATTAGGTATTTTTATTTCTTTTAATAATGCGGGGCACACTAGATTTTTTAACAGATGTTTGCTATCTCAACACTTTTTCCCTCTTTTTAAAAGTTTACGTTTACTTTGGCACCTAAAAAAATTATGGTGATGTGCACTTTTGAAAAAAAAAATTTGTGGGTAATTTTCATGGTATGGAAAATCAGACCAGCCAGTTTAGACCGGAAACCGATGAACCTATCGCTAGTCTGATCTGGTTGAGTGGAGAAAACCACTGGGAACTGAACCGATCAACCCGATGTGAACCGGGGGAACTCAGTGTGAACTAGAGTGATCTGAGTTACCCTATTTTTTTTTTTTTTACATTTTATGCTCCAACCTAGCTTTTTATTTCAAAAAACAAATCTATTTCCCTAAAAATTTTTTATTTGCAAGGAACTTTAGAAGGATTGTTGAATATTTTTGGCATTTGTTGGAGAAAAATTCTTATGTACTTAATGATATTTTTGTGGGTATTAGGTTCAGGAGGTTATAATGGACTATCGATTTAAAAAAAACTTTTATGTAATTTTTTAAATGGTATGCATAAATATTTAAATTATATATATTTTGAATTGACCTTGGTCTGACCCCTGGTTTGACTCCAGTCTGAATCACTGACCATTGACTCAGTACCTCGACCGGTTCAGTGTCCAGTCCGGTTTTCAATACCTTGGTAATTTTTGCTTCTTAAGCCAAACAAAAAATTATATATATAATAAAATTTAGGGTTAAGTTGCAAATTTAGCAATCATTTTTTTATGGGCATCCAACACAACTAACTATTTTTGGATGGAAAAGTAGACATAATTAATTTATTTGGGAGCAGATATAACAACGTCATTGACCCAACTTAACTTCCATTGCTTTTTACACTGTAGGTCTCACCAGTTTTATCACTCTCTATTATTTTAATATATTTCTAGAAGGGTTAAGGTGCAACTTTAACAATGAACTATTTCTCTATGGCATCCAATTCAATTATTTTTATAAGAGCATTTACAAGACAAATACGAGCATTTACATAAGAGTATTTACATTAATGCCCTAACTTTATCTTTGTCATAAGAGTTGTAAACACTCTATTTTGTCCGGGCCCCACTCAAAAATATAAAAATAATTGATGATGATTGGTATCCAAATTAGCAATCATCATTGAAAGAAAAAAAGAAATAAAAAATGAAAACAAGAAAAAATAAGAAAATCCTCCTATTAATGATGATCGATGTCCAAATTGGCAATCATCATTAAAAAGGAAAAAATTAAAAAATGAAAATTAAAATAAATCCCCTCATTGATGATGATTGGCATTGTCATTCATTAAGGGAAAATAATAAATAAATAAAAATGAAAGATAGAAAATAAAAAAAAAAGTCTTATTTATGTTGATAGGTTTAATTTAGTAAATTACTTGTTGGGAGAATAATAAAAAAATTTAAAACAAAAAATCTCCACTAAGGTGCAAAAATGCACATGAGGTTTTATCAAAAGTGCATCCAACACCAAATGGCTTTTTTAGGTGCAAAAGTAACTATGAGGTTATAAATAAGGTGCAAAAGTCACAGTAGGTGTTAGATGGGAAACTCTGACCGTTAAAGGCAACTTATCTGGCTAACTTTGCTGATGTGGCTGCTAACTGGGATGCTGACTGGGATTAATGAAAAATGTCAAAAAACGCAGTGGAAATGATTTGGGGAAAACGCATAACATGGGTTATGTGAAAGAAATCAGAAACAGAGTGAAGCGATGAAGCAAAGCTGGAGCGGAACTCTGCGGCGGTGCCAAAAATCCAAGGGCAAGCTACAATCGTGAACGAATCGGAGGGAGAGGGTTCCGAAATCAGTTTCGACGGCGATGGAATGGCAGCATCCTCGACTTCGAGTACGGGAAGATGCAGAAGAAGGGTTGTTTTGATGAGGCAGCCCAGTGGCGAGGAGGAGTATGAGGGTCCAACGAGACTATGCCATCACGGCTTTGTTGCTCCATGGTGGACATCCTGGACGGAAGGCAACCCAGGTAGGCGGTTCTACGGCTGCCGGAATTACTACCAGGTGAAAAAAGATAATAAATATTATGATTAATCATATGTATAATAGCAGTGTGCGTACGTTGCTTTTCTAGTGCTTAAATCCAGCAATGAAATTCATTAATTTTGTTATAACACATGTTCATGATGGAGTTTTAGAAGGGATTCCCACGATGTTAATCATAATGAAATCCTTAATGAAGGCATATAATTAATATTATACCAAACCAATAAAGCAAGGTGTGGCATTATCTAATTTATATGCATATATTCTGTCCGTTCTTTGAAATCAAAAGAATGTGATTATCTTTTTTTTAGAGTAGCTTCCCCCCTTCAAATTGTAATTAAATTTAAATTTTTTAAAAAAATCGTGGGAAAAAATCTGAGGCACTTAAGACAGTGGATATGAAATTTGGTGTCACCAATATAATGAACTGATTGGTGTGGGAGAATCATAGTGAGTAAATTAGGATCCGACAAGTACTTCGCTAATATACATTACTTCTGCTATTTGTGTTAATTGTGCAGCAATTTGGAACACAAAGTTCCCATCACTGATATGATATTGCTTGTTAACAGGATGGGGGCTGTGGTTTTTTTGCCTGGTACGATGGTGAATTTGGGGGAAGGGCAAATGAAGTGATAAAAGATTTACTCAATGACATAGACAAGTTATATGATGAAAGAAGGCAACTTCAAAGAGGGAAAGATGCTGAGAAGTTATATGATGAGCTTGTTTCAATCCATCATGAGGTGAGAAAGTTGAAAGCCTCATATGGGATAGCGGAGATGAAGTTCAAAGTTGCAATGGTCATATTGATCATCACTTGGGTGTCGTTGGTTGTTTTGTAAGCCCATTGTATAGGGTGAATGGTTATTGAACGTGTAGAAAGACAAAATGTTACTAACCAAGGTTGAATGTGTTTTGTAATTTATTATAAAAACTCTTTTAAATTGTAATGTTAGTAAGTAAAGGAAAAATGACTCATCTTTTTTTTGTTCCTGGATATAAATGTTCAACGCAGAATCATTATTAGCTTGCATATTATAAATGTTAAAAGCAAATGCATATTTGCTTATATCAATGTTATTGCCTATCCTCAACTTCAACTATCCTCAAGTTCAAAAATGACTCAAGAGGATACCATACAAACTGTAAGAATAATATACCTGTACAAGTTTGAGGAGCAAAATAGGTATTCTACAATTAACCTTGTTCATAGCTTATATCAACGCACATATTAGAGTGCATACATATAAACAACCTGGCATAAACCTGGTAGAGTGGCATGTATATGCTAACAAAAGCTACATAAAAACAGAATCAAGTGTTTTAGTTTCACCCAGACATGTACTCAAAATAGCCTCTACATATGGTGTTAAGATAACTGAAAAAGTGCAGAGCAAATCAAAATAGCCATATGACTTTTACAAAAGTGGCAAGAATACACAAAAAACTATATATATGTCTTCTTTGATTTGTCTTTGGTCTTTTGAATTTGACTTTGTCTCTGTGCCAAGAGTTGTCTTGTTGTGACACATGGTTGCCCCAACCATTGTAGACCTCGTGGTTGAAATGGTAAGTCTGTCGGTTGAGGCTCAAACTGAATCAACCTCGAGCCTTCTGGTGCACTAGAGGTTGAGCCCTTGACATTCTCAATTCCTTTTCATTGGGAATAGGGAATTTTGTTTATAGGTCTTCATAATGATGCATATATTCTAGTGTTGTCCCTTCTTCAAGCACCACCTCAGATGACAGGCCTGGCTGCAAAATGAGAAGGATAAAAAAAAATCAAAATAGCCTTTCTTCATATTGTAAACAGTAAGGATAAAAACATATCAAGAGAGTCCTGACTGCATGTAAGGATAAACTAATATTGTAAACAGTGCGGCCAGTGCTTTCTTCATATTGTACACCAAACCCATATTAAGCCGTTGACTTATAGGAGCGCTTATTTGCTGTAGATTTTCGTTGGGATGAAGCAGCGGGCATAGGTGCTGTGTGAGAATTCTGGGTTGGTTGGGATGGTTGTGGGGGCTCTTGGGTGTGTATAGTTTTGTTTTTGCTGTTATTCTGAGGCCTACTGGTAGAAGGAGCCTGAAGAATGTAAAAGCATATAATAATTTAGTACATACCATAACATGAGACATGCTTCTTTTTATTAGCATCTTTTTATGAACATGAGACATGCTAACTGAAAAACATAATCATCAATACAAAATGCAAATCAAAGCTTAACAAATTATGAACATGAGACATCAAATCATCTTTTTATGAACATGAGACATGAGACATGCTGACTGAAAAACTTAGTTCCTATCCATTAAAGCTTAACAAGTGATTGCCTTTCCTAGTCGCAGTTTCATCATCATCAATACAAAATGCAAATCAAATAGCAATGAAATAGTGATTGCTACCAAGGTTTGTCACAACCAAATATCAAATTCCTACCAAGGTTCAAAAACAAATTTTAGTGATTCCTACCAAGTTGCACACCATGATAAGCCCACAGTCCAGAATTTTGCAAACCAGAAATTACACTCCATCAATAACTTCAATGAACTTAACAAATAAGGCCACAATCCAGAATTAGCAAGCTCAAACGATAACAAAGAATTAAAGAAGCTATGATTAGAAATTTTACAAATAAGGCCACAGTCCAGAATTAACAAAGTTAGAAAATCAGTTATCTTTTAACCATAACAAAGAATTAAAGAAGCTATGATTAGAAATTTTACAAGTCCCACAAATTAGAAAATCACTGGTTATGTCACAGTCTCACAGTATTCCTATGTCCAACATTGACCTTCCTTACCAACCTTCTTGATGATGGTTTCAAGCGCTCTTAACTGAACTCCCCCAAGCATCATACGATTACCCAAAATGCAGATTAACTTCCATATATCATTAAAGGTTTCTGCTTGAAACACTCAACTTAAGTACACAAGCAGCAGAAGAGTAAAACTGAAACAAGAATAAAAAAGGCAAAAAATTAATACACCATTGGAAGCTACTCTCACTTCTATGCTTCTGCATGAACTTCTCTAACAAAAAATAGACAGAAGAAAAGAAACACTTGTTTTTTTAACTTATAATATTCCCTTCTGGAATTAGTACTTTTTTTTTCAGTTCCCAAAGTCTTAAGATCAATAACTTCTATGAACTTAACAAATAAGGCCACAGTCTAGAATTAGCAAGCTCAAACGCAACTTTCATGCAATTTTAACAAGATTGACAGATCAAATGACTTACCTCTCGACATGTGGATTTGTTATGTCCCTCTTTATTGCACACACTACACTTGTGAATCTTACCACGCCTAGTTAATTGTTGCACTTGAGTTTGAGGTGCATTGGATAGAGGTGGCATAGGTCCAAGAGTAAACTTCTTCCTTCTTCTTTTAGCTTCCTCAGTTCTTTTTCTCTTCTTTTCCCCCTCACTGGTTAGAGCTTACTTCTATAGCTCCCTAGATAAGTGTCCTTGTGATAATAATGTGAGATATGAAACTTTGGGTCAACTTAGCATGATACATTACGCAAATGGCATGTTGACAAGGAATTCCTGTCAAATCCCATGCCCTACATGTACACATAGACCTAGAGAGGTGAACAGAGTGTCTATCTTGCCCCTCTACAACCTCATATCCCCAATCCCCATTAAAGAATACTCTACAATTAACTGCAAGGTACCTATTAGCCTCAAAGAGCTCCATACACTTTGGACTATAACCTCCACTCCAATTCCTAACATTTACCTCACTCTTTGCCCATTTTGTCATCATCTTAAGTCTAATTCCATCAAACATCCTTATGATTGGAAGAAACCTATACTCATCGATCCACACATTTAAAGACTTACTCAAGTTGTTGTCCACAACCCAAAACTTGCATCTACTAGAGAAATAAGCTCTTACCCACGTATTGACATTATATGTCACGGCATCTGCAGCAGCTTCTTTTCTCAATGAACCAAGAGCATTTAGGTTGTCTTTAAACTCTTCCACGAATGTATTCTATGCACAAGAGAAATTTTTTTAAAAAACTCATTCCCTCTCCATTTCTTGCTCCAATTTGCATAAATATGCCGTGCACAAAGTCTGTGCTCAGCTCTTGGAAGTACCTCACTCACAGCATTAACCAAGCCCTAACATAAACAAACAAAAATGAAACAACAATTGAAATAGCAAAGACATGGAAAAGAATAATTGTTGATATATGAACAACAAAGACATGAAAAACGAGTGAAATTAAATATTCTTGGAAGCTAAGCCTAATAAGGAATCTGTAGGGTGAAACTAACTGATTTATACAAAATGAAAAACTAGTAAAAGACAATAGAAGTAAAACTAACTAAAATTGACATGATGGAATCTGCTTTTTATTATGTAACACAAGTAACACAGCAGAAGTAATAAAAACCTAACAGCAATAAAACTAACAAAAACTATAAAACTTTGCATTTGATATGATGGATATATAGTAACCTTTTGCATATCCGACATGAGGGTTACAGACTCCCCATTACGTAGATCTAGAGAGCTACGGATCCTTTCCAAGAACCAAGTCCACTGAAGTTCATTTTCCTTTTCAACCAACCTGAAAGCAAGAGGGTACAATGCATCGTTTCCATCAAGACTCACGGTTGTAAGTAAAATTCCCCTTGATTCCCCTTTCAAGAATGTCCCATCCACCCCAATAAAAGGCCTACATCCTTCTTTCCACCCAACCTACAAAAACATTAGAATGTACATGGTTGTTAGCAAAAAACAGATTAAACCTTCAAGTTAATTGTCAACTGAAATCTTTAAACAGAAGTTCAAGTTCAATTTACCTTCGAAGCATTAAAACTTAAGTACATTCTTTTGAAAACCCTTTTTCCATGTTCTAAAGCCTCTTTGCTCAACTCAACACTTACATCTGAACCAGGGTTTGATATTTTCAATTCATTGCAATAAGCTTCTAACTTGGCAAATTCATCTTTGAAACTGCCCTCCATCTTTTTCATGATCTTCCTCTTCGCTCTTTTACATTTATGTATACTAACATTCACTTTTAATTCCCTCTGCACCTCCTTCTTCATATCAGTTGTCTTGAATTTAGGCGCTTCTTGCACTTTCTCCTTGAAGTGCTCTGCCAACCACATGCTTGAAGATCTTGGGTTGTCATACACATGAGCACAATTATGCTCATCATACAAAGACTTAACCTGAAACCCTACACTTAACCCATACGTTGATGCATATAGTGAAAATGGGCATCCATCTTCACATATCACTTTCATGGTCTTCTTATCACTTCTCACTATTTTTAGGTTTACTCCACGACTTATTGCATACTTATCTACAACCCTCTTTAACTCATTTTTGTCATCGTATGTCATTCCCACTGTAAAAAAAAGGCATACTACTTGAGGCTTCGGCCTCTTGAAGGGCTGTCACCTCTTGTGAAGGCTTATGGTCTAATTCGGGGCCCAATTCCTCATCATCATCACTATCCACACTCAACTCCCCAATTTCAAAATCATCAAACACACTCTCATCTGTATCGCAACTCAAACTTTGCCCCAAATAGGCCGCATTATCACTAGCATTATCATCATCTAACCTATTATCCTCTCCAACACTAGCATCACTGTCATCTCCCTCTACATTTGTCAACTTTTGTTTCCCTTTGTAAATTCCACTATCATAACCATATTCCCCTTCCTCACCCAAGTATTCAATGTCATCAAATTCATTTAACACTTCAAGATCGTCAATCACATCTTGCTCAACCACTGTGCTATGCCCACCCCTTAAACGTGCCTTACTCTCTTCCCAACCTTTCTTTTCCAACTCATAAACCTCACAAGCTTTTGTTACTGACCTGTCACGATTTCCTTCGATGCTCTCTTCTTCTATTCCCACTTTTTCCTTCTTGTTCGATTCGATCGTCATTGCACACAATACAATGCAATCGTCACTATACACACTGCCATTTCGCTTTACACACATCAAAACAAAAGATTAGGGGTCCCAAATTAGACTTACCAAGGATTTCTTTACTGAATTATTTGCCTCAAATTGAAGCCCTAAACTCGCCTCCGATCTTGCTGTCGTCGCTAATCCAACTCGATCGTCGTGTATGCCGAGGCTTTCTTTAATCGGAAGCCTCTCCCTCCGATTCGTTCACGGTTGTTGCTCGTGCTTGGTATTTTGCCACCGTTGGAGATTTTTGCCCCAGGTGTGCTTCACAATTCTTCGCCCCAGATTCCTTTAATCAGAACCCTCTCCCTTCGACGTCGACAGGAGCATACTCGAAGTCGAGGATGTTGCCATTCCGTCACCGTCGGAACTGATTTTGGAACCCTCTCCCTTCGATTCATTCACAATTGTAGCTTGCCCTTGGATTTTTGGCACCGCCGCAGAGTTCCGCTCCAGCTTTGCTTTGTCGCTTCACTCTGTTTCTGATTTCTTTCACATAACCCATGTTATGCGTTTTCCCTAAATCATTTCCACTGCGTTTTTTGACATTTTTCATTAATCCCAGTCAGCATCCCAGTCAGTAGCCACGTCAGCAAAGTTAGCCAGATAAGTTGCCTTTAAAGGTCTGAGTTTCCCATCTAACACCTACTGTGACTTTTGCACCTTATTTATAACCTCATAGTTACTTTTGCACCTAAAAAAAGTATTTGGTGTTGGATGCACTTTTGATAAAATCTCATGTGCATTTTTACACCTTAACCCAATAATAAATAAAAAAAATGAAAGATAGAAAATAAAAAAAAGTCTTATTTATGTTGATTGGTTTAAATTAGTAAATTACTTGTGGGGAGAATAATAAAAAAATTAAAAACAAAAAATCTCCACTAATGGTGATTATGTCAAGCTAGGAATTTTATCAATAGAAAGTACAAAAAAAAAATAAAAAACGAAAATTAAAAAAATCTTCATTGATGGTGATTGGGTCAAGTTAGGTAGTTCTTAACATAAAATATAAAAAAAAAACCAAAATTGAAAATTGAAAATTCAAAAAAAGAAAGAGCATTTATGAAGAAAATCCTACCTTGAGACTATAAATATGAGTGCAAGGATTGAAGCAAGAGACACAAGAATTTTGGGAGAGCAAGGAGATAAGGTATTATTGTTGGCATGGAGGTTCTAATAATATGTTGACATTTCACCTTCTTGTGTGTCTAGTTTTCAAGGATAAAAGATATGCATAAATTTCTTCATTCTTGGCTTCTCATTCTTTTAACTTGTGTTGTTTTCCTTCTTGTCCTTCTTTATCCCTTTCTTGGATTCTTTTTTAAAAAAGAAGAAAAAATATTTTAACACATTTTTATAAAAGAAAATAAAATGAAAAAACTCTCTTTCATGAAAAATAAAAGAAGTTCTTTCATAAATAAAAAAAACATTTTTTTAAATAATAAAAAATACAAACCAAACAAAAAAAATTCTCAAATAAATTAAATAAACATTTTCTAAAAAACACCAACCAAGTGACACGCTTTTCTACCTCCAAAACTACGTGGGCTTTGATCCCTCTAAAGGGTATGTAGGCCCTAGGTTTTCATCCTAGGTCAAGTCCAATTTTGTAAATAAATATTTTTTTTCTTATTTTATTTTTTATAAATAAATGTTCTTTTTTTTTTTGCTTTTTCTTTAGTTTTTTCATTTCATTTTTGTAAATGTTCTTTTTTGGGTAATTATAATAAAATTAAATGCCATAATATTTTTAAATAATTAACTTAGGGTAACCATTCTTATGAATGAGTGTTGTGTGGTGCCTAACACCTTCCCCATACGCAATCAACTCCCGAACCCTAAATGGTTCTTGTAGACCAGTTTCCCTTTTTAAGAAAGGTTTCCAAAATCATCCTTTTTCAAAAATTTTGATAGCGGCTCCATGTTTGCCAAATTCCGGGCGCTACAAGAGTATTTATAAAATAAATATGAACATTTATAAGATAAATAAAGATATTTACAAGACAAATAAAGGATTTAAACGAATCCATGGACTTAAAAAATTTTGGTTATTCATATATTTATCTTATAAATGCACATATTTATCTTTTCACGGATAAAACTTAATTTTATTTTGACCCAATGAGGTGTAGTAAATTTTTTTTAACTCACTGTATTCTTTTAAACCTCGTTATTTGTTTTATAAATGCTCTTATGAAAAAAAATAAAGTAAGGGTATTAATGTAAATGCTCTTATGTAAAATCCTAAATTTGTCTTATAAATATTCTTATGAAAAATAATTGTGTTGGATGCCCATAAAAAAAATAGTTTATTTTTAAATTGGCACCTTAATCCTTTTAAAAACATATTGAAATAATAAAGTGAGAAAAATGGTGGGACCTATGGTGCAAAGTAATGGAATTTAAATCTCCTTAAAGGTGTTGCTACATCTACTTCTATTTATAAATTGTTTATGTCTATTTTTACACCCAAAAATAATTAATTGTATTGGGATATCATAGAAAAATGGTTGCTAAATTTATACCTTTTTCCGTACTATTCTCACAACAAGGAATAATGATGGTGCGGCACACTGGTTACAACAATATGGCATACTACTAAACCATTTTCGGTATTTTGAGAGATGTATTGTTGTTAGCAATTGATTTAGGCCATAACAAGGTTATTTTTGAAACCGATTGCCAACTTCTGCAGATTTGTGTGATGTGTGATGTCTCAGTAACCAGATCTCTATGATTGACAATGTCAGGGTATCATCTAAGACCTTATCAATCTTTTCTCACCCAAAGCTGAGTTTTCCTTAGCATTCATTCCTCATTTGGATAATGTCGCAGCTAATGTAACACCCCAAATTTTGGTTAAGGCTTAATGATAATTATTGAGGATAATTATTGGATTAAAGTTAAATTAATGTATATTGGTGACAATATAAAGTTATATGTCATAATTGTTGGAAAATTGAAAGAATGGAATTATTGGCATAAGTTGGGAATTAATGGGGAAATTAATTACTAACTAAGAGAAAAATGAGAAGTGTAATTAAAATGGTTAATGGAAGGATTAGAGAGATTAATTGGTGATTTAGTGAGTGAGAGCCAATAAGGGGTGGACACATGGCAAGCTCACATGTGGGGGAGAAAAGTCAAAAGGGAATTTTTAAATACATTTCTCTCTCGTCTCTTCCCTCACTTGTGCGCAGAAAAAAACTGAAAAGGGAGGGAGTAGTGTCATCATTCTTCATTTCTTCACTCCACCTCCATCCCTCATCTCTCTCGTTCTCTCTCTTCTCTCCTTGGGGGCGCCATTGTTGCAGAAAAACAAGGGGGGAAAAGCTTGCAAAAAGGTAGGGAAAATGGCTTCTATTGCTCAAACTCCCTTCTCTAATATTGATCATTGAATGAAGAGCTTCATTTTGATGGTTGAAATGTGTTCATTGGTGGTAGTTTATGACCTCAAGAGATTGTGAAAGTTGAAGAATCAAGAAATCTCTTTGGCAAAGTGAAAGAGGTGAGTGTTATCTCCCTTTTGATATATATATTGTGGATGTTGGTAAGCATTGATTTTTCTGGAAATTTATGCCCTATTTTCGAAAATTAGGGTCTTAGTGAGTTTGGCATGTTGTGATAATGGAAATGGTATATTGTGATGTCTTTTGGACAAATGGATTGGTTTGAATCATTAAAAGTAAAGTTTGGGATCTTTGTGTTGGTTTTGGTGTATTGGTCAAAACAGGGCATGTGGTTAGAGTATGAATTTGGTCATTTTGAGGCTACCATTGTGTTCCTTGTGGAAAATTGTATGGGAATAAGCTTGGTTAATGATTTTGGAGTCATTGAACACTTTGGTAGAAAAGTTGGAAAATGCTGTCAATGTGAACTCTGTCTGGACAGTTTATTTGTGTGGACGTTTTGAGTGACCAAATGATTTCAGAAAATTGTGAAACTTTCCAGTCTTAAATTTCACATCCCAAGCTTCAAAATGGACATATATTTTATGTCATTTCGTTTGGTATTCTGAGAGTTATGCTTTGCCAAAGTTTGGTGCAAAAACAGAACTCTGTTTTGGAGTAATGTTGGGTTTTGGGTGATTCTGTATTTTTGTGATGATTTTAAGATATAAGCCATATTTTTACTTGAAAGAGGACTCAAATACCTTTCTTTTGGCTTTAGAATCACTCCGTTTCGAATTTTCTAGAATTAGTTATGGTTTTTCGAAGTTCAGCCTAGAGTCAGGAAATCTCTGGGCCGCGGCCCAAGAGTGGCGGACCGCGGCCCAAGCCTTTCTGACCTGTTTTGGGCCGCGGCCCAAGAGTGGTGGGCCGCAGCCCAAGACCTTCTGACCATATTTGGGCCGCAGCCCAAGGATGGGTGGGCCGCGGCCCAAGCCTGTGTTCCAGCACTTCTTGTTTTCGAAAAGAGATCTTCACCCTATTGTTTCCCAACCTTTTAGGGGTTGTATTAGAGGCATTTGTGGCATCTTAAGGGTCATTATTGATAACCAAATCTGAGTGTTGAAGAGTTAATTGAGTATTGGAATAGAGAATAATGTTTCGTCCTTAATTATGACTTTAGGATTTGATATCTGCCCGGAGCATAGAAGGCTTGTGCCTGCTCAAGGAAGGAAAGACAAAGGTAGTGACACTTTATCCTATATCATGTGTATTGCATTGCTTGTTTGCATTAGTCATCGATTGTAGTGAAAGTGAAGGGGACGTGGCGAAAGCCCGGACTCGATTACAGTGAAAGTGAAGGGGACGTGGCGAAAGCCCGGACTCGATTACAGTGAAAGTGAAGGGGACGTGGCGAAAGCCCGGACTCGAACATTGATAAAGTGATGGGGCATGGCGTAAGCCCGACCTTGTATAAAGTGAAGGGAACGTGGCGAAAGCCCGGTCTCGAATATTGATTGCTGCATTGTGATATATGTTTACTTGCTTTGTATATATGCATCATATAAATAAACTGTTGCTACTGGGATTCTCTAGAATCTCATTCTTTCCAAATAACATTTTTAGACAGGGCAAGTGGATCGAAAAGCAAGCAAGTGGCAAAAGACGATTAGGACTGCCAGCGGTAGTCTTAGTTAAATATTTTGGCTTTATATCGAATTGGTTATCATTTTGGATCATTGTAAATATATTGTATAGATCATAGTGCTATAGTTTTGTGTAATCCCCGGTATGGATACTGAGATGGGCAATGATGCCCTGTATGAACCTTTGGATTAATGTTATTATCCCGGGTGAACGTCGGGAATTGTGCTTACTCTGATATTGTATATGTAACAGACCAAACAGGCCATTTGTTTTAATGAATGAAATGAATGGAAATCCATTTGTACAGGCGTTTTAAAAAGTTTTTAATTGTCCTGGATTTCTTATTCGATAATTAAATGTGATTAAACGTTAATTCCGGCCTGATTATCGAAGGGGGTTACAGCTAACCATTTAATGCATGTTTAAATTAATTTTTAGAGAATAACTTATATGATTTATTAGATAAATATATAAGAGGAGTTTTGTATCAGTTTGCGGAAAAAGAATTCTAAAACCATTATTTTATTGTTTCCTAAACATGTTGTTAGTAGTTGAAGCATATAAAGGCTGTGTCCCCTATGGGGTGGGTTGTTGAACCACTACTCCCTTTGTTGTCTATATTGACCTCGTATGCGGAACAAGCCAAAAATGCCTCTAAGGATGCTTGTTCCCATGAATAGGATTAGGCGTTGGAATTTTAATTTGTCTCCTGTTGTTATTTTCTTGGGAAAATGACTCAAAAAGAACTTTGAATATACTAAAAGACCAAAAGGTGTTAGAAGATTTGGAAATTCCTCAGAGGTGCTAGCACTTATCAGGGATTTACAATTTCAGGGGAAAATTACTATTTTACCCTTACCTATATTTTTATTAAAATAATAAAAAATCGTCCGCCGGCTGTGGCGGCCCGCGGCAGGCCGGCAACCGGCGGCAGGGGCCCGGCCAGGGAATATTCCGTTGGGACGGAATATTCCCCCAAGCTTTGGGAAAAAAATCCCAAAGTTTGGGGGTGGGGGTTTGAACCCCCCACCTGTGGTCATGCACCACCACTGGGCTAAGGAAGCCTATCAATACTAATAATGCAAAAATATATATATATATATATATATAGTAAACTTTGATTTTTAACTAAACCAACTAACAAGTTCAGATAAGGAATTGGCAAATTGATAAAAGAAATTAACAACTTCATATAAGAATTTCACAATTTTCGTTTTTTAAGCAAAAAATCCACCTACTCTCTCAAACCATTTACTAGTTTAGATAAGGAATTCCCCAAGTTCATATGACGAATTAACAAATTGGGAATTCCTTATCTAAACTAGTGAAATTCTTTTATAAAGTTGTTAAAAAACGAAAATTGTGAAATTCTTATATGAAGTTGTTAATTTTTTTTATCAATCTGCCAATTCCTTATCTGAATTTGTTAGTTGGTTTAGTTAAAAATCAAAGTTTACTATGTATATATATTTTGCATTACAAATATTGATGGGCTTCCTTAGCTTGGTGCATGACCATAGGTGGGGGGTTCGAACCCCCACCCCCAAACTTTGGGATTTTTTCCCCAAAGCTTGGGGGAATATTCCGTCCGACGGAATATTCCTTGGCCAGGCCCCTGTCTGTGGCGCTTGCCTGCCGCCGAGGCCGGGCGGCTGCGGGGCTCCGCCGGCCGTCAAGCAATTTTTTATTATTTTAATAAAAATATAGGTAAGGGTAAAATGGTAATTTTCCCTTGAAATTGTAAATCTTTGACAAGTGCTAGCACCTCTGAGGGATTTCCAAATCTTCTAACACCTTTTGGTCTTTTAGTATATTCAAAGTTCTTTATGGGTCATTTTCCCTATTTTCTTATTCCAATACTTTCTGGAGTTTTTATCCTTAACTTTGTATTTCCTCTTGCAAGTTTAATAGAAGCATCTTTTGACAAAAAAGAGATATATTACTAATGGAGTATATTTCTTACCTGATATCACTAATGGAGTATACAGAAAGGTTTTGAATAATTAATACTATATACTATTTCCATAAAATAAATTTTATATTTAAAACAAATGAAAAACCAATTTCATAATGTTCAAGAATGAAAAGAAAAAACATAAGCCAAAAGTTTAAAAAGTAATTTCAATTTGAACTTAATTTTTAATGCAAAAGCTCATTTTGTGAATAGTCATATCTCTCTATTTTTTTTTTGCCGTAGAGTTAATAGTCATCTCAAACATAATGATATTAATTCGATATCCAGTTCAGCATCGTATAACAAGTCATTCACAGTCTAGTTTTTGACAACTTTTGTCTTTACTTGTGCCCTCTTTGATTGGCTCACGCTCAGGTTCCTAACACACCATTAGCACTTTCTTCTTTTAATGGACCAGAATCTAATTTGGGGTTTGTGACTTCTTCTCTTAACATAAATATATCTTCTATAATTTGAGCTCAAGACTTAGAGGGATCTAGCTAGACCTTATACCACTAGACCAACTCAAATTTGTATTATTAGCACTTATTTTTTTTTGAATAGAAACTGGAATACATTAATCTATTAAAAGATTAGAACAAAAACCCACCTCAAAACAGAGGCTCAAACCAAAAACTCTCATCAACCACCGCCTACCAGAAGAGGAGGTGATGGGTGATCAAAGATGACGAAGTTTTCAATACAATCATGGGATAACTTTGCTAAATAATCGGCCTGTCGGTTTTGATCCCTAGGTATATGTCTAACACGGACATGCCAATCTCTTGACAACCAGAGCCTAGCCTCTTCTATGACTTCCCAAAAGGGGTGAGTAAGGTCACAACCCCTAGTGATGAAATCTATAGCTTCAATATAGTCAGTATACAGAGTAAGGTATTTAATGTTCCTTTGCCAGCAGATCTGGAGACCCTGGATGATTGCGATAATCTCGGCAATTACGGGTGGCACGTGTGTGAGTTTACACGTGTACCCACACACCCAGCCCCCATCATCGCCTCTGATGATACCCGCGCTTCCGCTCTGACCCGAATCGAGTACTGATCCGTCCGCCTCAAGAGTGTAGTAGCCCTGTTCTCTTGCCTATTGGCCTCTATTGCCACTAGTAGCTTGGGAGTAAAAATTACAATGAGCATTTAAGTCCATATCCCAGCTTGCTCGAAAGAAACTAGGTAGGGCATTTTGATAGTCCATGTTGTCGTCGTCACCAAACAGCTTCCGGCATCTGTCGACCCAGACGTCCCAACAAACATAGCCAAACAAGGTTGCCCAGCTGACCTTCTTTGTGAACTCCCGACGCGCAGCATTCTTCAAGTTCCACTCGATCCATTCAGCACCCTGCAAGTTAGTAAAAGTATCCCACATACCTGGTTTAACAATTGAGATCCACCTCTGACGAGCGTTAACACAGTCTCTGAGTAGGTGCATCAAATCCTCTTCCTCCGCACATTGAAAAGGGCAAGAAGCAAGATCAGTTATGCCCCTCCTATTCCGGAGCTGTGCTGTATGAGCTCTCCCGTGCGCTGCCAGCCACATGAATGTTTTAATCTTCTCAGGGATTTTCCATTTCCATAACGCTCTCCATAGACTTGCATTCGACCTGTCAACACCTGCAGAAATAAACTTATACGCAGAACTAACAGAGAAACAACCATCAGACGAAGGCTTCCAAAAGTACTTATCCTCTCCTCTGCCCTCACAAGGAGGATTGGTACAAATGATTCTATTAATAATATGATCCTGGAACCAGAGTCTCATCCTCTCAACGTCCCATTCACCCGCAGAATTAGTGAAATCACATACTTTCTCATCTTGATCCACTAATCCCTCCCTTCCTGGAACTAACTTGATCAAAGGATGATTAATCTTAGACCAGTTGTCGAACCAGAAGGAAGCAGAAGCTCCATTGCCTACTTTGACCCCCAAACCTCTCCAGAATTTGTCCCAAACATAGCAAATACCCTTCCAGGTTGATGAAGCATTTCTTTTATACCTGGGCCCATCTAAATTCTCCCATCTATATTTCCTTTTAAGGACTTGAACCCATAGTTTTTCTTTATTGATCAATATCTGCCAACAAAGTTTCATAATGAACGCCTCATTCTGCTTGCACATGTCCCGAATCCCCAATCCACCCTCCTCCCTATCTTTAGTAATTTGATCCCAAGAAATGAGGTGGATCTTTTTCTGGTCGCTCTTCTCATCCCAGAGAAATTTCCTGCTTTTCCTTTCCAGATCATTAAGAACACCTTTCGGAATCAACATTGTCTGCATCTGATAAGATGGCAAGGTCGAAAGGACCACTTTTACGAGTGTTCTTCTACCCGCGAAGCTCAAACAACCTTGTTTCCACCCAGCAATCTTTTTCATAGTTTTCTCCATAACAAGAGCAAAAGTGATTTTAAAAACTCTCTTATGAATCAGCGGAATACCCAGATATTTGCCCAAATCAGCCGTCAAACCCACACCCATCTTACGACTAAGATTATACGCTCTGGAAAAATGAACTCCCCTGGAGAAATAAAATTTAGTTTTTTCTTTATTCATTTTCTGGCCCGACATATTACAGAAAGATTGCATGCAATTCAAAATTGCCTCCACTTGACTCTTAGAGGCCTTTCCAAATAACATCAGGTCATTTGCAAAGAATAAGTGAGAGATCTTAGGCCCATTCCTATGCAATTTAATCGGTTTCCAAACGTCCTCTGCAATAGTGTCTTGAATAATGTGATGTAAACGTTCCATACACAGAGTGAAAATGTAAGGAGATAAGGGATCCCCTTGTCTAATTCCACGAGTGGCATTGAAACTCTCAGATGCTTCTCCATTCCAAAGTACCTGAAAAGATGGGCTTGTGATACATTGCATAATAATTTCACAGATTTTCCCCTCAATACCCACAGATCTAAGAGTGTCATAAATAAAAGGCCATTCCAGATGATCATAAGCTTTTTCAAGATCCACTTTAACCGCCATCCAACCAGTCCTCCCGATTTAGTCTTCATTGAATGCATCACCTCTTGGGCTATGATGATATTATCACTGCTTTGTCGCCCCGCAATGAAGCTACATTGGTGAGTACCTACCACTCTCCCCATAATATCTCGAAGACGAGTACTCAGGATTTTGGTGATGATCTTGTAACTAACATTACAGAGACATATAGGCCTGAAATCCTGAATTGCCTCCGGCTTATCGTTCTTGGGAATAAGGACAATGTTAGTGTTATTAATGTCAACAATACGCTCAGGCTCTTGGAAAGTTGTCATAACCAAATCAGTAATATGATTCTCCAGAGTCGCCCAATATTCCTGGTAAAACACTGCCTGTATTCCGTCAGGGCCAGGAGCCTTAAAACCCCCAATGTCAAAATTCGCAGCTTTAATTTCATCCCTAGATAAAACAGCATGAATCTTCTCACGATGAATTGATGTTAAGATAGGAAAACAGTTCTACGTAACAATGGGACAGTATTGGTTCATCTCACTCCTGAAAAGCTGTTTATAGTATTGAATAGCCATGTTCTTTAAAACCCTCTGGTCAAAAATCTACTCCCCATTTATATTTTTCAGCCCGTCAATTCTATTTCGCCTTTTCCTAATCACCGCAGAAGTGTGAAAGAATTTACTATTCTTGTCCCCCCATTTCAGCCAATTACACCTAGACTTTTGGTACCACAGAAGCTCTTCCTGAGCAAGAACTTTGTTGTATTCCTTCCACAGCTCGTTCTCAGTCTGGGCTAAGTGTTGATTATCCCTTCTAGCTCTCGATCTCTCAACACCTTCAATTCTCTGCATAATAATCTTCTTTTTACCAATCAAGTTCCCCACCTTCCTTACATTCCAATTGCTAGCTTGCGCAGTAAAATTCTTCACCTTCTCATTCCAACCTCCCGTACTCCAGGTTTGTGAAACAAGATCCCCGAATCCTTCTTCAAGAAACCAGGCCGCTTGACAATGGAATGAAGGTTTAGGTCTGTACTGAGGTTGAAAATGAGCAGTTCTGACCAAGATTGGGTGATGGTCAGAACCAAACTTACTCAAATGATAAGTTTTTGTGGATGGATAAACGCTATTCCAATCCCAGTTAATAAAGGCCCAGTCAATTTTTTCTTTAAGTAATCCACGCTCCCAAGTAAAATGATCACCCACAGTTTCAGTTTCAATGAGTTGCGCCGTAGAGATGCAATCATTAAATTGTCTCATAGACGTGGTATTAGGTTCCGAACCCCTTCTTTTATCATCACTATAAAGATAAGCGTTGAAGTCTCCAATCACAAGCCAAGGGACATTAACATTAAGACTCAATTCATTAATATCATCCCAAAGAGATTGACGAAGAATGCGAGTGGTTTCAGCATAAATACATGAAAGAACAAATTGTCTAGAATCATTAACCATAGTAACCTTAACATGAATAGCTTGAGTAGAAGAGGAGATATATTCCATCTCCAGGTCTTCCGTATTCCATAAAACCCAGATCCCTCCTGTATACCCCGTAGCTTCCAGACAAAGCCAGGTATTAAAACCCAACTTCTTAATAATTTTATCAGCTCTGCTCCCACTAACATGAGTTTCAATGAGAATCAAAATGCTAACATCCTTCCCATTGATCACATCCCTGACCCTCCTAGGTAAATATTTTGACCCCGCCCCCTGCAATTCCAAGCAATAATATTTGTACTAATCATAGAAAAAGGATTAGGAAAAAGAACCTAGACGAGCGCTACTGTTTTAAATGCTCTGAGTCTGATAGTTCCATGACTTCATCCGCAATCACCATGCCTGGTCCTTCTGTATTCAACGGAATCCTCTCATTTTCCACATCGCCTGCTGCATTATTCTCATGACTCCCAGTTCCGCTATTGTCAAAGGTTTCATTCTGATTCCTATATTCAGGTCCTACTCCACTCCCCACCGAATGCTCCACCTGATGAATGTGTTTTTCTTCATTGCTCTGGGTCAATTGATATATTTCTTGCTTCTCTGTGTTCATTTTGGGTGTTTCAATATTCTCCACTATCACCACGTTTTCCTTCAGCTGGACATCCTCTACCAATTGAATTAACTTGGCAGACCTTGTAGATGACATAGATCCACAGACCAAGTTGTGGCTTCTCCCATGTCCTCCCTTCTTTCTTTTAGTTAAGCCCATCGTGTTTTTTGGCCCATGTGAGATAATGTTCTTCTTGTTTTTTGTTATGCACAAAGTTGGGCTCAATTTAGTCTTCTTGGTCAGCCCACATCCCCTAGGCTCATGACCCAAATATCCTTTTTGTTCCATTGCAAAAACCGGTTCCTTCCCTACTCCCTCTACACGCTCCTCTGACTCCACGACCTCCGGATTTGGTATGATCGCCACTCCTGATTCACCCACTCTGCTCCTCCCCAGATCTCACTCATCCAAGAAAATCTTCGTGCCGCTTGCCTCCCCCAGCTCTGAAACTGAGGTTGGCTTTTCTAGCCGTTGCTTCTGTTTCACCTTTCCTAACTTAACATCGTGCTTCCCTAATTCTTTCTTTCTCCATTTTAATTCCTGCCCTTTCCTCTGATTTGAGGTTAAGTTTTCCTTTGATAAGACATCTATCTCATTTTGTTGCAGAGCAATATACCTCGAGCCACTCCTTCTATCAGCTCCTCGGCCATTTTGACGGACCGAAGATACCGTTTTCGTGTGTAGCTTCCTGTCGCTGTCAGTAGGGTGTGTTCGCGGTCTGCTCCTAGGCTTCACCTGCATCCACTCGCCGTACTCTTCTTCCACGTTGACGCCCGGCACCGAAACCAACGGTAACTTCCGGTCTTCTTCCCTATCCTCGACGGTCATCGGAGATGCCTCCAAGTTGTTCTGTTCCCTAACTGCGGTTCTGGTTTCTATTTTCAGCTTACATTTCTCATTAGTATGCCCATATAGACCGCAAGTGAAACATATATCCTTGAGTCCTTCGTATTCCACTGGGTAGACATGGTTCCTTAGCATAAATCTTGACTGCAACTTCTTATTTAAGTCTACCTCTACGCTTACTCTTGCGTATTTCCCTCTTTCAACTGCCTGTTTGTTAAATCTCTGATGAGCTAGAGTATTCATATCTACTTTTAGGGTGCGCCCAATCAAATTCCCAATCTCAAGCATACACTCTTCTGAGTACATATGTAATGGAAGTGTAGGAATCCTTATCCAAACTGCCACTTTCCTAACTTTATTGCAATAAGGATTGAAATTAGGATTCCATCTTTAAATGGTGTTAAATACTAAGGACTAACGAAACTAACGGAGTAAATTTAAAGAACCTAATAAAAAATGTGAGGACTTAATTCAAAACAGAAGGAAATTATAATGACTTAAAGATTAATTTTTCCTTTATATTTTCATGAAACTATATGATTAAACAAACCTCAAAACTTGCAAATATAGGCATATAATATATTTTGCAAACACTTTTTTCATCACTATTTTGCATAATTACTAATTAATAAATACATGATAAATCGTTAAAGAAAATGAGAAATCAAACAAATAATCAGGTTGCTAATATGAAACAAGTCTATATATATAAATTAAGTGCAAAATAATAAATTCTTTTTTTATTAAATTTTAAAATAAAAAACGTTTTAAAAAAAGTTGGTTAAGCTAGGGCAGGTTGCGAGTTGGAAAAGGTTTGCATCAAAATGTGCTCCCATTTTGCTAACCCAATCCCCCTATTTTTTGTGGGTGGATGTATAGTCTAGCAGTATAAGATGTGCCTTTTATATTGCTAGGTTTGGAGTTGGATACCCATTACTTACACTGTTCAAGCAAAGAAGGGGGGATTCTTTCTTTGTTTTTTTCCTCTTCTAAACACATGTATCTTTTTATTAGAGGTAATCATTGTTAGCCACTAAATGTGGGCATCTATCCTAACAGGGATTTGAATTTTGGTTTGTCAAGTCGTGAGAGACTAGCTCTTTCTACTAAATCTAACCTCTGTTGGTAATTCTCATTAAAAGATTTGAATTTTGAAATCCTATTCAACTAGAAATATGGGTCAGGGGACTCTATTACGCGTGATCTGATCCATTGCCTCTGCAATGTTACAATCTGTTGCACTTTGCCTCTGCCACCACAAGGATATCATGAGAAGATCGAAAAACACTGAGGTCTTGAGCTTTAAATGATTGATGATGGAGATATTACTTTTTTAACTTGTAAGATATCACAAGTTCACAACTCCAAGCAATTTTTTACACAAGAAGCTTGTTTTGTGAATAGTCATCTCAAACATTATATGTTAGGCCAAATTGGCTGTTCATAACAAAAACATAAGTTAAGTATCATATGAGGTGATGCCAAACAAGTCCTTCATATAATAGTCTATTTTTTGACAATTTTCGTCTTGAATTGTGCTCTCTCTAGTAGGCTCAAACTCGGTTCTTAAAATGACAAGGTTAAATAAGTGAATTTCTAAATGTTGATATATAAATCATAACAAATACTAAGGCTATTAAATTAGGACTGGCCACTGAACTGGTCAGGGTACTGGGTCAAGGGCCAGTGGGTCATACCAGTGAGAAAGTGAAGATTTCAATGTTATTAATATGAAATTCTAAAGAAGATAAAAAAAATCGATTTAGAAAAATAAAGGTGAACCAGGTTAATGCTCGGACCCGATCGGTTCACTTGCTTTCGGGCCGAATTGGCTAGTCCTGTCAGGGTTTAATCACCTGGACAAATACTAATTACAATATATAGTTAGTGTTGATATGAAAATTATCTACTCTTAACTTAGGGCCCGTTTGGATCAAAGAAGAGGTAGGAATGGAAAGGAAATAGAGGAAAAGAATGGAAAGGAAGGAAAAATATTTTACCACATATGCGTTTGGTTCGCACTAGAAAAAAAAAGGTTAATAAGAAAATTTTTGTTTGGTTGGAAAAAAATGAGATAGGAAAATGATCAAAAGACCATTTTGCCCCTATATTAAAAACATGATTTTAAAGGCTACAAGACCCACACACTTCTACACTGTTGCTTACCTACTATATTTTCTAACCATTGCACACCCATCAAACACATATAGGCAAGCTTGCTTCTCTTATATGCAATATCACATATTTGACCCATGTTCACCATATGGGTACTTCATAGTCAGTGTTCACTTGACCAAGTTGTCTCCCAGCCATGGAGTTCTCACTACCGCCAATTGCTCTGACTCAGTTTAAGCGGCCAATGGCATCCTTACTTAGCTCAACACAAAAAACTAATGATGCTCGGCCATCACATTCAAAGCAAATAACAAGAGAACAACCAAAAATACGGAGAAGAAACAACTCACCTATTCTTCGGGATGCAGTATCGTCATTGGAAAAATTGAGTCTCACAATATTGGGGTGTTTAAGCTTTCCAATCACATCCATGTATCGTTCGAACTCTTTTTGGGCACATAGGTTTGCGTCTTTGAGTCTCTTAACTGCGATGGTACATCCACCATCGAATACTGCCTTGTACATTGTTCCCAAACTTCCTTTTCCCAACATCTCTGCCAATGTTCACAGCAAATCTTCCAGCTCGAATTGGATCATTCTATAAAAAAAAAAGCATGCTTCTGTCCATTTCGGTTGTTCTGTCATTGTCCACATACTTACTTGCCTACCTCTTAGAATGATTCAATGTGTTGGGATCAAGAAAAATATGTTCTTGTTTGAACTTATTTTTTATGAAGAAATATATGTATGTGTGTATATTTTAAATTTAATTTAAATATATACTAATATAAACATCGGCACAGGCATAGTGAGAGATTCAAAAGTTAGGGAGAATTGGGCAATATTTTGGTAGGGCGATGAAAATAAATGAGAAAGGATAGAGTAGTGAGCTTCCATTGTCTCACTATATGGACAAGAGCTTTGGATAAGCAAAGAATATTAGGGTGAAGTATGAGCTTGGAAAAGAAGTAGAGTGAGGACATTTGATGAAATAGCCTATTTGGAACTTACTTTCTTCACTTCCATTGAGAACTTTTAATCAAATAACCCTTTGTTTGGAGTTTTAATGATTGGATCTAATAGTACTCTGTTTGCCCCTGTTTCCTGATAAAGTAACAGAGTAATAACTATGAGATACCCACCAGTTGTTTGTGGTTATATATGAATAAATGAACAACTTTAACCACATGTATGTGATGGGTGGCTCATGGTTATCTAACTTCACTCTCAACCGTGGAGCACCCACCAACCGCATCTGGTTAAGACCGTTTCCCTCATATGGAATATCACATATCTAACCACGTTTATCACATGGGTGTTTCATGGTTAGGTTGTAGTCAATCAACATTTCTCGTAGCAATGAAGTGTAGACCACCTCTACCTGCTTCGAATTAGCTCCGGCGAGTAAGGGCCTCTTCACTTAGCTCAACACAAACAACCAGGGACCATGGGTGCAACACATTCAAGGTAAACAAGAACACAACAACCACATTGACGGAGAAGAAGGAGTCCACATGTTCTTCAAGATAGATAAGATGTTGCATCGTCGTCGGAAAAAGCCGCTCGTCCTCTCTATTATAAGAAATACACATTTTAACAAATACTTATAGCAAATCAATAATGGCCCGTTTGGTTCAGTGCAAATCAGAGGAGGGAAATGGAAAATGGGTATATTCCATATGGCGGTGGCTATTTGGTTCCCATTTTCTCAGGAAAATGTTTTATGGTGGCGGGGCATCTTCCCTTATTCATGGGAAAATCGTTTTCAGCTTGCTAACAAAATGCAAGAAGACCAACTTACCCCTCTTTAGCACCAGGGGAGAGGAAGCGAGTGACATCGGAAAGTATCGTTGGGATTAATTATAGAGGAAGAAGAAGCTGACGGTGGCCTCTTTGCTCTCGTCACTATAGATTCGTCAGTGTGGAGGAGGAAGAAGAAGTCGACAGTGGTGGTGATGCGGAGAGGTTGACAGAGGAGGAAGAAGAAGCCGATGGTGGCCTCTTTGTTGCTGTCGTGTAGATTCGTCAGTGATGGAGGAGGAGGAAGAAGTTGGCAATGGTGATGATGTAACATCCTAAACTTTATTCACCAAGAATATATTGTAATTATTATATAAATTCAATGAAATGGTGAGTATTTAAGGCCAAAGGTATTAAATATTGAAAATTGAAAGTTGAATAGTGTTTTCAATGAAATCGTTTGTGAGGTAGTAAGTTTGTCATGTGGTTTTGGAAGAATAAATGATGAGCAAAAATTATGATATTTTACAGAATGAAAGTAGACATCCTAAGTTTTAATTTGATAGTCATATGACTCAATTGAAGCTATGTACAAAAATATATGAATTTTTGAAGTTAATCCAGAAAATCTAGAAAGTTTTTAGAGCAGCAGTCAAAGATTGAAAATTTGGGAATAATATGATTCTATCCAGTAAAATTCCATATTTTTTCTTGAAACTAGACTCAATGAGGGTTCTATAGGCTTTGGAATCGCTTTGAAATGATGTCTATAAAATTAGTTATGATTTTTCAAATTTAAGGTAGAAAATCTGCCAGAATTAACATTATTCCGAAAATTTAAGAAATAAAGTAATATTCCTTTTTCTTTTAATTATTTTAGAAATTAAGGGATGAAGGAGGAGAAGACAAGTGTCAAAATCCAATGAGACCAAGTGTCTACACCACATTAAAGATGATGGAAATAATTGTTGTGTCATAAGTCTTTATTTATGTTATAAGGTTAGGTAGCCAACTCTTGTACCAATTGACTTGAGTAAATGGAAGGAACACTTGATTTAGTTGGAGCATAAGAGGGAGCACGTTTTTGGCCAACCAAGGAAGAAGGAGAATTGGTTCCAATCTAATGGAAATCAAATGAAGCAAGCAAGTTAAATTATGGCATAAAGTGGAGAGGTATGGTGCAAGCATGGAGGGAAGTATGGTGGTTGGCATGTGTCACTATAACAACCTTAGATGAGATCAATGGTTTGGAATCAAGGGAGCATTTTTATGAAGGCTTTCTCTTCCCTTCCCTTCATGCATTTTCATTCAACATAGAGAGGGAGAGAGTTTGGAGAAACTTTGAAGAGTTAGAGGGAAGAGGAAGAAGAAATCTTAAGGTAAGAGTTGATTCTTAAGCTTTCCTTGTAACATTTCCCTTAGATCCTTTTCTAAACCATATTTCTTCAGGAATCTATGATCTTGAAGACTCATTCCTAGCTCAAGGAGAAGAGAGAGAGAGAGAGAGGACGCCATAGAGAGAGAAACATTAAGGATCAAGAGGTAATCTCCAAAACCTCAACTTCTTAGTATATAGAAGTTGTTGTTGGTAATTGTTGTTTGGTTATGTGATTTTTGGGTTGAGTTGTAAAATTAAAAAAGCCATGACCCTAAGGGATTATGCTGCCCAAAATCCTTTAAATCATGGTTAAGAAGTGTTTAAATAAGTTAATCAAGGATTAGAAGTGGAAAAGTACAAGTTTTGGGAGCTAAAACACAAAACCTCATTTTTCCCATTTTCCCCTAATATTTCGGCCAGGACTAGAACTGGTAGTAGGAGTTTGATTTTCATGAAATAAATGGTTTCATTGGACTCAGTGGTAAAAAATAAGTGGGGTTACAGTTGGGCACTTTTTCGGTAGAGGCCGAAAAAGCATAATTATGAAAATGCCACTGAAATCACTAAATAGGAGCTGTCAAGGGTATTTTAGTAATTTGAAAGTGAATTTGGCAATTTCGAGCCTAGAAATGGATTCCTTGGGCGAAAATAAGCTAAAATAGCCTTAGTCAAAATTTTGGGAAAACGTGCCATAGGGCCAGATACGGTAGGGTTGGGCTGGGTGCCCGGGGGCATTTTTATAAATTTTCGCCATAGACTAATATAATCATAATAAATACTATGGAAGAGTCTAAAATTATACTTGGATAGGTTATGACCTATTTCTGGTATATTTAATATTTTAGGACCGATTCGAAAGCCGGAACAACACGCTTTACGAGACACACCGTTAAACAGAGGATTATAAAGCGTTGAGGTAGGGACATTATCCTTCATACACTATGCCATAAGTTATATGATTGTGTGGATGCCATTGTTTTGTAAATGCACTTTATTAATCAACATGATTTGCCTATTGAGGGGCAGTTAGTGCCAAAGGTGCACTTACACTGGGAGTTGGCAGAGGTGTAGATTGTGGGGCTGGTCCCTACTCATGTATACATGACGATGATGTGTTTGTATTGTTCATTAATTTATGCATACATTGGCGCATGTCATATTTACTTTTCACATTTTTTATGAACGATATTATATCTCTACGGGGATTCTTCGGAATCTCACCCTATTTTTAATAAACACCTCAGCGGGTACCAGTGGATCTAAGGGAAAAGATGTAGATGCCGGAAAGTGAGCGGCATGGGTCTCAAGGCGAGGACAAAATCGTGGTCATAATTAGTCTATTTTGTGATATTTTGGGAAAATTTGTAAATATTAAAACCTACGCTGTATTTTCTGTTTCTGTCGACGAACGACGTTGGGATTGTAAACGAATATTTTTATCAGTATAATTGTACTTTTCTGTATGCCCATTGAATTCCGTCTTTATTACTCTTCGATTATCAAAATGAAAACAGGTGTTGACAGATGATGCGAAGAGGGTGACAGAGGTTGAAGAAGTCGACTAATGGGGATGCGATGCGATTTGGCAAGATTTGGGGTTGATGAAATTAATGAATAATAATAATACAAAGGGCAAAATTTTGCCCATTTTCCTATCTTATTTTCTTTCAACCAAATAAAAATATTTCTATCGACATATTTTTTTTCCAGTATAAACCAAACATGTTGAAGGCAAAATAATTTTCATTCCATTCCTTTCCAATTCCAACCCTTTCTTTGATTCAAACGGACACTAAGAGTGTGTTCGGCTATAAAAAAAAGTGTTTTTTTTTTCTCAAAACCATGGTTTTGAGGAAAATATACAAGAACACTCAATTTTTTCAGATAAGCTATTTTGACCTCAAACCATGGTTTTGGACCCCCAAAACCATGGTTTGGGCATAAGTTATTTTTTTTTGATTTTTTTTCACTTTGTGGGCCCACCCTCTCATTCTCACTGGTTCTTTTCCATCTGTGGGTCCTATGTCAAACACTCTCTCATCTTTTGTTTTTTTTTTCAAATTTCAACGTTTTCTCTGTCTTTTTTTTTTTTAGAATTTTAAAATTTTAATACTCCCTCTTATCTTTAATGTAAGAGCTATTTCTCTAATTTGATTATATTAGAAAAATTAGTTAAGTTAATTAACATTACATATAGATAAATTTATTTCATTTTTGGTATTAATTATGAAATTTAATGTTAAATAATGGGTTAAGATGCATCATTTTTAATGCCGTTAGGGGTTTTAATTGTTCATTTTTATTTTTCCATCTTCTAAAATTTATTTGTACCGGATGCCCCTCAGGAAAAACTTAGCTATTAAATTTGGACCTTACCCCTTAAATAATATATAAAATATAATCTTATTTTTTACATGTAATTAACATAAAAGTTAATGTCCGTTTTAGTCATTTGACCATGAAAAAAGCTATTCTGATAAAATCATCCAAACACTCTTATTTTATCAAAATCACTTTTTCCCCATAATTTATTCTCCAAAAGTTATTCTCCGTGTGTGTTTGTATTAGTTTTTGAGAATAGCTTTTATGATTTACGAGGTAAGCGTGTGAAAGAAATTTTATCTCGGGTTGCTCAAACCTAGGTTTGAAAGAAACCCAAGCACCCACTCCATTTTTTCTTCAGAAGCTATTCTCCAAAAGCTAATAAAAACACACCCTAAATGCTGATGTGAGAATTTACTATGGTAAGAAAAAAAACAGGAGATGACAATTCACCATTATTAAAAAAATAATATTTTAATTTTTTTTGCTATACAACCACCTAAAATAATATTATATTTAGTGGTCATTGTCAAAAAAAAAAAAAATTAGTGGTCAATTTCACCTCATTTTAATTCTTCAACTATTTGATGTTACGCGCTTTACGTTCCCACTCAGAATTTTGAATTTTAAATTTTAAATTAAGGATAAAAATAAAAATGGTTCTCTTTCATCAACAAGGGGACGGTTTGGTCATTTAAAATTTTAGATTAAGATATAAATTTAGCAATAAAATGTTTTTTTATGGGCATCCAACACAACTAACTATTTTTTTGGTGTAAAAACAAATATAATTAATTTATTTAGGAGCAGATATAGCAACACCATTAACCCAAGTTAACTTCCGTTACTTTTTGTATTGTGGGTCTCATCAATCTTATCACTTTCTATTATTTTAATATATTTTTAGAAGGGTTAAAGTATAAGTTTAGCAATGAACTATTTTTCTATGGACACCTAACACAATTATTTTTCATAAGAGTATTTATAAGATAAATATGACCATTTACATTAATACTCTTACTTTATTTTTTTTCATAAGAGCATTTACAAGATAAATAAAGATATTTACAAAATAAATAAAAAGATTTAAACGAACCCAGGGAGTTAACAAATTTTAGTCATTCATATATTTATTTTATAAATGCTTATATTTATCTTTTTTTTTTGATAAAACGTAATTTTATTTTGACCCAATGGGTGCAGTAAAATTTTTTTAACTTAATTTATTCTTTTAAATCTTTTATTTGTCTTATAAATATTTTTATGAAAAAACTAAAGTAAGGGCATTAATGTAAATGATCTTATTTGTTTTGTAAATACTTTTATGAAAAAAAATTGAATTAGGTGCCTCTAGGAAAATAGTGTATCGCTAAATTTAGATCTTAACCTTTTTAAAAATATATTAAAATAATAGAGAGTGAGAAGATTGGTAAGATTCATAATATAAAAAGTAATGGAAATTAAGTCTCCTTAATAGTATTGTTATATCTGCTCTTATATAAATTATTTATATCTATTTTTACATCTAAAAATAATTAGTTATGTTAGGTATCCATAAAAAAAATAGTTTATTATTAAATTTATATCTTCACCTGATAATTTATTGTCATTAAATATCTTTCACCTGAAAATTTATTGTCATTAAACATCTTTCATTCTGCAGAGTGCAGACCATAATGAATTTCGACTCTCACCGCAAGCTCCGTTCTCCTAATAAGTCATGCTCTTTTTTTTGTTTTTGGGCAAACATCCAAGTGATTCTCAAATCTCAATAATCTATATTCGACACAAATGCGCGTGATCCGGTGAGGTCAGCCACGTTGTAACTTACAACAAGCTGACCATCACTTTCTAAAATAGGCTTTTCTTGATATATAAAAAAAAAACCTCAACCAATCACACTCATAAGCTACCACTCCTCCGCTCCTTCGTAGTTCGTATACTTTATTCCCTAAAAAAATAAAAAAATAAAATAAAATTAAAAAATTTTAAAAAAGAGAGGAATAAATACTTAAATAAACTAATGATTTTCCAAAAAAGTTATCAATTGTTACGTTTTTTTTGTCAATTCCATTACTCTTATTATCAACAAAACTAATTTAGAATTTTGAAGTGTAAGTGGTATTTAAGTGTTTGTTTTTTCAAAAAAGAACATCACATGATTTTTTTTATTTGTATCGCATACTGTACATGTTTTAATATTATTTAATATAATTAATTAAATTAAAATCCAATTTCAGTTTTAAAATAGTAATAATGTAATTTGGAATGGATAAAAGTTAATGTGAAATATTAATACAAATAAAAATATTAACCATAACTTTTTTTATAGAAAAAATAATTATATTCATTTACATGAAATAAAATTAATAATAAATCATCCTATTCACACAATGATGATATATTGTTATTTGTTAATAATGGAAGATACTCCTTGTTTTTCTTTCAAAATATATTCACATAAGTATAATGCAACACATTTTTTGATTCAGATAAGTCATATATGATGGCAACATGCAGAAAAGTTTTTTTAAAATAATTATTATCATATAATATTTTAATAAAATAACTTTTATATTTTAAATTAAAGGATGAAATATTATTTAAATTATTGATTATTGATTGTTAATACTAACTCTATAAGGAATTAAGGATAAATTTAGTTTCCTTAAAATAAGAATTTAGTTTCCATAACAATTTAGTTTCCGAACTGGCATCTAACGATTCAAATTAGGCAACAGGAACACCCAGCTTTCACTGCCCTACTCGTCTCAGTCTGAAAATCATTTGATTTTTTTGCATAAATTCAAAAGAATGACCAGAGAAAGATGGCGAGCGTCGGAAAACGAGAGTCTATAATGTAAACGACGACGCCAGCGAGTGCCGTTTCATTCCCATCAACTTGACTTGTGGGGTCTCCCATGTCCTTACTACTTAGTTTGAAAGTTAACTTGCTTGAGAAGTAGTCACTGTACTAGAACTAGTATTTAGTATTTATAGTGTAGTTTCAGACAAACATTTTGCTTCGATTTCGGCTTCCGCTTTATCATCGGCTCAAACTCGGTTCTTCGAATTTGTTCATTACCTGCATTCTGCGTTTTTCGATTTGTAATTTGAGAGAGAGAATCCATGGAAATTGATAGCCTCACTCCAGCTGATCCTCTTCCATTTGCCAGAAGGTAAGCTAGCCTACACTTTTCTTCAATTGATTCGATTAATGCTGTTATGGTTTTTTTTCCTTTGATTGTTTTTTGGTCCGTTTTCTGTAGTTATCAGTTGGAAGCTTTGGAAAAATCTATCCGGCAAAATACCATCGTGTACTTAGAGACAGGTTCTGGGAAAACTTTGATCGCCATCATGCTTTTACGGAGCTATGCTTATCTTCTTCGCAAGCCTTCCCCTTCCATTGCCGTATTTTTGGTTCCGGCTGTTGTCTTGGTTAAACAAGTACGCAAGTCTTTCCCTTTTCTCTCCTGCAAGGCCCTTCTCTGATTGATTTACATTATCACGGGACCACTAAAACTTACAGTTTGGAAGAACATTCTGCTGTTGTACCCATTTTAAATTCAAATAGCATTAAAAATATGTAGTTATGGTTGGAAATTACGCTCACATATTCAGTAATGCTGCTTGCCAAATTATACACTGGATCAACACTCTTTTGACCAAGTTTTTCTTCTTCTTCACTTCCCAAAATGACAGCAAGCTGAAGCTGTGAAAACGCATACGGATTTGAAGGTCGGAATGTATTGGGGAGATATGGGAGTCGACTTCTGGGATGCTGCTACATGGAAAGTAGAAATGCAGAAACATGAGGTGATTTTTCTGCACATTTGTTTAGAAATATCAGATTAAAACTTATATGTTAAATGTCAAGCATGTAAATGGGCTATGTGTAGTCTGCTTTTGTCCCTCAAAATAGTCCCGCCCTCTATTTGTCGTTTCCTATTCCATTTGTTATTTACTTTTTTGTTAACATATTTGTATTTGTTATATCCGCATAGGAAGTAATAATTTAAATTTATTGATGGCAAGTGGCAACAAATCTTGGTGCTTACAAAAGCCTAAAGTGGACAGACACATGTATTATTTGTGAACCAATACTTTGATGTAGGGTGGTAATTGTAAATAATTCTCCCTTCAAGAGAGCTGCAAGATAGGAAGAGGTTGTTATATATCATATATATTTTTTTGGATTTGAAAATTTTCACTTGTGAACTTGGTTTTCATGGATACGAAGTCACATGGCCCTTGATAGTACTCTTCTATAAGAGCTCTTTTTTAGCTGTCATCAGTGGAAGCTCCCTTCTTAACAGCTTGTTGGTGATATCGCCCATGAAGTTGCTGATTACTAATATATCTTTCTATATCTGAAGGGATCATAATCATCCTATCCCTGGCTTTCCTATTTGTGGAATCAGCTCTTTCGTCTGGCATGAATCAGGTCATCCTGCTGTGCAGTTGCACAGCTGGATGTAAGATATAATTAGATATTAGAGACTGTCCAGTTCATATGATGCCGTGTGAGCAAAGACAACAAGAAAATAAGTAGATACTTAACCCATAATAAAATCGTAGGGTGTGTTTGGTTTGAGGGGAGGGGATGGGGGGTAAATTACCTTTTTGGGCGGGAGGAACCCAAAATGTACCCTCCCCTCACCTCAAACCAAACACACCCTTAGTAGTTAACTGAGAATGAAAGCAGATAAAGTTACATATTTTCCGTCTGAATTTTCATGAAGGTGTTTATAAACTTTTTGATTTCCTTTTGTATGGCAAGTATTCTAGTTGGCACAGGGGTATATTGTTGTATGCAAAAGTCAAATCCAGACAGTCTGAATTTGTGATTTTCTTCATTTGGAGGACTAGTTGCTCTCTGTGTCACCTGTATTGTTAGTTATTTTTAGCACTATGTTTCTGATTTGTCGTTGCATTTGCATATCACATATATCAGATATAGTTATTGTTTCTGATTTGCCTATGCATATTTACATTGATTAGATATAGTTATTGTTGGCAGTGGTTTTGATTATGCAGGTACTTGTTATGACTCCTGCAATATTGCTGTCTGGCTTGAGTTGTGGCTTTTTCAAACTGAATATGATAAAGGTCTTGATAATGGATGAATGCCATCATGCTAGGGGTAAACACCCTTATGCATGCATCATGACTGTAAGTGCTTCCTCTAATGGTTTTTTTTTGCGGGCCTGTGTCTCTTTCTTTCAATAATCACAATTCTGCTGTGATAATCTACTTGTATATCGGTTATTCTTTGGTCACATAGTCTGTAACTTGTAATCATAATTGCTAAAGTGTATTGTATGCTTATGCTATTGAGTGAAGGCTCATGAATAGCTGTACATGTCTCAGTTAATTGAACTCAAGAATAGTTGTCAGTGATGTTTAGTATTAAATACATTTTGTTGTCGAATTGTATAAAAAGTATTTTGTTTGATGGCCATTGCAGTTACTTATAGTCAAGTTTCTATCTTATTTTGCATTTCTGCAACTTGAGATTGTGGAATGTGCAAAACTTATATTTCTTACAATTGGAAATTTTGATTTTATGCAGGAGTTTTATCATCATCAATTGAAATCTAATAGTTTTGATCTCCCTAGAATATTTGGGATGTCAGCATCTCTTATTAAATCAAAAGGTTCATTAATCGATAGAAAGTTCTATTCATTTCATTGCACTGGCATTATTTTCCTACTCAGTACTGTCTATTATTTTCTAATGTTAAATTTACTTTTTCTTCGCCTCTAATATTTTAATTAGGTGGGAATTCTGAATTGACTGTCTGGAAAAATATTGCCGAACTTGAGAGCCTAATGCATTCTAAGGTTTTTACTATATCTTTCTCCATTTTTTAATTTTCATTTGTTCTCTAAATTTCTCGTTTCAAGGCATGTCATTTTGTTCTGGGCCATATGTTGTCTTGATAGATACTGACAATATTGGAAAATGAGATTCTTTTCACCTTGACTAGGAAAATGAGAATCTCCAACATTCTCCAACTTAAGGATTAAAGACCTTGGACAATAGTTAAAAAAAAAAAAAACTGAACAACCAAATGACAAGATTGGTTTTAGAAGTTCAGGACTTATAGATATCCCCTAAACCATCTGCCCTAAAAATAACTTATCCATGCTTCCTCTATATTCCATTTTTTTCTTTATTTTTTACATGATGACTGAATCTGATTGACTTTCATCTTGGAACTTCTTTCTTCTACGTTTGTTCCCTTGCGACTAACTTCCTATGTCCTCTTTTTTCCAGCTTCCTCAGTTACACCTAGCTATTTCTGCCATGTCTCTTCCCATAAACATAAAATTCTTTTCTCATCCCATCTATCTCTTTGTCGTGTATGCGCAAAAAAATTATGCTGTTATATTTTACATATCTACTGGTACAGTAACCTTTACTGGAAAGGTGTTGAACCTTGCCAATATATTTAGAAGAGTTTATTTTTTTCAGTACTTGGAGCCCATTTGTTTAAACTTAAAAAAAAAATGATTTTTAGATAGTTTAGAGATGATATGAAACGTGATTTATTTTGTAGAGATTTTATAAAAAAAGATACTGCGTTTGGTTAGAACAATAAAAGTGATTATTATCTAGTTATTTTCAAATTTAATGATATCTTTGTGGATCTCTGTTCATAAAAAATGATTTATTATTTATTTCTTTTCAAATTTTATGATATCTCCATGTAAGTTCATATTCTTATAACATTCTCGGTCAACTGTTACTTTCAAAAGTTATTCAAAGCAGCTTTTCAAATGATAAAAAATATGTTTTCTTTTTTAGATTTTGATTAGTTTTAAAAGTTAAAAAACAATATTTAATTTCACAAAAGTGATTTTTAAAAAAAAATCGGTGATTTTTTCAGTAAAAAAGCTTAAGAAAAGAGGTCCTAGTACTCTGTTGTTCTCCAGTTTTTTGTTATTTTGAACATTTAATATTTTTGTATTTAAGGTATATACATGTGCAAGTGAATCTGTCCTAGCGGAATTCATACCAATATCTACCCCAAAGTTCAAATTTTTCAAGGACACTGGAATTCCCTTTGAGTTATTCAAATGCTTGGCAAAAGAACTGGATCTGCTAAGAAAACAGGTGAGAACTTTTAAGGTTGCCAGCTTTCAATTACTCTTACTTGATACTTACAACGAATTAAATTATTCCCTTGGATTGAAATTATGGGGAAGGAATTGGCTATAAAAAGCAAAAATTCGTATGTTGAGCAGCAAGTTTTGTTTGAAATGTCAATTCTGTCAAGTTCTTAGATCTTATACCTGATCAAAATTCAGTCATCCATATTTTGATTATTTGATTGTTGGTTTACTTCCTGGATGGTGTTGACTGTTGATATTCTCTGCATTAGTATGAATGCGATGTGAAAAAGTCAGAGTTGACAAGTTCTGCCGCAGAGTCTATTTGCAAAAGAATGAAAAGGGTTTTCTCAGCTTTAATTTTTTGCTTGGATGAGTTGGGACTTGTTTTGTCTTTGAAGGTAAATTCATACTCTGACTTCATTCTTCTCTTCTTGATTGCATGAAAGATTTCACTATATGTTTGTTTATGTGACAGGCCGCAGAATTCTTATCATCAAATGAAACCGAATTATTTTCATGTGGAAATATGAATGTCTCTGGACAGACAACTGTTAGAAAATTTACATTGAATGCTTTGGAAATGATTTCAACTTGCATATCATCTGGTAATGACTTTAGCCTTGGAGACTATACATTTATGACAGATCATCAGCTCACATTCCTTTCTTGCACAGGTCCTCAACAAACTATTGGTGATGATATTGGGTCACTTGTGCATGTGGGCCTATTAACCTCGAAAGTTCAATGTCTCACTGACTCTCTACTTGAATACAGGTTTCCTTATGTTGATTATTTATGAAATATTTTAAATTTGAATGTGGTTTTGAAATCATACATTCAGGTATGGAATTGGGATTTTCTTTTGGTCAATGTCCTGCTGAAGTGTGAAAGTTTTTGGAGGATTTTTGAACATCTATATGGCTGGTTCTTTCTTTTAAAAATCAAAATAAAGCCATTTCTTTAGTTCTTTGCTGTTGCATGTTTATTTATATTGTTCCTTGTGTTGGGTTGCTTTGTACTTGATCTCAATGTTCTCACATTGTGACAGGACCTAGGAAAGTCCAATTATGTAGTTCATTAATAGAATTCAAATAGTCTTATATCTCTAATTATATATAGTAGCCTTGTGATTACATTGATGTTGATTTTGACTGGCCTGCTATGAATATTAAATTTATAGGGGCATGGATGATATGAGATGCATAATTTTCGTAGAGAGGATAATTACAGCAATTGTTCTCGAGGCTCTTTTGAGAGAATTCCTCCCAAAACATAATGGATGGAAGACTAAGTACATAGCAGGGAACAATTCACAGTGGCAAAATCAAACAAGGAAAAAACAAAATGAAATCGTAGAAGAGTTTCGTATGGGCTTGGTATGATTTCTACCTATGTCATCATTTGTGTGGTCATAAAATGGTACAATATTTAATGTCATACTAAATATTTAATTTGCAGGTCAATATCATTGTGGCAACCTCAATTCTTGAAGAGGGGTTGGATGTTCAAAGTTGTAATTTGGTCATTAGATTTGACCCCTCTGCTACAGTGTGCAGTTTCATTCAGTCCCGAGGACGAGCGAGAGTTCAAAATTCTGTGTACATATTAATGGTTGAAAGGTAATTCTTTTTTTCTGTTTCTGTTTTGAGTATTCTCGAGTACTTGAACAAATGGGTTTTGAAAATTTATTTGATGGCTGCAACGACTTGCCAATTGCAAATAAACATGTTCTATTATACTGATCCTTTTCTAACATCCATTTTGGTTTGATTTTCTGGTTGAGACAACTTGTCTGAATAGCCTCCATGTCGTGTTTGATTTTAAAATACAGTGGGGATTTGGCTACACGTTGTCGATTGGAGAAGTATGTAAGTAGTGGAGATATTATGAGAAAAGAATGCTTGCGTCATTCTTCCCTTCCTTGTGAGCCTTTAAATAGTGATATGTGTGACGAGGAAACTTATCGTGTTGAAAGAACTGGAGCGATTGTGAATCTCAGGTCTAGTATTGGTTTGATATACCTATACTGTTCACGGCTCCCTGCAGATGGGTTAGTTAATTGCTGATCTTCCTATACTCTAATTTAAGTGTTGCTATCATTTTTATGGACAATTTTTTAGATTCAGTGTTTAACTCTTAGATTTTGGCTGATCCTACGATTGAATTTTCATATATTTCTAGGTACTTCAAACCAATGCCTAGATGGGACAAAGAGACTGGAACTCTACTACTTCCTAAGAGTTGCCCTATATCATCTGTCCGTGTTCAAGGTTCTGAGAAAACCTTAAAAAATGTTGCTTGTCTTGAAGCTTGCAAGCAACTTCATAAAATTGGAGCTTTGACAGATAATCTTGTTCCTGATATTGTCGTGGAAAAAAATGTGATGGAAGAATTTGGTAATTCGTTGCCTATTTTTCATTATTATTCTAGTAAAGTTATAATTATAATTGAAAGTGAAATTTTGTTTTCCTTACATCTGTGTGTCTAAATGTTTGGGAATTTGTATGATTCTTACAGCGAATGAACCTTATGATGAGCAGCAACCTCGTTATGTCCCATCTGAACTGGTTAACTTCTTTTCACGCAATGGCAATATGTTATACCATTGCTATTTGATGGAGTTGAAGCAAGAATTCAACTATGATGTTGCTGTTCGTGATGTTGTTCTTGCAATGAGATGTGAACTTGACCCTGAAATTGGGTGCATGGAATTCAAAATGTGTACTGGTAGGGGTGGCTTGATAGTAAAATTCAGATACATTGGTACAATAAATCTTGGCCCAAATGAGGTATGATGTTTTGCCCTCTTATTGTTGTGCATAATAAGTGTTACAAAAGTTTATGTGGTTATCTTCTTTTTTTTTTCCGCAGGTTCTTTTGTGTAGAAGATTCCAAATCACCGTATTTGGAATTCTTTTGGACCATAATACAGCTAAGTTGACAGCCATTTTAAATGAACCCCATTTGGGAGATAATCCTGAGATTGATTATCTTCTGCTTCCAGCCAGTACCATACCTCAAAGACCTTCGATCATCGATTGGCCTTCTGTGACTTCTGTATATTCGTCTGAAGAAGTTTGCAACAATCATGTTGCCAATGTAAGGATCAAAGATGGATGGGTTTGCTCCTGCAAACTAGAAAATTCATTGGTTTATACTCCACATAGTGGTAATTTTTATATCATCACTGGTAGAATGGAATTACATGGAAACTCTCCTCTAAAACTCAGCGATGGCAGAACTAGTACATACAAGAAATACTATAAACAAAAGTATGCTAATATTCATTGCAGATGTCTAATTTTGAGGTTACTATTTACCATCAGGTGTAGTACTTTGGCATAATCTTGTCACTTGTCCTAAATTTCAGGCATGGGATCAATTTATGTTTTGAACACCAACAACTATATAATGGAAGGCACATGTTTCATGTGCAAAATTACCTTCACAGGAGTAGACAAGCGAAGGAAAGAGGTTTGAATGTTGATTCTTGTACCTGGACTTGCCCATGAAAGTTGGTTGTGCTGGAAGATTTCCAATAACAAGCACAAAAGCCATTCATAGCTTTCTCTAAAAGTTTCTTTATTTTAATCTTTCCATGAAAGGTTTCTTTAAAATGAAAGTATTTTTGCAGACAAAGAAATCAAGCTAGTCCACGAGACTATGACTAAAATTTACCCAAAATTGAAGCCAGTGTTAATATCATTTGTCATGTGATGCTGATTTACATATTAACTTATATGCAAATATATGATTTTGCAGAATCAACCAAATCTACAGTCGAGTTGCCCCCAGAACTATGCTATGTTATAATGTCACCGATTTCTGTCAATACAATATATTCATTCTCTTTTGTTCCTTCAATAATACATCGGCTTGAGTCATTGCTTGTGGCTTCCAACTTGAAAAACATGTGCATGCAAAAAGATATTCCAACAGTCAAGGTAAGCTGCTATTCTTTTGCTATGAAAATTTATCATGATATAATTCCAACAGTTATATTTCCAATTTTTTCCCAAGGAAAGATAGTTTCATTTCATTCTGTTGAGACTCATTAACTACCTAAATGTTTGTCTTCATTAATTTTTAATATATAAGTTGTTTTAATGGAAGATACAACGTATAATTATGGCACTAGATATAACCAAGTAAAAGAACTGATTTGGCCTCCCTTTTTTAGCATGTCCCAGCCAATACACAGTGAGATTATTTAGATTGCTAAAAGATGTTATAATACTAATGCATAGATTTGATATCATGTGAACTTTCTTTCTTGTTTATTTGTATTGGGTATTCTCCATATGGGTCTATATTTTATTTGCTTGAAGATGCTTCATGGATAATTCTGTTTGCCACATCGTCATTTTAGAAGTTTTGAATTCGACATAATGTATGTACAAGGCAACCTTAACCTTTTTGTCATGCTTTCATTATAGCATAATTATGGAATACTACCTTTGATACTAGGTCCTACATTTAGGACCGGAAGAGTATTATTTTCTTTGTATATCTATTTTGTTGTCTTTGTTCAAGCTTTTTGATGATATACTTTTCCTGATGATATCTGCTTCGTGCGTTATAGATCTTGGAAGCAATCACTTCGAAAAAATGCCAAGAGTCATTTCATTACGAATCCTTAGAGACTCTTGGAGATTCTTTCCTTAAATATGCTGCTGGCCAGTATCTTTATCAAATCCATCCAACTTATCATGAGGGTCTCCTCAGTGTGAAGAAGGACAAGATAATTTCTAATGCTGCCCTCAGGAAGCTTGGGTGCACCAGCAGACTTTCGGTATTCTTTCTTTCCCAACTTTTGTCTTTTCTTTTTTGATTCTTATAATTTACAATACTGTTTATCAGCATTTCGCATATGCCTTTTGATCCTTATCATTCATGCACTTATGCATTATGACTAGCCCATTACTCTCCGTTAGATGAAATAAAAAAAAAAAATTATCACATTTATCATGTCAAGTTCGCGGATTTGCAGTTTAATTGTTGAAGGGATTAAATTTTGCTTAGCTATTACTCCTCCTGTCCTTAATATGAGATATATTTGGAAAGTTGATCTTAGTCCTAAATATAAGATAAAGTTTTTATATTTGTCAATTTTTTCCTAATTTATCCTTATTGATGCTCCCTCAATAATAATCAAAGAGGAGAGGGAATGAAAAAATTTAGGAAAATGACTAGGGCATTTTAGAAAATACATGTCATATTAACTAACTTAACTAACTTTCTTAATCCAATCAAATTAAGTAAATATGTCTTATATTAAGGACCGGATAGGTACTTGCTAAAGTGTGTTTTCTCATTTCATCTGAATTGTTGAATTTCTTTAATTGTACATGACCATAAAACTGTACTCGCTTGACCAATAAGCTTTGGCTCAGTGTAGTCATTTAAGCCTTAAAGGTCCAGTTAGGATTTCAGTTGAAGCAAGAGTTGACATTTGGAAGAATTAAAAAAATGTACATGTATTTTGAATTTTGTTCCTTTTTTCTAATTCAGAATTTTCATTCCTTTTTGTTGTAGGGCTTCATACGGAACTCCCCTTTTGATCCACACAAATGGATTATACCAGGAAATAGATCTGGATATGTTTCTTTAGAAGAGGAGTTAGCATCTGACAATATGACAAAAAATTATGTTAATGGGAAAAGAAAAATAAAACCTAAAGTCATTTCAGATGTTGTTGAAGCCTTGATTGGGGCCTTCCTTAGCACAGGTGGAGAGAAAGCTGCTTTGAAATTTATGGATTGGGTTGGGATAAAGGTGGATTTTGAGATAACACCCAATAAGAGGCTTTTAAGCATAGAGCCAGAGAGGCTTGTGAATGTCAAATATTTTGAATCTCTATTGAACTACTCATTCAATGACAGCTCTCTCTTGGTGGAAGCTTTGACCCATGGTTCTTACATGCTGCCAGAAATTCCAACATGCTATCAGGTGCCTTATAAGTACTGCATTATCTTGTTCGAATTTAATGTCTGTATCTTTTTAGCTAAACTGCAAATTGTACTTTATTTGTTGGCATGATTCAGACACATACAATTCATAGAAGGGCTGGCTTTAACTTTTCCTTCGACCTACCTTAAGACACTTGAGACTGAAGTTAACCGAAGTCCTTAGCTTTGAGACTGACAAATGAGATAGCTATTACTCCCTCCGGTCCACAATATAAAAAGTCTTCTATAAGGAAAATTTGGTCTAAAATACAAGAGGTTGAAAGGGTAATTAATTATTGTTTTCCATTTTTACCCCTTGTAGGAAAGAGAAAGAAGTGACATATATTACATGCATATTTCAAAATCACATTCTTTGATAAATTAGTTAACAACATTTTATATCTTGGACTGGAAGGAGTGCTCTTAGTTTATTATACCAAAAGAAAACATTTGCATATGGTTATGTTATCTATGAAAGGCAAAATTTCAGGGTCTTTCCTTCAGTACCATCCCACGTTATGGAAGTTTTGTTGTATCCCAGAATTAGTAGTCACTGTCTTTGCTTTTTTTTTTCCCCCCTTTTTGTTTCATTGCTATTCAAAATTATCAAATAATATACATACGTATTTTCCCTGCAGCGACTAGAATTTCTTGGGGATTCTGTGTTGGATTTTCTTGTCACTGAGCATATGTACAACAAATATCCTGGCTTGTCTCCAGGGTTGTTGACTGACTTGAGGTCGGCTTCTGTAAATAATGACTGTTATGCTCGGTCTGCCATTAAGGCTAACCTACACAAACACATACTCCATGCTTCTCCAGAATTACATAGGGATATTGTTGCCACAATGAAGGATTTTGAAAAGTTATCTTCCAAACCAACTTTTGGGTGGGAGACGAGGATGTATTTCCCCAAGGTTAGCTATTATGTTTCAGTTCATTGATCTTTAAGCAATGTCCTTGTTTTGAATAACGCTTATTACTGTCATTGCGGTGTTTTTTGTGCATGTGTTCGAATATTATTTTGGTAATTTGCTATGTAGGGCTTAATCATTATAGTTTCTCAAGACAATTCTACATTTCTTGGCAATTCTGCATATTTTAATGCTAGTTTTTAATTCTATACTTGGAGGGCAAGCACTAATAACCTGAGGTTACAAGTGGGATTGAATCCGCGATCTCCCACTTATAGGGGAATATTTATGCCTCTTGGCTACAAAATCATTGGCTGATAAAAGTGATTTTAAAGAATAGATTTTGAAGAATAGTTTTTGAAAAGGTGTGCTTGTTTTGGATCACTTTTAGGACTCTAAAAAGTGCTTATTCATGTAAACTGAAACAAAACTCCTCTCGCATATTTATTTCATATACTATAAATAATGATTGAAAAGCTGTTTTTAAAGGTTTTATTTGTTATTCCAAACAAGCATAGAAAAAATTATCTCTTGGAAAACCACGGTATCCCACCTCAAATCCATGGTTTACATGTAGGATTATATCTTGGGATGTTTGAATCATGAAGAACTTGAGTTTCCTGCCTTATCTTTTTTACCTAATGAAAAAAATACCCTTTAGGATCCAGAACTGTGTCATATTGTTTGCAAAGTACCAGAAAATTAGATTACTATTAATGCTTCTTTTAGGACACAATCTGATTTTTTCATAGATTCCATAGGTATTTGGATTGGATACTATTTGTAAATACTAATATTCTTACTATTGATAGGTGCTTGGGGACATCATAGAGTCTCTGGCAGGAGCAATTATGGTTGATTCTGGATTCAACAAAGAGACTGTGTTCAGAAGCATCATGCCTCTCTTAGAACCTTTGATCACACCGGACACCGTACAGATTCATCCTGTTCGCGAATTGCAAGAATATTGCAGCAAGCAACATTTTATAATGGAGAAGCCATTGTTTTCCAAAAACAATGGCTTAGTTTGTGCCACGGTTAGGGTTCTAGCTAAGGGGATTGTTTATGAGAAAACCTGCCCAGCCGACCATAAGAAAACAGCAAAAAAATTAGCTTGTAAGAAAGTTTTGGCTTCCTTGAAGAACAACAATTCTGTATGAAGAAACAAGCAAGTATATAATATAATTATATACTTGCTTAGTTGAGTGCTTTTTTATGTCATTTCGAATGAAAATGAGCTCCTGAAAAACTAAAATGCAGATCTGGTTTCTGTTCGTAAATGAGCTCCCGGAACTGAGACAAAACTCAGATCTTGTTGGAGAAAAAGAGGGAAATACGAAGGTGTGATACTGTGATGTCATTTCCCCATCTTGTCTCAGTTCTTGCGTGTTGAGTTTTACTTTTTCTCATGCAAGGATTAAAAATTGTCTTTTAGTGGGGTGGATCAATTACCCATCGGTGAACTATTAACTCATCTTATTATATGATGGATAAAAGAGGTGTGATTTTCCAATGGATAAAAGAGGAGCTTCTACCTTAAGATAAAAGAGGTGTTTGAACTTTGAAGTACTACCCTTGATAATTGATGTTTATCTATTTTTTTAAAATTAAAGTTAAAAGTTGAAATATGGCAAAAAAAAAAAAAAAGAAGTTAAAAGTTGAAATAATATTATGCATGAATTTTGAATATATTTTTATATTCTCATAGTCTCTTTTAAAAAATTATAATAAAAAATACACAATAGTTAATATTTAACTATAAGGGATTATTCAAAGTAATAAAAAGTCATAAAATTTTTGTTATTTATGAGCCAGCAACAATTTCATATCATATTTTATATGTATATAATAGTATTTTGAATTTAATTATTATGTCATTGGCTCAACCAAACGGTCTGATCGTTCCGACTGTTTGAATCATGATCCACTAATTTTTCCGGTTCAACTTTTAGTCCGGTTTTGAAAACATTGATATAATTGTTTTCAAGTTTTTATCCTTATTTATAATATTTCGAATGGTATGTTTTAAAAAATTTTCCTAAGAATACTCCTATTCAATAAGTTTTTTCTAATCCCTTAATAAATGATCTTTTAAAAAATATTCTTATTAAATAAGAGCAAATTTGAAAAGAATAAAATATTTTTTAGACAAAAACAAGCTCCTTGATCTCTGTGTTTTTAGTAATTGCCTCGTATATCTAGGGATGAAGGGGTATGATGAAGTTTGATCAGTGTATGACAAAGGACATGGAGAGACTTGCAAATATCTTTGGGAACTCAAAGCGAGGAAGAGATCATTCACAATTATTGTACTCTTATTTTTCTCAATCTTTCATAAATGCTGAATCATAAACTCATTTTAACTTTAATATAAATTGTCTTGGGTTAATATAACTTTTAGTCCCTAAAATTTGATTTAATTTTAGTTTTGATATATGAAGTTTCGCTCAATTTTGGTTTTGGTCCCTCAAATTTAAAAAGGATTTGGTTTTTTTCCGGGTCGGGTCGGATTTCAAAAACGGGTCGTCAAGTCCTTTTCAAATTTAAGGGACTAAAATCAAAATCGGGTGAAACTTCAGGGACTAAAATCACCGATTTCAAACTTGAGGGATCAAAACCAAAATTGAATCAAATTTCAGGGATTAAAAGTTATATTAACCCAATTGTCTTTTTATAAAAAAAAAACAAACTGCTAAAACCCCAAATACTTGAACGTGTGTATTATTAGACTATTAGTACGTTGAAAGGGATTTTTAAAGATAAAAAATGAAGAAGGGAAATGAGTAAGATGAAAATAAGGAAAAAAAAGTATTTGGCAATTGGAATGTTAGGAGAAAAAAGATTGAAATTATGTAAAATTTTGGTTCTGTATTTTTTTACAAATAATTTGATATTATTTTAATAAGGAAATTAATATATCGTAGTTCAGTGGATTTTATATATTATTTCTCAAGTTTATTTGCAGGAATTAGTTTATTTTTTGGGACCCCTCCTCTTTCCTTATCATATTCTTCCCCCTCTTCTCTTTTTATAACTACAAGATCAGCATTTGAATGATTTAGTTTTGATCTTTTATAAAATTATTATTAAATTTTAAATTATAAAAATAATTAATTAAATACAAATTGCTAAATTTTGATATGAATAATTCAATATTACAATAAAAAAAATAATATTTTGTATAATACTAAATTTGGACTATTCAAATATTCATATTATGATTAGAAATGGGAGAGAAGGGAAGAGGATGATAAGCAAAGAGGAGGGGTTTTGAACCGAAAGAACTCCTGTGAGGTTGTCACCACATATTTCTTCTACACTAGGGGAAATAATTGGTTCGGAACTCCTCTTATTCCATTATCATCCCCTTCCCTCTTGTTCCTTTTCTAACCATAAGATGAACATTTCAGTGGTCCATATATTTTTAATTTTACACAAAATGTTATTTTTATTTTTTTATTGTAGTATTGAATTATTCATATCAAAGTTTGGCAATTTGTGTTTAATAATTTTTTTTATAATCTAACATTTTAATATTAATTTTACAAAAGATCAAATATAAACGGTTCAAATGTTAATCTTATACCTATAAAAAGAGAAAGAAGGGGGGAGGGAGGGAGAGAGAGAGAAGACTGAGTGCTCGTTTGAAATAGCTTATTTTTGGGTAATAATTGCTTATAAATCGTGATTCACGGTATATGAGATAAATATGTGAGATGAGTTTTATCTCGACTTACGTAATAAGGACTTATTTTCTAAAATTAAGTGATCCCAAACACAGGTTGAGAGGAAGAGGAGGGGTTCCAAGTAGGAGTTCCTTTTAGGACGAACAAGAAAAGGCTACTTGACACATATGAGGATCAATGATGCATCATCAAAGATATATATTTTTTCTTTTAATAAGGATCATAATACCTTCGATAACACACAAACTAGATTTGTATTAAGAATATAAGGCAATATCATGGATTTTAATTTGTAATTATATTAATTATTATAATCAACTTTACCACAAGTTTACAATACACATGTTATTGTTTTAGGGCTCGTTTAGGTTAGCGGCGGTATAAGTTATTTTTTCTTAATCTAACTTTTATAAAAGTTAAAAGTTAGATTGTAAATGTGATTTGTGTTTGGATTGGCAGTGGCAGAAATGATTTTTTTTTTTTTATAAAACATAGACTTTTAAGCTTCTTCTCAAAAAACTGCTTTTGGAAAAGATAGAATACTTTTTTTTTATTTATTGTAATCAATAAGGGCAAAAAAAAGTAAAAAAATGCATTTATAACTCTAAAATTAAACTTATAATAAGAATCAAAATTTTTGTCAAAATAAACTTATAAATAGTATCAGAGTGTTTTTATATATTAAAAACACTCCCACCCTTCCAACTTCTATTTACCAAAAAAACCTTTTTTTTCTTTCATAATCACTATTTTCTCTTTTCACTGTCACTATAAAAACACCAAATTTTAACTTACAAGTTACCGTAACTTTTATAATAAAACATGACCATTCCCATCATGAACCCAAACGGTCAAATATCCATAATGTGCTTTTTTTCCAGTCTAATCGTACGTTGAGGCGTAGTACCGCTTGTGACGAACATGCACTTACCATTTATAAGAAATAGCTATATACTTAACGAGCGTTATTTTGTCTATATTCTGATTAAATAAAATATATTACTTTTGATCTTAATAAGATAAAATTAAATTTTTTTAGAGAAATTAAGGAAGCTAAATAAGTTATTTAATTATATCATATGTTATGTATAATTTGATTATATATTAATTTATTAGTCAAACTAATTAGTTTAAATAAAAAAATAAAAATAAAAATATTCTAAAGTAATTTAATTAACTTTCTTAATTTCTCTAAAAAAGTCAACTTTATCTTATAATTAGGACCGGAGGGAGTAATAATTCATCTTATTTTAATTCTATATGATAGATAAATCATCCAGAGAAATTCAAATTTTATGATTTTAGGGATGATATAAGGGAATTACGTTTTTTTTTTAAATTAAGAATTTTATGTTTTTTAAAATCATAAAATTTACATTTTTTTGATGACTCATCAGTCATATAAAATTAAAATAAGACGGATTGTTACACTTTAATTAATTAGGATATAGATGAGATAACACTTTGAAATTCCGAAATTATGTAAATATTTCTCATTATTTAAAGGTGCTACTTCCAATAAAAATAAAAACCGACTGTGCATGACGCCAGTATGCCCCTCAGGGGGCTCCTCCCATTCTTAGACTTGCAGGTCTGGTTTCTGACGTTAATTAATATTTATATATAAATATATAAAATTAACAATTTTTTTATTGGGGTTGAGAGAAAGTTCAATATTTGCATGCAAATGGAGAGTCACCCTGCAGATGCGCATGAAGCTCTGCTTCAGAGAGCTTTTCCCTGAACTTGAGAGTGAGACTGCCTTGTCTTGTTGCAACTCTCTCTCCCCCTCTCTCCCCCCTCTTCTTCTGAAAACGAATCATTGTCTTTTACTTGTGGGGTCTCCTTAACTAGAAAGTTAACTTGCTAATGAAGTAGAGTCACTGACAACTTGCTAATGAAGTAGATTCACTGGCTTGTTTCCTATTTATACTCTCGTTTCAGACACCTTTGCTTTGTGCTTGAATTGCCTTCTCTCTCTCTCCGCCCTCTTCGTTTCTTCAACCTTTTCACCCATTTGAAATTGCAAAGAACTTCAAAAGCTTGGAGCTTTGGTAGGCAATCTTGTCCCTGAGCCAGCCATGGAAAAGAATTTGGAGCAACAACCAGGTAACTTTTCATGTCTACTTTATATTTTTACTAATGCGATGATGATGAATCAAAATGAAATAATTTTTGCTTTCTTTATATGTTTCCTTCTTTGTTTTGTTTTTGTTTTGACCATTTATGTGATTCTCACAGTGAATGGATCTTCTTATAATGAGGAGCAACCTCATTATATCCCATCTGAACTGGTCAACAGATTTTCACACATTAATGGCAACACAGTCACAGTGTATCATTGCTATTTAATAGAGTTGAGACAAGACTTCACCTATGATGTTTCGCCTCGTGATCTTGTTCTTGCCATAAGATGTGAGCTTGACCCAGAAGTTATCAGCTCAATGGAATTTAAAATGTGTATTAACAGAGGAGGCCTCACAGTGAAGTTTAAATACATTGGAACAAGAAAGCTTGGCCTAAATGAGGTATGCTACCTTGTCCTGTTTCTGTATTATATAGCATGATAGCAAGTCTTGCAAAGTTTAATGCAGCTACTGTGTCCCCCCCCCTAAATTTTAGTTTTAGTCCCTATAATTTTAAATTGTTAGTTTTAGTTTGTGTAGTTTCACAAGGGCTTATTTTAAGAATAGGGACTAGAATCAAATTTCAACTAGTTGTTAAACTTAGACCATAATTTTATGAAACTATTGAGACTAAAACCAATAATTTAAAACTGAAGGGATCAAAACCCAAATTCAACCAACTATAAGGACTAACAATAGTATTAACTTTTCTTTTTTCCTTGTTCAGGTTCTTCTGTGCAGAAAATTTCAGATAACTGTATTTGGGATTCTTCTTTATCACAATATGGATAAGTTGATGGACATTTTAAATGAACACTATTTGGAGGATAGTCTTGAGATACATTATCTTCTGCTTCCAGCCACTCCCATACATATGAGACCTTTGACCATAGATTGGCCTTCAATTACTTCTGTGTCCTCATCTGAAGAAGGTTGCAACAATCATTTTGCAAAAATTTGGACTAAAGATGATGAAGTTTGCTCATGCAAACTTGAGAATTCATTAGTCTATACTCCTCATAATGGTCATTTTTATGTCATCACTGGTAGAATGGAATTGGATGGAAACTCTCTACTCAAAGTCAAGAATGGAAAAGCAAAGACATATAAGAAATACTTTGAAGAAAAGTATGATAGTATTTGTTGCTGTTTTAAGTTAATATTTCCCATTGCGTGTTTTAGGGTTTGATTGGTACAAGGGGATTTTTTTTTTGGGGTGGATTTTTATGAGTTTGATTTAAGAAAATTGGAAAAGTGGGGTTAAGAGATTTTAATTAATTTTTTTGCTCTTTTCTTTAACCTTATATGTTCTCTTTATTAAAATTTTATAGCCCTACTCTTCCATTTCTTTTAAATGAAACTCATCAAAATTTTCCCTCCCCTCCATTTTCCTCATACCAAACAGACCAACCATTACTTTGACGTATCCTCATCGCTAATCCTACATTTCAGGTATGGAATTCATTTGCATTATGGAAACCAACAGCTATATAATGGCAGGCATATATTTCATGTAAGAAATTACAATCTCAAAAGCAGACAAGCCAAGGAAAGAGGTTTGTATTTTGATTCATGTATCTGGACTTATACTTGCAAAGTTTCTTGTGCAGGAAGGTTTCTGAAAATAACACAAAACTATGGTTTTGCCTATGAAACAAGCCCAAAAGCTATTTTTAATTTTTTTTCTTCTTTTTTGGTAACAAGTTTTTTTCCCTTCTTCAGAAGTTTCAACTGTTTCCTTATATTAGAGCCTTTTTACAAAAATTGAGGTTCAACCTCAATTTTTAGCATTGATTGCTAGTATCATTTGTCTCTTTGTGTGCTGCTGAATATGTATTACTTTTTTTCCCCCATTCAGAATCAACCATGGCTTCAGCTGAATTGCCTCCTGAACTGTGTTCTATCGTTATGTCACCCATATCCATCAGTACCATCTATTCATTCTCCTTCGTTCCATCAATAATACATCGGCTTGAGTCATTACTTTTGGCTTCCAACTTGAAAAAGATGTGCAAGCAAAATGATATTCCAACATTTAAGGTAAGCTGCTATTATTTTGCTGTGAAAAATGTACCATCATGATATAATTATATCCAAGTTTTGCGAAGGATTGAAAATTTCATGTCTTTCTACTTGAGACTCATTAACTACCCATATGATGAAGAAAAGGAATATGTTTTTGAAGATTAATGAGTTCTAGAGAAGTAGTTATTTTTACTTTATGGATCCAATAGAGAAGTCGTTTGAATGGCAAACACAATGCTAAAAGCAGGGCACTGGTAACCAAAGCAAAAGAACTACTCCAGCCTCTTTTTTTCTTTTTTCCAACCAAGACTGTATGAAGAGATTAATCAGATTACTAAACAATAATGTGACACTTCTGATATGATGTGAATTTTCTATTTAAGCATCTTTTGGTTTAACTGTGTTGTGTCTTCTCAACATGGGTGTGTCATTATTTGCTTAAAGATGTTTTAATGGATTATTCTGTTTGCCATTTCATTATTTTAGAAAGGTTTGACTTTGACACAATGTCCATCGTAAACTTCTCTATCTCTTACTCACTGCTTTCATTATATCTTAATGGCAGAATTTTGTTTGCTTTATATATATGTACACTCTCTCTGGTCCTTAATACAAGAGCTGAATAACTAATTTGTGGATATTAAGGAAGTTAGTTAAATTAGTTATTTGTAACAAATATGTGTTGGCTTGCCTAGAATACCCTTTTCTAATTATGTGCATTGTAATTACTCTTGATGGAAACCCCTTTCTCATGTGCAACAATAGGAATACTTTGGAGAAAAAATTATATATTTGGGGGGACAAAGTGGATTAAGATCTTATATTTAGAACCAAATTAAAACCCTTGTCTAGTACTTATATCTAGGATCAGAGATAGAATACACACACACACACACACATATTTTGTTCCAATTGATTTTGGTGATACCTGTACTAATGGAATTTGCTCTGTGCATGTAGATATTGGAAGCAATTACTGCAAAAGAATGTCAAGAGCCATTTCACTATGAATCTCTAGAGACACTTGGAGATTCTTTCCTTAAATATATTACATGTCTGCATCTTTATCAAACCCATCCATCCGATAATGAAGGCCTTCTCTCTGAGAAGAAGACAGAGATGATATCTAATGTCTTCCTCTGTAGGTTAGGGTGCAACTCTAAACTTCCGGTATGCTTTCTTTCTCACCTTACAACAGCCTAAGAAAGAGAAATAACAAATCCACTTGTATGTTGTGATGTATTCCGAAAATGGTTCATTTATTCTCTCTTTTAACTTTAATTCTTTTTTGGGTTAATACCATTGTTGTCCTTATTGTTTGATTGAATTTTGGTTTTGGTCTGTAGTTTTAAATGGTTAGTTTTAGTCCCTATAGTTCTATAAGAGTTTAGTTTAAGTTTAACGATTGATCCCTATATGAGTTTTGGTTTTGGTCCATATACTTAAATTTAGATCAAGTTCTTATGAAACTATAGGTACCAAAATTAATGATTTGAAATTACAAGGACCAAAATTAAAATTCAATCAAACTGTAGAGACCAACAATGATGTTGACCCTTCTTTTTCTTTTGGCAGGGCTTCATACGAACCATTCCTTTTGATCCAAAGAAGTGGATTATACCAGGAGAGAGATCAAGAAATGTTACTTTGAAAGAGGAGCTAGCATCTGACGATATGATGAAAATTTATGTTAATGGGAACAGAACAATAAAACCTAAAGTCATTTCAGATGTTGTTGAAGCCTTGATTGGGGCCTTCCTTGGCACAGGTGGAGAGAAAGCTGCTTTGAAATTTATGGATTGGGTTGGGATAAAGGTGGATTTTGAGATAACACCCAATAAGAGGCTTTTAAGCATAGAGCCAGAGAGGCTTGTGAATGTCAGTTATTTTGAATCTCTATTGAACTACTCATTCAATAACAACTCTCTCTTGGTGGAAGCTCTCACTCATGGTTCTTACCTGATGCCAAAAGTTCCACGTTATCAGGTACCCTCTTTGGTTCTTGAATTGTTGGTTAAAATGAGTTAAAAGTAATAAATGTGTACGAGATGCAATTCCCCCCCCCCCCCACCTCCTAAATTTACCCTTATTTATGAAGATGATGGGTGTAAAAAGACATGAGAGAGAATGAGTGAGAAAGAAAGATGAGAGAGACGTGCCATTAATTAGGGGTAAATATGGATTAAGTACATTAACTTTTTAAGAAATGTCAAATTGTTGCTTATATATAGAACCAACCCTGCATGAGAGAATACTGCTTATAAATAGGACCAGAGGAAGCACTTCAAAACCAAAAACTGATTTTCATGTCGGTATCATTGGTTTTAGCAAAACCAAAATCTGTACTTCATATGCATATATATACAAGAGATAGCATGCTTGGACTTATTAACTTTGACCATAATACAGACACTTGACATGAGACTGAACTGAAAGTTAGCTTTAGGACTCTTGATGATTTTCAGCTTAAAAGTAGGGTTATTACTATTATTAATTTATCATACGAAAAGAAGACATTAATTTGCTTACAGTTATCTATGGAAGGCAAAATCTTCAGGGTCATTCCTTTAGAAGTAGCCTATCTTTTGGAAGTTTAGATGTAAACCATAAGTAATGTTTTTTATGCTACTTTCATAATAAATGAATTGAATATTATATATAATTATTTTTTCCTGCAGAGACTAGAATTTCTTGGGGATTCTGTGTTGGATTTTCTTGTGACTGAGCATCTGTACAATAAATATCCTGGCCTTTCTCCAGGGTTATTGACTGACATGAGGTCTGCTTCAGTAAACAATGATTGTTATGCTCGATCTGCTATTAAGGCTGAATTACACAAACACATACTTCATTCCTCTAAAAAATTAGAGAACAATATTGTTGAAGCAATAAAGAATTTTGAAGAGTCATGTACTGAATCAACTTTTGGATGGGAAACAGGGACTTATTTCCCCAAGGTTAGTCCTTACTTTTTATCTTATTGGTTTTTAAGCAATGCTTTAGTTGTGTCTACGTCTGTTCTACTATTTCATAGTGGTGTTTTATTGCTTATATTTAAATGTCATTTGGGTAAATTTGCTCATGATTAGAGTAGGTGATCTTGCCTTTTGATTGTCTAATTTCACAATAAAACATTTAGGGTGTATTTAGCTAGAGAGTGACACAAGAAAATATAATTGTGCATACAAACCGGCATCTCATAATTAGTTATATGAAACACAATAGGCCTTAGTGGTTGAGTTGTTGGAGTGGATGTGCTGGTGAGGAGGGTAGACCAGAGATTATTAAGTCTTCTGAAAAAGGGATAGCGGAAGATTAAAGAGAACGACCATTAAAGTTATTAAAGGGATCTTTTAGTTAACAATTTATCTAAAAATTTGGTTTTTGATAGAGTACATAACGTCATTGAATCAATGTAGCTGATTCACCTAGTAGAATAAAGCTAGTTGTTGTTGCAGCTTTTGCCTTCATTTCATGAATATAGGGCATCTAAGTCAAGACAACCTTATAGCATATACTACTTCCGTTGGAGTGGATATAAAATAATCTAAAATGCTCTAATCTTGAATCCAATATTAATATTTTTCTCTTTAAAGTAGTATATGAAAAATGTTTTTGAGTTAATATTGGTGTTGGTCTTCATAGTTTGATCAAATTTTGGTTTTGATCTATATAATTTCAAATCAATAATTTTGGTCATAATAGTTTCATAATGATTTAGATTGGTCTCTATATTTTAACGTGTTTAAATTATGGTCTCATCAATAATTAAACTCAGACTAAGTTCTTATGAAACTATAAAGATTAAAACCAATAATTTAAAACTATAGGGACTAAAACCAAAATTTAATTAAACTAGAAGAACCAGCAATGTTAATAACCCAATGTTTTAAGATGCATATCATGCCCGAAAGAATAATGTTCTTATTAATTGACAGGTACTTGGAGACATTATAGAGTCTCTAGCTGGGGCAATTATGGTTGATTCAGGGTTCAACAAAGACATTGTGTTCAAAAGCATCATGCCTTTATTGGAACCTTTGATAACACCTGAAACTACACAGTTTCATCCAGTTCGTGAATTGCAAGAACTCTGCCAGAAACGATATTACAAATTGGAGAAGCCATTGGTGTTCACAAGCGAAGGCTTAACTTGTGTCAAAGTTCAGGTTCTAGCTAATGGGAAAACTTATGAGAAAACCTCTATAGCTGGCAATAAGGACACAGCCAAAAAAATAGCATGCAAGGAAATTTTGACGTGCTTGAAGAAAATCAATTCTACATGAAGACACAAGGAAGAGGAAAATTATAATAAGATGCTTGTTTGATTTCACTTATTTTAAATGATTTTGTATTGATCATGAAAGGAATTTTATTTCATAAAATGTAAAAGCGCTTGTTTTGAGTGTTCACGGGCCAGAATTACTTTTGCTACTAAAACTAAGGAAACATAGGAAGATACAAGCAAAAGTACAGTTACTTTTTGTTGACCACGGAGTTGACTTGAAGAGGCCTACCACTTTGGATAAAGAAGCAAGAGAGCTAGCATGGTTTTACTGTTTTAGGATGCTTTAGGCTTGGCTTTGGTAAAAGGGTATTTTGGGATTGTGAGTCACCTTTTGACTAACATTAGCCATTGTGACTTTAATCAATTCGAATGCTCTTTTCCTGTTCTTTGTTTGATTTGTTAGTTTGTTTTTATTTCTGTTATTTCTTATTTGTTTGTATCTTTTGTTGTTTATGTGGCTCTTTTCTTTATTAATGAATGAGTCTTATTCTTAATATCTGTTTTGGTAAAAAAAGAAAATCTACAACGTAAATTATTCTTTCTATATATATAAAAAAAACACGCACATGAAACAAAAGAATTGTTTCCTATATTTTTTTTCTTGCTAATGTCCACGAAATAGTTTGGATAGAATGAAGCCAGTAATCAAGAATGACATATAAACTTTGATATGTTATTCTTGCCGGAGCACATTTTATGCAAGTGGAGATGAATTGGGTGATTAAAAATTTTGAAAAATATTATTAAGGTCCCGTCCCCTTCATGGAAAATTTGGCAAAAAGTAATCTAAATAATGAATATAATAAAGCTATAGTGAGATAGGAGAGATGTCAATGTAAATGGGTAAAAGGAAAAGTTTGATTGACACAAATAATTTAGGGAGAATTACAATCAGGTCCTGCCCAAAAGAAAAAAAAATAAAAAAATGGTCCCATTAATAACTCCAGGAGCGTGAATTAACAACTCGATGAGCATAGGACCAATTTTTGATTTTTTCTCTTAGACGAGGCCTAATTATAATTCTCCCAATACTATACTGGTTCAGTAAATCGGTAAATCCACGTGACTTATATCCAGTTTTCATACACCTTTGAGAATTTCACTATTCTCCCCAATACAACTTCCTAGACTTTTAAAGTTTGCTCAAATCTCCTCCTTTACACAAAGCAAGTAAATAATCCACTCAAAATTCCCTTAAAATGAGTAAAGGATAAGAAGGAATAAACCTCTCAAAATGAGTAAAAGATGAACACTTAGACCCCGTTTAAATTAGCAGTGGAGAAGTGGCTTTTTTTTTTTTCATTTGATTTTTGAAAAAGTAAGATAGGATTAAAAGTGAAAATGTAAATGTGATTAGTGTTTGGATTAGCGGTGGCAGAAGTGACTTTTTTTTTTTCTAACCTTGAACCTGTTTGGATTAGAGTTTGAAAAACCCGTTTAGATGTAAAATGATTGAAAATGGCATGAATCTTATGTAATACTACATATATATATTATTTGTATATATTCTAATAATTGAAATGAAAAAAATATAAATAAAATTTGATAATAAGCTACTTAATCATATCATATATTATGTATCCTCAGATTATATATTAGTTTATTAGTCAAACTAATTAGTTTGGAGAAAAAATAAAAATAAAAATAATCTATAGTAATTTAATTAGCTTCCTTAATTTCTCCAAAAAAGGTTAACTTTATCTTATAATTAAGACCGGAGGGAGTAATATATTGTATTTCCAGCCTTTCTCTCTCTTCGGCACAGCCTCACTGCGTGGGGGAATGAAAAAAAAGCTACTTCAATTAGCTTCTGTTGGATGTGGCTTTATTTTCAGAAGCACAGTAGAGTAAAACGCTGACCCAAACACCACCTCGAGGGTTAAAGTACTTTTCTTGGATATAATTGTGCGTTGGGGCTGCTGGATGCTTTGGCAAACAGGCTCTTAAAGAGTAGAAGCATGTGAGCGTTTTAATTTAAAAGATTGAGAGTGAGATATTGAAGGCACTCGTATAATCACACCATAACTCTTTGTCTCCGACTTGAATGAGGTTGTTGAGGCAAAGTGTTCCTAATAAACAATAATCTTTTGATCTGGTTCTCTTTAAAAATTGGAATCTGGTTGGGAAACTCAATTTGGGCTTTTAATTTAGCTAATCTTAATTCCTCACTTTAGTTGTTTGAAGGTTTAGCACATTGGAAGTTTCTATTGTTTATTATAAGTTCCAAGAGATGTTGTTTCCCACTACTTGTTCGTTCAATTTTTTTGTTATATGTTCTTAAGTTTAGCACATCGATAGTTTCCATTGCTCATCAAGGTTCATCAACAACAACCTCTTTGTTTGGTCCAATATTTTCTTAAACTTGTTGAATGTGTTTGTTGTTGGTTGTGGGTTCTTCAAGTCAAATAGAGATGGTGGGCTAAAGGGGACTTATATTCAAAATCATGACATTGTCTTCCTATATGAAGATTTCGGACTTCTATGTATGCTAGCTTTCATTCTTCTTAATCGGATAATAATATTAAAAAAAAAGAAGCTTTTATTCTTCCTTTTTCATTAAACCAGTTTCTGGTGGGTGCCATTACCTGCCTCATGGAGGCTTGACGTCAGGGCACATGTGTTCTCACAGAGCTTATGGTAATTTGGGCTACATGGAGATATGAAATATCATCAATATATCAATAATAAATCTCAAACAAGGGTTACTGTTCATTCGAACAGTAACAGCTCCTAGTGTGGGGCTCCGTGGCTTTTTTTTTTTTAAATCATTACACTTCTATTTTTCCACATCATTTATATCAAGGAAAAGGATAAATCTAATGCAATAATATAATCCTTTCTGATTATATTATGGTCATTGAGAAACAATTTTTTTTATGAAATGCAAAACATGTTTTATTGATATCAATAATAAATTTTTATATGAGGTCATGCATGTAATATCCCAAAATACGTACAAGAGCTTAATAACTCAAAAGGAAATGCAAATAATGTTAGAAAAATACTTTTGGGAAGAAAGTGTGAATTATGATCTGAATTAGTTGTGGAAAATTCCCAAACCCATTATCTAAATTATATTATGATACATAGTCTAATTTGGAATTAAAAGAAAGAGGGAATGGTGCATAAAAGGGGAAAAGGAACTAAATAAAATACTAAATGTCAATTTAATTAAAATTGCCATAGTCAAGAGCAAAAAGAGGAAGAAAAGATTTACCAGTCAATTAGTCAACAATTTCCTCTCCTCTTAGGAGAAAAAATTGGTCAATAATCAAATGAAGATGAAGGAGGACTAAATGGCTAACTAAACTAGTTGTAGTAACTAAATTAGTTATTTACTTTGTGAGGAACTGTAATATCCCAATTTTTTATTATGGACTAATCATGATTATTGTGGATAATTATGAATTTAATTGGAATTATTATATATTTTATGGCAATATTAATTAATATGTCATAATTAGTGAAAAATTGGAAGAATGGAATTTTTGGCCATGAGTTGGTGATTAAGGGAGAAATTATTTACTAAGAGGAAAAAACGAGAAGTGTGATTAAATGGCTAATGGAGGGATTAGATAAGCTCATTGGTGACTTATTTTGGGTGAGCCAGTAGCATTGTGACATGTGGCAAAGAGTGTATGGGAGAGAGTGCATGTGTGTGTAAGTCAAATGAGATAAGATATATTTTCTCTCTCCTCTCTCCCCTCATTTTCGCTGTAGCAAGGTTAGAGGGAGTATCATGATTGCTTCTTCCTCCACACTCCACCTCTCGCACTCTTCTTTCTCTCTTTCTTCTTCCATTTCCGGCGGCCAAGTTGAGCAAGAAAGAGAAAGATAAAGCTTGATTTTTGGGTAAGCAAATGACCTTTAATGTTTAATCCCACTTCATTAATGTTGATCCTTGGAGTGAGAGCTTCGATTTGGTGTTTTTAGTTTGGCCATTTGGTGTTGTTTTGTACCACATAAAAATTTGGTTGTTGAAGAATCAAAGAGTGTTTTTGGAGAAGTGAAAGAGGTAAGTGAGACTAATCTATCTATCTAAGTTTCATGCTATTTTAAATAGTTTGTAATTTCTAAAAATTTTGGCTCAAATCCGAAAATGAGAGCCACTGCTCATTTGGTATGTTTTTGGCATGAGAATGGTATCTTGGAATGAGTTTAGGATAGATAGATTGATTGGTGATTGAAATGTGATGTTTGGATGAGATTGATATTTTGTTGATTTAGTTGCCCAAAACCTAAAGCATGATAATGGAGTAGGATTTTGATGATTCTGATGAACCCATTGAGTTTATTGAGTGTTTTTCTGTGGGGATATGGCTTTAGGTAAAGTTTTGTGTCCATAGGGATCAATTGGGCAAGTGTTAGGTAGTTTGGTCTGTTTCTGCGTTTTCTGGTTCTGATAGAATCACTCGAGTGATCTAGGATTCACTCGAGTAAGGGATGATGATCACTCGGGTAGGGCTGAAGAATGCTTGAGTACTGTGCGTATCTTCTGCTTCTCTTCAGTTTTTCTGTTGTGCTTTCTTGAAAATCCAAGAGTGTATAGTCTCACTCGCGACTGAGGGATGAATATCACTCGAGTGAGCCTCTTTGTGCTTGAGTGACTGGTGTATTTGGCACTAAGGACTTGCTTCTCGGGTTGTCACTCACGGTTATGATGCAAGAGTGTGCCTTCTCACTCGCGGGTATGGGGTATTCGCTCGAGTGAGCTGTGTTATGCTTAAGTGTAGTGAGCCATTTGGGCTACTGCCATTTCTCTTGTGCTCTCGGGTTCTCACTTTCTGGACTTCACTCTCAGGTGCTTGATTGAAGCATTTGGCTTTCACTCGGGTGAGGTCCAGTATGCTCGAGTGATCCTGTCTCTAAAAAACTTCTTTATGCTCTCGGGTATGCACTCGCTGTCTCTCACTCTCTAGTGCCCGAATGTAGACCGTACCATCACTCGAGTGAGGTTTCCTTTACTCAGTATCCGTACAATCTCACTCGAGTGAGGCCATCTTCACTCGAGTGCCTCAGTAGAAAATGTCAGTTTGTGTTTCCAAAAAGGAGATCTTTGGGATAGTTCTTCCAACCCCTTAGGGCTATGGTTAGAGGTATTCTTGAGTACTAAAAGAGCAATAATAATAACCAATTAAGTGTTATGAAGATATTGAGAATTGGAATAGAGAAATAACTCTTTGTCCTTAATTATGATTCTAGGATACGATATTTGCCTGACGCGGGAGAGACCGGTGCCAAGGAATGCCCGAAAGGACTCAGGTAGTGACTTTTCTCTCATGTTGTGTATGATACTTGGTATGCATGTTTATCATTGTGAATTTGTTATCGGCCATAGGGCATTACAGAGCGAGCAGTTCAGCGTGAGCCGTCGTAGGGGGCAATGCTCATGATACCTACCCCGGCCGTTGTATCTGCCGCTGTAAGTGCCGAGGCTGCGTTATGGAATCGTGGATTCCTATTTGAGATCCATCCCGTGGGGCTGTGTGTTGTGAAATATTTTATATGGATCCCAGCTGTGGTGATATATGTGATATATTCATGTGAATGTGCAATACAACAAGTAGTTCATCGTGAGCCGTCGTAGGGGGCGATGCCCATGATACCTACCCCGGCCGTTGCAACTGTTGTTGGGATTGTTGTGTGTTGTATGGATGATTTACTTTCATGTTTTGATATTGTGCATATTATGAGTGATTTGTTACTATGGGGATTCTTTAGAATCTCACTCTCCTAAAAACATAATTTTTAGACAGGGCTGAAGGATCTAAGGAAAAGTGGGCGACGAAGAGTAGTTAGAGCTCCAGTTTAGGAGTTTATTTTGATTAATGGTTATCAATGTAAAATTCATTAGATATTTTGTGGTAAATAGTTGTATATTTTGGAAGTATAGTGTAGTTTTGTGTAATCCCCAAGATAAGGGAAAAGAATTATTGGCTTTGTGCCTTTGTATAATCCCTTTACTAATTAATGGAACCCGAGTGTGTCAGGAATTTACATTATACTCTGATATGTATGAATAAAATCGACCTGTACAGGCCATTTATGTTGAAATGTGAGTAAGAGACCATTGTGGAATAGATGTTGTAAATTTTTTTTGAAAACCTTGGTTTTGGGAACTTTACTTCCTTTAAGTCCCAAATCATCTATGGTCTCTAATTCCACATTAACCACGTGTTTAAGAACTTAATCTCGGCCTTAATCGTGAAGGGGGTTACAGGAACCACAAGTTTGTGACAAGTGGCATATTGTGGGCCAAACTTATTGAAGTTGGATAAAGATAAACCCCTAATACTCCCTCTCTCTTCTCAATATTTTGTTCAGTTGCCCAAACATGAGAAAAATCAACAAAAAAATGCTAGGAGAGAGAGAGAGTATGAATAGTGTTTGTTCTTGAGTTCAGCCTTAAAAATCATTACCGAATTGATGTTTTCTCTTGAAATATCCTTCTATAACCTTCTTCTACTCATCCTAAGCTTCATTTTTACGGTTTTAGAATTTTATTTGGAGGTGTTTGGTGACCTCTTGCTTGAAGAAGTACTACCAAATTTTTGAACTGGTCGAATAAATACATAGAGGTTAGCATGGGCTTCATTTTGAATCGATTGACTTGTTGTTTGGATGAGTTTTCATGAGGGTTAGGGCGCTATTCATTTTCATCCAGGGGATGCTTTTAAGGTTTAATCATATATTTATGGTTAGATGATAATTTATGATGATGTCAGACCAAGTTGTTGGATAAAATTTAGTTTTGGAAAATTTGCCATGTAAGGGGTCTATTTGGTTAGTGCTATGAGGGACTCAAGCTTTGTGATTTTGACATTACCATTATGTTTAGAATGCAAAATTGTGTAGGAATAGCCCTGGGTGTAAATTCTGGACCATTGGAAATATATATTGCAAAACCGAAAATGCTGTCAGTGTGTGTTCTTTGCAAGGCAGTCAGTTTGTATGACATTTTTAGACAAGTAAATGATGTCCAAAAATTATGAAACTTTTCAATCTAATAGTAGACATAACAAGCTTTAAATTGACAATTAATTTGTGTCATTTGGATGTGTGTGCTAGAAGTTATGAATTTTCAAAGTTAGGCACTAAAATCTGGAATGATGTTGGTGGCAGTGTGAATTAAATTGTGATTCTGGAATTGTGGGCATGTAATTGGCAGTAAGGAGTATTTTTTCTTTAAATTATACTTAAAGAGCTTTCCATAGAAATTTGAACCACCCCATTTGGATTTTTGTAAATTAAGTTATGATTTTTGAAAGTTGAGTTAAGAAATAGAGAATTTCTTGGCCACGGCCCAAAGGTTTCTGACCTCTCTTGGCCGCAGTTAGAGAATTTCTTGGCCATAGCCAAGCCCCTTTTTTAGCCCTTTAAACTTTCTGAACCATATTGATTGTTCTAACCTTTCCCAACCCTTTAGGCACTTGTTTGAGCTTCTAATGGCTACCCAAAGGACTCAAATGATAACCAACAAGTTCAAAACAAAGGATAAGCATGAGGATAGATCAAGAATAATTTAGTTTACATTATGCCAAAAGCATTGGACTAAGTAATAACACGCCGACTGTAAATTCTGATTATAGGACCTGTTAGCTGTCCAGGATCTAAGACTTGCTCGAGCTTGGACAAACAATTGGACACCCTTCAAGGGAAGCGACTAGGTAGTAACTCGTCTATTATATGTTTATAAGATACACTGCATGTTTTTTGGATTCATCATGAATTGTCCGACACATTATGATTCTACGGGGTGGTCGCCTGGGGCCTATTGCACGGGTGGACACTCAGGCCAATGTGATGTTCTATAATGCACGAGTAGATGCCCGGGCCTATTGCACGGGTTACACTCGGGGCCATGTGATATACCGAATGCTATGTGACATATGAATTGCATGTTATGCATTGAATGCTATTGTGATGATTCTGATGTATAATAACAGTGTGACATGCTTTGTAATGTTATATCTGTATGATTGGCTATTTGTTACTACTAAGATTCCTTTGAATCTTACTCTTTTTTTATAAACCAATCTAATGTATAAGGGAACATTTCAAGGGGCAAGAAGGTAAACACAGACAGCTAGAGGATGAAGCAACAAGACTTTAGTTTACTGTTGTTTGTTTGCTTTTGGGTATTTTGGATGTTTTTGGGACTCTATATGATGTACATAACCATGTAAACCTGACAATAGTACAGTAGTAGAGCCGGTAGTACCAACAGTATAGTAAACAAACGGTGACTATATTTATGCTGATAACGCTTCCGTTTGACGAAGGAACATTAACAAATGAACACATCATGGGACTTAAGTAGAGACACGCTCGTACACTCTGATAAAATGGATTTAAGCACCAATGGGACTTAGTGAGATAGTGAATATTTATGAAACTAATTTGAAAAATTTTACTCCACTTAAAAATCCCTTCCAATCCCAGGTTCACTTCTTGAGATAAGTTTGGAAATTGTGAACATTTTTTCAAAGTAAGTTTAATCCGGGACCGAATTCTGGTTCCACAACTAATTTCACTACTCTTTTGCACTCATATGAATCTATTGGACATAAGGTGTTACAATGCATTTATCATATTTTTGATTTAAAAAATAGATTAATTGGATCAAGATTTATGATTATGGTTATTATATTTCATTTGTGGGATTTAAATTTAGAATCATGAACTTTGTTTAAATATTGTAGCCAAGTGTAGTTTTTCTGTATATGATTACGTGCTTTTGATGGTTGTTATCGATCATTTCTGTAACAGGACAACATTGATTTCAGAAAAATCCATTTGGTTACTGGAGTCAAAATTTGCAAAGAAATAAGAAAATATTTGGTTCGAGTCGCATCCGAGGACATTGTCCTTAAGAGATATTCCAATATCTCATAGGAGCGGCCACACTCCACATTCATAGGGATGATTTCATGAAAGTGTATCTGCATTATGCACACTGCCTCATTGACCTATGAAATTATTAAGAGCTTTGCTCAACCTATAATAATACAGTTTAGCACATTCAAAGTGCCACGGAAGGAACGTAAAATATATTTGTGCCAGTCAAAATTGACGAATGACTTGTTCTTACCCATTGAACCTTCTTCATGGGATCACTAATCACAAAGGTTGGGTTGCCATCGCTGTCAATTAGTAGTTGGCTTTAGTCCAATTCCTCTTGACATTTCAACAATCATTTTCCTCTCAAGGGGTTTTGTTAATGGATTTGATAGGTCTAATATTAACCTCACTAAATCGATTGAGATAAGTCTACCATAATTCTTAAAGCTCTTTATCTCATATCTCAACCGATTTTCACTTACATCATTGTTATTTCTATAATGGTTATCTCCATATTTAGAAAGCACATGTCATCAACACTTAGTGTCGGTTTCATACCTAAGAGATTTCAACACTCTTAGCCTCTAATTCCATATATTTCCAGAGTAATCAAATCTGATTCTCATAATATACTTTATTTTTACCACTACTAAAGGTGAATAATCACTAGTGGATTTTCACATAAATTGAATTTCAATTAGCTTCCGCGTATTTCAATTCAACCGGAATCCACTGTACATGATGTTATCATTTATAACATTCCTTAACTATTTTCTTTCTCTTCATGAGAGTTTATATATGCTCAATTTCCTCACATCATTTGCTGTGTCATGACATTTATCAATGCTACAAATTCTCAACAACTTGTGCATATATTGATTGAGCTCTAAAATCACTTTGAGTAGTATATCAGCATTATAAACAATATTCACATATTGATTCTTAAAACCAATCTTCAGGTCCATTTCTCATATATCATCATTATTCTTTATAATTTTAACACCTAAAATCAGATCTGATTCTCTCATGATTTCAAGGGCATAATATGATATATTTGACCATGCATGCCATGCATTCACTTTAAAGTTCGATATATGTTCATAATATACCAAGATAAATACATATCCATAAACCATGAAAATTTTAAACACTTTTATCTAAATACTAGATAAATAATTAAATTTTCATATCAGTACTGTAATGCTTGTTTAAAGCTATATGGAAGTTTTAATAATTCATATCACAAGATTTGCTCTTCACAGCAAATAACAAAGCCTTTACTAAATAAAGTTTAGGGTTAAGGTGCAAATTTATCAATAAAGTTTTGTCCGAGGAGCGTCTGGCACAAATATCTTTTAGAAGGGGCAAAAATACCAAAGAACAATTAAAAAGGGGCATCTACCACAAAAACCGTTAATCCGTACTAACGGCGTTAAATTATAAGAGAAGAAAACCCTTAACGGCGTTAGTACAGATTTAATGGTTTTTGTGGTGGATGCCCCTTTTTAATTATTCATTGGTATTTTTGCCCCTTCTAAAAGATATTTGTGCCAGACGCTTCTCAGACAAAACTTCTTGGTAAATTTACACCTTAACCCTAAATTTTAATCATAATACACATCATATATGGCAATTTTGTAATTTTTTCAATGTATCAATATATATATTCTAAGGTACCCCTCAAGATACTCTATATCTAAGGCACTCCCACACTTTCAAATATCTCATTATATTTTACAACTTTTCAATATCAAATCTACATAATTTCATATGATAACCCAATAATCATAATAACCATAATTATATCAAATAATTTTAAATTCATAGTTTATCTCCCACGCAACAAATCACCACAAAAATATGGACATATATGATATATAATAGTCCATTCATATATTAAATTAAAAACAGCAGTCACCATAGCAAGAAACAATATTTCGGTGCCCGTAACATTTGCTTCCCATGATAATTAAATTAGAATTTTTCAAATATTTCATTCTAATTTCACATAGGATAACAGAATTTAAATTCAAAACTTGTTTCCAGAAAATCACATAAATATGATCTCATATGTCAAATACATTATCTAAATAATATCACACACCAAAAGTTTGTTTTTAAATACTGCAATTACATCTTGCATAATAAAATTGTTGCAGATAAGTTCATGTCAACAACTAATATTGCCCACTACACTCTTCCATCCAATATATATATATATATATATTTAGAGAAACCAAATATACTCATTAAACAATAGAAAACCTCCCATAGAAATATAGTAATTCACAGGAGGGTATGAAATAAAACTTTAATAATATCTCTTTTTTTTTTTCAAATAAATCCTTATTAAAATAATAGGAGAGATATAATAACGATTTATTTAGGGAGAGATGATAGGAGACTTAGTTCATGCGAGATAATAGGAGATTTCCTAACTATTAATCAACATAATATATTTATTGACAATAAAGCCTCCAACTAAAATAAATTTACCATCGTAAAAATCTCATATTAGCATAGATAATTAAATAATGTCATGATTTTAAAGAGCACATCAAATCTCAACTAAATTTAAATTATAACCGTATGGATAGTTTTTTCTTTGTTTTTTTTAAATTTAAATATGCCCATTAATATTCTCATTAATGTTAAATTGGATACATACCTAGGAAGAGCGGTTCGCTCAATAATAGATGGATGTGAAAATGGTAACTCCGAATTGTCTCTTCTTCTTCTTCATCATCTTTCCGTACCTTTGTAAAGACAATTTCTCTTTCTGATTAGACTTGCAGACTTCTTTTCTGTCTTTTGTCCCTGTTTGCAAGTATCACAGGGCCCTCAAAATCTCTTTACCATAGAGATTAAAATAGTCCAGTTACAGGGGAAATTGGATATTCACTACTAGAAAAAATGGTTTTAACGTCCCCTTTTTTTGGCCTTTTAACGTCTGAAAAATGAGGGACGTCTATCTGAGGGTCGTGGAAAAAAATGTCAATAACGTCCGTAAATGGGGGACCTCTAAAGGCAGACTTTAGACGTCCCCAATTATATTGGGGATGTCTAAAGTCCACATTAGACGTCCCCAGTTCCACCTGGGGACGTCTAAGGTTGCCTTTAGACGTCCCCAGTTCCAACTGGGGACGTCTAAGGGGACCTTTAGACGTCCCCAGTTTTAACTGGGGACGTCTAAAGTGTCGCCTCCCACTCTACCACGTCCCTTTTTATTTAAGGACGTTGAAAGTTTTTTTTAAATGGCCTTTTATATATTACACTGTCTGGAAAATGTAAACTGCAGAAATAGGATTCCAACAATAGAATAAAACAACAGCAGTTTAGTAGAATGGAAACAACAACTTGAAACACAGTGATCAACCCAAGGCTCTACTACATGCAATAATTTTAAGGAGTAGCAAACTAATTAACTAACAAACCACACAACTACACAATAATCTATATCCAAGTTTGTTAGTGCACTAAAAAGACTATATCCAAGTCCCCAGTTTGTACAATAACCAAGACTAAATCCAATCTATATCCAACAACAATAACGCTAATTATATATACAATATATAGAACTACCACAAAAGTATGTCCTACACAAACTACTAAAGACTTTACTCTGGTATACGTTGAAGAAAATGTCCAGCCAAAAAGTCTCTGATCATATTTAGGTCTTCATATGGGTAGGCATCTTCATTGTCAAAAATCTGTAAATTAGAAAATAAGCTTAGATGAAATAATGAATCAAGTGAATGAATTGCCATTGAATTACAACACCAAGAATATTATCCTCTGAGAATGAAGAAGCAATTACTTGTTCAAAATCTATTGTAATGCCACTCTGAATGATGTTAAACATATAAAGTAAGACATAATATCCACATTCCCAGCCGCCAGGTTTTCGAGGGCACTATAAATCAAAAGCAAATGGTTAAAATCAATAAAGGCATATCTAAAACGACCGTCAATCAAAAGAACTTGATTTGAAACTACGTACCTTTGGAAATAACCATCTCGGATCTTTGCCACCTCTACATTCGCGTGGCCCACCAAGCGCTCGATACGACGTGCATGCCCTATCATTAAAATGAAAATCAACATAAATTAGAATAATTCATTAAGTCAAGAATCAAGAAGCAATGAAATACAAAAAAATAACTTACGTGTTGAAGACGCTTTTAGTTTCTTTGTCTGGTCTTCTATGTAAGGAATCAAACCAGTAAACAACGTGGGACCGAGGACAGAGAACACACAAACTCCAGTGATAATTATCACAACATATATAGATTAAAAAGAAGTTAGATGGCAAGGTAATTATTTATTAAAAATCTCAAATACACAAAATTAAAATGCGTACCCTTGAACAATCGGTGCTAGATAACAACGATAGTCATCCTCTGCCAATATGAAGCCCACATAGTTCGTCCTTCTTTTCAATGTATTCCCAATCCTTGTCGTATGTGCAAGAGACAAGAATCCATATAAATAAACTCTTTGAGAGTCAATGCATATACGACGGAAGGAGCTATAATAGAATTAAAATGATGAATGTATTAGCTAGTTAAAATCAACTTAACTAAATGAAGGAAAAAATGGGAAATAAAAAACTTACAGGATTGCAAATTTGCCCCATCCAACATCTAGCTCCTCGAACTTAATGAATTGTTTAAGATCTTGTTTATCAATTGTGAAATAATACTCTAATTCCTGGCCCACAATCCCTGTAGGCATATGCAAATCAATCTGGCGAATGCCTTTATAGATATGCTGCAGTCGTGCTAAGAAGGGACATTTCTCTGCTTCCTGCTCATTCTTTTAGAACATAAAAACACATATTGTTAGTAGGATGTCAACACATCTCAAGTAAAAGTGAGGTAGTTCTATATCATTAGAGGTGTTGGTGGTAATAAGCCAATAAGATGTACAGGCCAAAGGATGAAAGATCCTCTCGCCTGAGCTATTGTGGCAACCTCGTCATCATGAATAGGGATGGCTGTACCTTCTTCCCCCTCTCGAACACACGTCACAGTCACCCTACGCAAATGCTGTGGAATTTGCTGATTATGGTGGGTAGTAGCTTCTGTGTGAACGAGAGCATCTGCATCTACACGCAGCAGTGGGGCATCCAAAGAGAGGATGGTAGGTTCTCCCTGCGCTGGAGTGGGAAAAGGGTCGCCAAGTGGTTCCTCCGCTGGGTTGTAACTTCCTTTGGTGCTGTAGAAGGCCGGGGATGAATGGGTTCTACGCTCGGTAGTTGCCATCTGCGATTCAAACATCTTCATCATTTCAGCTTGTAGCTCAGGCATCAGCTCAAGACGTAGCTGTGGCAATAGCTTTTGTCAGAGCTTGTCGCGAAGGTTGGCCTCGAACTCTTGTGAAACTTCCTGACGAATCTTGGCCACAAGCTCCTTACTAGGTTCAGCTTGTGATGAATAAGGATGTGAGGCTCGGCCAAAATACTTCATGACACGAACTCCCACTGCCTCCCCTCGAACATGACCAGGGTGATCTGCCTTCTCAATTGCCGTTGACAAGATGTCCATCCGTCCACTTAGAGTGAACGAACCTTGGCTATTATGATCTTCCAGTTCATCCTGCAGCATAAAAGTTATCGTAAGCACTCCCAATATGAAAAAATAAGTTTGTACTTATGCTCTAACTACTTACAATTCTTACGGCAACCTCAGCAACAGTCGGATTTACATACTTCCCACCCTTAAGAATCCTTGCTTTCCATTTTTTGTGACGTGGTGGAGGTGGCGGGGGCTGGACCACAACGGTAGGATCTGATGTGGCTGCTTCCTTCAATTTCTCTAACTCTTCTGCCATTATCTTTCGCTCAAGCTTCAGATAACCACCATAAGACATGCAATGTTGATAGTTATTAGCTGCTTGCCTCTCTGCATTTGCTGCACTTAATGCCTTTGAAAGGAAAACAATGAACACCAAATCAATAATGTCAACTATATTCAAATAAAACACTATGATGACAGAAATCTTACAAAAACGTATACTCATGACATGGATCCTGACCCCTCAGGTCCCCTCGAATGTAATCTCGTGTGAGCCTGTTCTTGAAATCTTTCCATCGTAGACGAACCTCTGTCATCCACTCCTTGTACATCTCCGCGGTGTCAGGGACATCATAGGTTTGCTGCAAGGTAAAAACATAAGTTAATTATATTTGAAGCAATAGGAATAAAGATATAATGCAGATGTATTGAAACTTATATACCAAAAGTTGTTGCCAAATCAAGTCTTTGGTTTTTGGTGGAACCAACTTCCAATTATCATAGGTAATGCGAACTTTACTTCGAGCCAAAAAACCTACGTAGCTAATAAAATGGTCTTCCTCCGGACCAATTGGTTTCATATTTTCATCAAAGTCAATATGCAACCTCTCCTATTGATGGTGATGACGTGCTACCAATGCAGGCATTTTTGTACTGCCTCTAACCCTTCTTCTCACAACCGGTTCAGGTCTCGCATCAGGTTCAGGCGTATTCATTTTATTGTCCCTATCACTTTGTGAGTCACCAGAATTGTCCATATTCCTGTAAGCACAAAATTCATTGTCAGATAGGTGAATAAATTGTAAGTAAATGAATAAACTAACTAGTTATAAAACAAACAGCACACATTACTATTTTTTAAGTTAAGCTCTTACTCTAGATTGTTTCCCATATTCCTTCACCATGATCATTTCTCACAGCATATTCTTCATCATCTACCAATTCTACTTCACTTGTTGTAGGTGGATTAATTGTGAAAGGTGGTGTGTCATCAAGGTTGAAGGTCGGATCACCATGTTTCTATTTTTTACTTTGAAGTACAATTAAAATTTTTTTATTTGCGGGATCTGTGACATAAAACACTTGTTTCGCCTGGCTTGCTAGAATGAAGGGCTCATCCCTATAACCTACTCTTTCAAGATCAACTGAGACAAATCCAAATTGTTGATCTATTACCACAGCATTATTGCTAACCCACTTACATTTGAATAAAGCAACTTTGAACTTGTTGTAAGTGATTTCCCATATTTCTTCTATCACTCCATAATAGGCCATGGATGCTAATATGGGGTTTTTGTCTTTCGAACTGGAAAAGTGCATGGCTTCAGCTTCTACCATCACCCCACTATTTTGCATGGTACTTCTGTCATCTTGGTCTTTTGTGTAGAAAGAATACCCGTTTATATCACAACCGCTCCAAGTAATGATCTGAAACGAAGGCCCCCAGGCTAGCTACTCTATTGTCTCAGACACATCGGTCTCATGCAAAACCTTTCCCTCAAACCACTGAATAAATGTCTTGTTTTGCTCAATAGTAATATGCATGTCATTCTTCCTCGGATTCATGTTCTTCAATCTCTTTCTGTGTTCGTCTATGTACGGTTGAACTTCTACCATGTTATTTAGGATATAAAGGTTTGCTTGCAACACCTCTTCACGAGGCATAGTCTTCACTTTCAGTCCTCGTGTTCCCTTGCTCCTCCCTTCTTCATGCCGAGATTGCTCCTTCTTCCCTAATAGATAATCACTACAGAAGTTCATAGCCTATTCAACAACATACCTTTCAACTAGTGAGGCTTCTGGTCGATAGGGATTTTTAGGGTACCCTTTTAAGATCTTCATGTATCGCTCGAAAGGGTACATCCACCTCAGGTAAACTGGACCGCAGAGCCTTACCTCCCTTACCAAATAAACTATCAAATGCACCATTATATCAAAAAATGAAGCAGGAAAGTGCATCTCTAATTGGGACAATATGATATAACCCTCAGCTTCCAGTTCATCCAGCTTTTCAGTGTCAATGACTTTGTTACAGATAGCATTAAAGAAAACACACAATCTTGTCACAGTGCTTCGAACTTCATCTTTCATAATGCATCTAATAGCTACTGGTAACAGTTGTTGCATCAACACATGATAATCATGGGACTTCATTCCCACTAACTTCAAATCGTCCATTGACACACACCTTCTCACATTCGAAGAATATCCTTGTGGCACCTTAATTTCATGCAAACACCCACACAAACTTCTTTTCTCCGCTTTTGATAGTGTATGCGCTGCTAGCTCTATGTATGCCCTCCTACCATCATCTCTTAGCTGTGGATGTAACCGTTCTCTTATTCCCATATCAACAAGGTCTAGTCTCGCATTAATCCCATCCTTGGTCTTCCCTGGAATGTGCAAAAGCGTACTGACAAGGCTATCACAAACGTTTTTCTCCACGTGCATTACATCAATACTGTGTCTCACGTCAAGACTACGCCAATATGGAAGATCAAAGAAAATTGATCTCTTCTTCCTTATGTTCTTCTCACCTGAAGTCTTCTGATTCTTACCGAGTAAGACATTGATATGTTCAACCCGACTGTAAACTTCCTCTCTGGTTAATGCCTTTGGAGCCATTCCATGCTCCGGCAAGCCGTTAAAACGCTTTATTAACTTACAATACGGGTGGAACCTAGGAAGGAACCTCCTGTGACCAAGGTAGACCGTTTTTCTTCCATGTTTAAGTTGGTGGAAGTGAGTGTCTGCTTCACAGATCGGACATGCTTTATGCCCCTTCACACTATACCCTGAGAGGTTTCCGTACGCAGGGAAGTCATTTATCATGGTGAAAATCATTACATGTAGCTTGAAGGACTTATTCTTATATGCATCAAATACATCTACGCCTTCCACCCATAACTTCTTCAAGTCCTCAATCAAAGGCGCCAAGTAGACATCGATATCGTTTCCTGGCTATTTTGGTCCAGAAATCATCATAGAAAGCATCACATACTTGTGTTTCATACAAAGCCAGGGAGGCAAGTTGTATATTACAAGGAGTATTGGCCACGCACTGTGTGTGCTATTAAGAGTTCCATACAGATTGATGCCATCTGTACAAAGCCCAAGCCGAAGTTTTCTCGGCTCGCTGCCAAATTCAGGGAACATTTCATCTATTTTCTTCCACTGTGGAGAGTCAGCCGGGTGCCGAAGATATTGTCCGTCGGATATTCTATCATTCGAATGCCATCTCAACTTATTCGCTTTTTTTGCAGTCCCAAACAAATGCTTAAAGCGCGGTATTATTGGAAGATACCATAGAACCTTTACAGGTTGCCTTTTAGTTGTCGCATCGCCACAACCACCATTTTTTCTTACTTTGTATCGTGCAGTTTGACACTTAGGGCACTCACTCAGACCTTTATACTCATTTCTGTACAGTACATAGTCATTAGGGCAAGCGTGAAGCTTTTTATACTCCATACCCATCGTAGATAGGATTTTTTTTGCCTCATACATACGATTTGGAAGCACATTATCGTCTGGAAACATATCACACAACAGTTCAAGCAGTAATGTGAAACTACTATCGGTCTACCCATAAGTTGCTTTTAAGTTCACCAAATGTAATGTTCCTGTCAGCCGTGTGTATTTACTCCTAGGTACAACAGTGTCTCTACATCACTTCGCAGGCTGCCATATTCATGCGACTGCACAAAGGATTCTACCTCAACATTATAAATCATTCTCTCCATTGTATCTTTATCTATGACATCCACAGCTTCCTTCTTGTGCGACGGACAATCAATTACGTCCTCACCATGCCATATCCACCTTGTATATCAAAGATTTATTCCATCACAAAGTAGGTGATCCCTTATAACTTCAACATCTCGTCTTCTCTCATTTAAACAATTGACACAAGGACAAAAATACATGCCATTTCTGGCTGGAGCATTCCTTCTAGCATATTCAATAAACTCTTTAACCCCATTCTCATATTCTTCACTTGTTCTCAAAGCATTCATCCAACTATGATCCATTTTATTACCACCTACGTCATTCCCATTTACACCAAGTTAAGAATAATTGTCAACACTTGGAATGCCATTTACTAATTTGTTTTTCAAAATTTTGACAGCATTTCCCCTTAAAAGTGAGAAATCCCAAAATCAAAATAACAAACCATCTCAGCTTAATTTAAATGAAACAAAACTTTAGCTTCTAGCACCAAGCACAAACATAATACACTTATATTTTAGCAACCAAATTATTAAATCAGATATGTACCATGAGTGAGATATGTGACATCAAAAAATTCTTCCCAAGTTCAATTAGCGAATGGCAAATCTCAACAGCAATATTATACTTTTCTTCCACACGACAATTTTTTGATTCAGAAGTGTTCCAAGATTGATCACACCAATGAAGTTCCAAAAATCCTAAGTCACAAATGGAATAGGTTTATGACAACAAATTAAAGTGGAACTCGAACAATTAATTCACACTCTAGGAGTCAATGATAGCAAGCAAATTCTAGCACTAAGTTACAACATGATTATTTATGTATGTGTCTACACTAAGTATATATATTAATGTCTAGATTAATTTCTACCAAATTCTAGCACTAAGTTACACTAAGATTATAGATGTTTCTTCTTTTATTGCAGTCCTATTCATTTTGGAACAGCACATGTCGTGTTAAATTTTTATTTTCTATTCAATCTATTTAAAATCTATTTAATGAAAAATTATAAAAAAAAATGCAAGTACGAGAATTTCTTATATTAATGTCTACGTACACTAAGTTACAACAAGATTGCCTAATTCTAGCACTAAATATATATATTAATGTGTGTCTTATGGCAAAAAAAAAAAAAAATTAATGTGTGTGTCTACAAGATTATTTTTTTAGTTTCTCTTTATTCTTTATTCTTTTCTCCTTTCTTTTCCTTTCTCTACTAATTAAAAAGCATTATCATATGCCAAATTCTTTTCTTTTCCTTTCCGTCACTTTGATTCACACAGTTTGTGAGATAATCACTTAGGAACCATATGTAAATGTACTAAAATGCAATCTATCTCTGTATTATTTTCAAAGGATTAGCTCACTGTTGCAGAGAATCCACAATTGTATAACCAAAACAAGTGCAAAAATGAACCAATTCTGTCAAATATAAGAGAATGCAGAAAAGCAAAAGGTGTAATATATGAAAGAAATATCAGCGAAAAAGCAAAGAATAATCAGAGAGAAAATGCTAACCTGAAAAGTGGTGAAGCTTTGGAGGAGGCCGACGATGGTGGAGAGGAGATCCAATGGGGAAAAAACTCTGCAAACCCATAGCAAAGAAGGTGGCCTGGTGACGGAAGTGGTGAAGCTTTGGAGAAAGGAAAAACCAAGAAAGGGAGAGGAGACCGATCAATGGGGGCGGAGTGATGAATTTGGGAGGAGATGCAGCAGGGGAGTGAATGGGGACGGAGAAAGAAGGATAAAAAATAAGTGGAGATGAGACCCAATGGGGATGGAGATGCAGCACGTGAGTGATTGAGTAAAGTGGGAGGAGGAGAGATAGATGCAGCAGGGGAGTAGGAAGGGGTCTGACATGCTCACATGCACCGGTCATGTCAATTCTGGTGCATGTAAGTGACTTTCTGTAACCCCCTGCCTTAATTAAGGTAATTAAGATTCGATAATGCATAGTAAAAAGGGGTTTGAGACCGTTGGATAATCCAAAACTTATTAAATCACCTACTGAATAGTAGGAACTTACAAAATTTTCAAAACTTCTTTTCTATCCAGGTCTCGTTTCCAATTATCGAATATAATCACCTGTGCAGTTAACTTACATTCATAACTATATCAGAGTTCGTAATTTAAACCCCGGCAACCCCCGGGTAATCTATATATACATGGAGTTTCAAATCCTAATTAGGGGATTACAGAACCAAGTATTTCAAACTATTTACATTCCAAAATGTTATACAGTAATCCCTATCCAAAATGAATGACCAACATAAACCATATTAATGTCCCTAGTAACTCTATCCGCTCCGGGTCGCTCGCTTCTCCTTAGAGCCACTCGCCCTGTCTGAAAGGTTAGTTCAAAGGAAAGAATGAGATTCAAAAGAATCCCAGTAGTAACTAAACATTTATACCACATATAATCACACAGCATGTAAGCAAATCATCATACAGCAGCAGCAATTCATATCACATTCCACCCTCATCCCCTTTCTCCGCCGGGAAGGCACACTGCCCTAACCCGAACCGTTGTTAGCTACTCAGGGACTATTGGCGTGGCATACCACACTCCACCCTCATCCCCTTTCTCCGCCGGGAAGGCACACTGCCCTAACCCGAACCGTTGTTAGCTACTCAGGGACTATTGGTGCGGCAGTGCATACATATAGCCTTATAGCTCATACAGCTATCCGGCTTTCACAAATGGCCCGTCGGCCTTCACAAATAGCCTTTCGGCTCACATAATCTCATATATCACACCTCATCCTCATCCCCTTTCTCCGCCGGGAAGGCACATTGCCCTTACCCGAACCGTTGTTAGCTACTCAGGGACTGTTGGACTGACGGTGCTAACACATATCCACATAAGTCGCAATATCCGAATTTGTCACAAATCACTGATCATACACACATACAATGCATCATAAATGGTACGAAAGAAAAGTCACTACCTGATCCTTTCCTGACGGTCACTGGCACAGTAGGCTCACGAGGATAGCAGATATCAAATCCTATAATCAAAATAGGGACATTTGGTTAATTTCCTTTTCCAAGTTCTTAATTCAATAACACTCTAAGTTGGTATTCATTTGTACTCTTTGGATGGCCATTAAATGCCTAAACATATGCCTAAAGGGTTGGGATAACTATCCCCAAAGATCCTCCTTTAGAAAGCTAAACACTGATTTTTGGACCCCTCACTCGCACCCCTCACTCGAGCACAGAAGGCTGTGCTCGAGCACAACTCCCATTTTCACTCGAGCACACGCGAGTGAGACGCAGGAAGTGCTTGCCCGAGAGCAACTCCCGCGACCAAACTACACTCTCACTCAAGCACAAGAGGCTGTGCTCGAGCAGAGACCCCGAGCACACTCGAGCACCATGGAAGTGTGACCCTGCGAGTGACAACCCGAGAGCATCTCTCAACATCTTCCTCCTCCATCACTCGAGCACATACACCTGTGCTCGAGTACTGATCCTCAGTGCTCGCGAGCACAACCAGCGAGTGTCTACCCGAGAGCAACCCAACTCCCAGGCAACAGATTCACTCGAGCACAAGTCCCAGTGCTCGAGTGATCCCCCAATGCTCGCGAGTGCCAGGCGCACTCTTGGCAATTACTCTCGAGTGATACGCTGAGACACTCACCCGCAGTACCAAAAAGGCATCCTCACTCGAGCACAGACATGCTCACTCGAGCATGTTCATCTTGTGCTCGAGTGAGACCCTTCTCACTCGAGAAATCTTGACAGATGCCCCAAAACGCAGAAACTGATATGGTTTCCAGAATCCAGCAATTGCACTCCAATGGTTCTAAAACTTGTGTTAAAGCTCATTTTCACTTATTTCAGCACATAGAACCCATTGGTAACCAAAAACAACCCAAATTCAACCCATTCAACACATTCTCTCTCTAAATCATCAAACCACTCAAAACCTCATTCTAACCAATTCCCTTATTCAACTTCAAATCAAATTCTAATCACTCCCAAGTGTCAAAACTGACCAAATGAACAGTGACACTCTCACCAAAATCTACCCTTCCCTTAACATCATAATTAGGTCTAATTTCCAGAATTCTCATTGATTGGGCAAACATCTTGACATATATATCAAAATGCATTACAAACCTACCTCTTCAACTTGCTGAAATCAACACCTTGATTCCACCAACTTCCAGATTTATCCAACAATCAAACACCACCAATGGAAATTCTGAAATCATAGAAATAATGCTCTTGACCTCTTGATCAACATTAATGAAGGGTAACTAAGCATATAAGATCATTTACCTTAACAAAATTCAAGCCCTTATTTTCTCTTTCTTGCTTACACCACCGAAAATGGAGGAAATGGAGAGAGAAAGGAGTTGGTGAAAGTGATGATCATACTTCCCTTCTTCCCATGCAAAAACCGACTAAGAGGGAGAGAGAAAGAGTTTGAAAATGTTGACTTCATCTATGGTCCATAGTTTGCCACTTGGCAAAATCTCATTCCTCCCACTATGATTTCATGTAGACTCATCCACACTTGATTCCACCCCTTGATCTTTCAATCTCAACCATTGATCTTAATTACTAAGGGGTTTTATCATCCGTAGCTAACCAGACGGTTGGTAAATTTACCGTTTTACCCCTGATTAGTACAATACTCATTAAATCGTCACTAATGCTCTTTATATCATAACACACAACATGTACTTCAAATATGCTTAATTAACATTAATTACATCATTTGAAGTTATTATCCCTTAATTAAAATCCAGGATGTTACACTTTCAACGTCCCCAGCTGTGCTGAGGACGTCTAAACATACCTTTAGATGTCCCCAGCTCAGCTGGGGATGTCTAAAAGTAGCCTTTAGCTGGGGACGTCTAAAGGCTTTCTTTTTTATTTTTATTTTTTTTATGACGTTTAAAGGTCTTCAGACACGCCAATCTTTATAATTTGAACCTGACCATATTTTGGACGTCCCTTTTTTAAAAAGGGACATCCTTTAGGGTAGTTGTAGGTATGTTCTGTAGTAGTGATTCGTCAATTACAATATTGATCATGATCCACCTTGATTATAGACTTATTTTAATATGCTTTCATCAAATACAGTAAGACTCAATTCTCACTCCTTCCATTCTCAATTATCATTGGACCAACATATATTTTTTCCCCTTTTCTAAGACAACCATCTTTGCTTCGCTTATCATGAAGCACCCCATGGTTGGGTAATTTACAACCATATTTTCTCATAGATCTCATAATTCTTAAAGAAAATAGGCCATAGGAATAAGAGCCAGCAACATGTTCCCAAACTCAATCCACTTCCCTATTTCTTTGTTGAAAGAAACAAATTCAAATGGTAGAGAGAGCACTACGACTCCCTAAAGAGAATCTGGTTGCACTGCCATGGGTGCTATCGTTCTTGATCTTAGACCTGGCCTTGGATTGGCCCCTTCTCACTCGATAATTTGCCGCCATATTCATTGAGCGGTTACCACTTACTGTTAAATCATTCGTATATCCGATTAAATTGGCTTCAAATTTTGACGTTGTTTGTTTGTTGCTTGAGAACATATATGAGGAAAGTGAAGGAATAGATTCTAAGATTTTCCAATCATTTGATCCATTTGATTGAAGCCCACCCAGGATTATGATAATCTAGTGTTCATTCTATCTTTGCCTATACGGGTTGCTGAAGATGATGACAAAAAGGAAGGGTTGTTTGGGGTGTACTTCTCGGAAATGAAAATCTCTGCCGTTACTTTCGCCATCAAAATTTGCCCTAACTCAATAATTTCCAGAAGTGCAAATTAAATAAAAGCCCAAGACACACTAAAAAAAACACTGAATTTCTGATAGAATTTAGAGTTTCCAATGGAAATGGATTTTTGATGGAATGGATTCCGTTGGTAATAATAGCGTGACAAACAAATTTCAAACGGGATTCAGATTCCGTCGGAACCATCACAATTTCCAACGGAATATTCTGTCGCAAACTTATTTTTTATTTTTTAAAAAAAGCCATGTGGCAACTCTGACAACCGGCGGCATCCACCTTGTCATCGATGCCTAGATCTGCCACATGTCACAACCTCTCTCCGCCACATGTCGCAACCTCTTTATTCCTGGAAATAAAACTCAACTTACCCCTTTTTTGTTTCGAACCCATGACCTCGTCCACACACGCGTGATGCCTTACTGGATGGGCTTGATTGCTTTAGCGTTCTATTATCACACAGTTATATATATATAATCTTATTATACATAATCAATTATTTATAAATATATATATTTTTTTCTTATATATAAATGTAATAGTAATATAAAATAATTTTATGTATTCTTATAACTTTTAATATAAATTAACTTCAAATTAAAAAATTTTACATCTCAAATAAATTTCATATGACTATAATTTTTTTCTAATTTATACGATTAATTTTTTATTAACATTAATTAATAACTAAGAAATAATTATTAACTAATATTAATTAATAACTAATAAATTTTATTTTTTATAAATAAATTTTTATATGACCATTTTACCCCTACAGGGACTAAAACTAATGATTGGAAATTAAAAATATTTTAGAAATTAGATGATAATAATTAAAAAATAAATTTAAAATTAAACTAAAAATATTAATTATTAAATAATAAGTTTTATAAAAATATTTTTTTTAAAATCAAATTTAAATAAATAATAATAATTTTTAAATTAATGACGAAATTCTATTCCGTTGGAAATTGTGACGGAATTCAATGCGACAGAATTATTCTGTCAGAAATTTTGTGGTAAAAGACGAAATTTGCCACGAAATATTTTCCGTGACAAATTTTTGTCACAAAAAAAATTCCGTCAGAAACTTTTTAGATTGATGTCCGCCAAAATTTGCCACAAAAAATTTTTCCGTGGCAAATTCCGTAAAAAATTTCATGTTTTTTTTGTAGTGAAATTGAAATTAAAACTTATTTATTCCCTCCGTGATCAATCAAAATTTGGCCAAAGAAGAGACAAAAAGAAAAAGTTGCGTGCAGAAAACATATTAACCGATGCAAGTTTGATTGTTTACGAAGTTAAACACATTCATTTTTACTTGGAGAACTCCCTGCAAAAATTGAATCGACTTTGGGATTTTTATCTCATGAGAAAACCGATGATCACTATTGGAAGATGAAGGAAATAAAATACTTCCACCAATATCTGAAAATGCATACAAAATTCAGATTAAAATAATAAAGCCATATAAACATATGATACTCATTGTAGACTTTTCCAAATTATTTTTCTTAATCAAATTATTCAGATGGCAACTCATGAATAATTTTCGCAAATGAAAAAACAAAATAACAAAAGAGATTGTGACATAAGCTTATATGATTTCAACGTTCATCATGATGCACTTCCAATATAAGGACGAAATATATCTCTTAAGATTATAGGCAAAATTTGTAAAGAAATAAGAAAATATTTGGTTCGAGTTGCGTTCGAGGACACCGTCCTTAAGAGAGATTCCCCAGCTTCCTTATTAAATAGGATGCGGCATCTCTCCAGGATTAAATGAACCTTTCCTGAAAGGATACAAAGCGGCAGAACTGGCGAAGGATAAAATAACTTAGTGAGAAATTACCGAGGCTTCTGTTCCTCTTTTTTAAATGGTGTCACAATTGAGGTATTTATAGATACTGAATCGATACCTTGAAATAGTGCCACTTGAAGACTACACCTTTTTAATTAAAAAGTCATAACTATCTGTTAATTTTATGAACCATGTTAATTTATGAACCAACACAAATCTCTTAATTCATAAGATCATGACTTCTTAAAACACATCTCTTCATTTAAACATATTTCATAATATTGGACAGACTCTTTCTTTGACACACCCATATACAATATTTACAACACTTACTAACCATTTAAGTGGAGTAGAAAGTATGATATGTAGTATGATTTCTTTATCAAAGTGACATAATTGTTCATGCATCTATTATTTATAAATGAAAGTTTCATTGATAAGGTTTTATTTTGAAGATGAAAGTGTTAGATATTTTAATATATTATAATTATTATTAGTTATTAATTAGGTAATTAATTAAAATATCCAAAGTGTGACCATTAATTAGATATAGGCCCAATTCATGATTAGGGTTATTGGCTATTAATGCGATTTTTTTGATTGTGAAAAATACACAATTAGGTTACAATCGTCAAAATTGAACGTACGGGAAAAACCCTATCTGCTCATCTGAGGTTCCCTGACTGGCGACGGCTCTTAACCCAGTTTCCATCGTTGTGCCTCACAACCAGTCAGAAAGAGACTTGGCAATCATCTTCTATCTTTATTTCTCTTTGCAACTCTCTTTCATAAGGATTCATGAGTTCTCTATCCGATCAAAGCTTAGCAATGACGAGAGGTAATTGTTATAAGTCTTCCACTATTGATATAGGAAAATTCATGTAATCTAATTTGTGATTTATTTCTATATACGTGAGTTTTGTCCTACATGTGGTATTAGAGCCTCGCTCTCTGATCCTCTGCCTTCTACTCTTTGATCGGGAATGATGTAAGTATGGAATTGAATTAAGCTTCCCGTAGTAATTTAACACGGATTCCATAGCTTGGATTTGAGATGGATTTCTTAAGTGAATGAATTATACTATTGCTGAAAATTAATTCATCTGAGTTTTCAATTTATTATTAATAAATTTTTTATCATGTTAAATTGCTTTTGGATTAACGGGATGAGAGGATTTGTTTTTTCTTCTCAAATGAACCATCACCGTCCTCAGTTTTCTGGAGGGATCTGAGTTTGCTTTATTTCTGCAAAACATATAATTGTTTAATCGATGGTCTTCCTGATTTGGCTTAGCGATTGTGTTTGGAAAACCGAAGGCATGATCCACGTTTTCTCTTAGAGATTGTAGCCGTTTAGATCGATGTTACCTTTTGGTCTTGTTCATTAATGGTTTTAGAAAATTCTGGCTTATGTTATTCTGCGAATTTATACATCTGGGTTTCAAAATTTGACAATAAATTTATGCTTCTTGAACTCGTGTTTGAATTTGTGGTTGAGTTCCATTGGAATAAAGGAACAAGAGAATGACGTCGAAGTTCTTCAATGACCATCGTCGCCGCCGCCTTCATAGGGAAAACGAAGGGCCCGAAATTGCAATAGATTTTTGGTTTAATCAGTATTGTTTTGATTTGATTTTGATAATTATTTGGTTAATGCTTGCCCAGATTTTGTTTTGATTTTTGTTTCCATGTATATTGCCATCAAAATCATCAGATTTGGAGCTCTCAATCGCTGGTGAATGTGCCTAGAATAGCCGGAAAGCGCGGCCTAAAACTGTAATTCGCAGCCGGCTGCAATCGGGTTTGCACACGGGTCGCATTGGGTCTGGATCAGGTAGGTCAACCCAAGAGTATGAGGGAGACTATCGAAACGGTGCGTTTTGATTCAAGTTAACACGATGCCATTTTGATGTTTGCTGGAAGCCTCCTTCCTTATACCAATACGATGCCGTTTTGGGTCATTAGTGAAACAATGTGTTTCACTTATCAAGGAAGATGGGCCAAACGTGTTTCTGGGCCTGGTTACTTTATTTGTTTCTATTTCCTTTTAAAAGCATTCTGGGTTGATATAGCTTTTGGGCCAACATTGATTTTTTGCGAATTGGGCTCTTATTTTTTACAGTAAATTTTTTTCTGAGCTCTGGGTTGAGAGATTCTGGGCTTGCAAAGAATTTTATTTCTTTTAATTATTTGATACACCTAGGCTGAAGCACATTTTGGGCTTACGTTTTGGATTTTAAAAAATATGTAAATGAACAATAAGGCATTATGGGCTTATTACCATTTCATAATGACGTTTTTGATCAAGTTTTGGGCCTTTGTTATCTTATCTCTTTTCTGGAAAATATTGTATGGGCTCCGTTACATTTTTTCTTTAGCTGGGCTATAAAGATCTAATTTCCAGAAAAGGTTTTGCTCACTATTTAGATTATGTTTTATGTACAATTTTGAACATGTCACATTTAATTTTTTAAATCAAGAAAGGGGTTAACTTTGGCATTTTTTCATATTCTGGAAAATTTGCAAAAATCATTTTGACATGTTACTTAATTGCCTGAATATTTGGATAATTCATTTTAGGCAATTATCTAACTATTTTAATTTTGTAAAACTTAATTTAAATTGAAATATGCCAAAATTAATTCTTTAAGCAATTTTTTGGATACATAAAATAGTGGGAGGGTTTCTAATTAATTATCTAGGGACCTTGTTGATCAAATTAATTAATTAATCCCTCCATCAAGAAGTGCATATATTAGATTTAATTTAGATGCACAAAATAGTGAGAGAATTTATTTTTCTTGATTATTTAGTCACATTTTGTTGATTAAATCATTCTATTAAATAAATTCTCATTAAAGATTTGTGCATATTTTGAATTTCAATGCACAAGGTTGGTATTTGTGATTAACATGCATATTGAGGATTAGCCACATCATTCTCTGTTGTATGTGTATATAATCATTTATGTTTTTTAAAATATCAACTCCATTTAATGGGTAATATTAATTTAATCAAAGTGGGAGGATTGTACTTAGTCACATATATTGATTAAATTAATTGGTTAAATCCTTCATAAAGCTGTGCATATACAGAATGTAAGTGCACATGATTGATATTTATGATTAACTTGCATACTATAGTGGTAGCTACAGCTCCCTCTTACAACATGCATAAATAATCATATATGGATTTTAAAACATTAATATTCAGAAGTTGATTAAATTAATTAATTAGGATTCCCATTGACATTGTGTATACATATATGGTATTTAAATTATATATATTTGATATTAGTAATTAGTATATAAGGAATAGCTATAACATCCTTATACGCATATTGTATGTATAGGTAATCACATAAAGTTTTACCTTATCAAATTATGTTCATATGTACAATTAGTATACACAATGATGTGATGTCTTTGTGATGAGTATGTAGAATCGAGGAGTAGCCACAGCATCCTTACTAAGTACATACACCCTATTTTGTTCTATTAAACAAAATATATCACTTAAAGATTTAAAGACATCAATTGTTATGAAATATGTTGTTATAATTAATCTTTGCCCATAGGTAGATAATTATAATCATAGTTTTAATTAGGGTGGAATGGAATAGCATTATATTTTCTAAGTAGCTCACAGTTATTAGGGGATATAACTGCATTCTAGTTTCACCAATTTGAGTTAAATTCATGCTATGCTAATGTCTTTGCCCACAGGTAGACTTTAGTGATACGGATTTATAATTGTATGATTTACTTTGGTAAACATATGCCTATATGTGATGGTTACTTGCCTCTTATAGTAATTTTGTAAGCATGATTTAATTTTGACTTTGCAGCATGATTATTATCTTTTCAATTATTTAGTTTGATATAATTTATTAGAGAGAATTAAGCCTATAAGGAGAACTTCTACCATTAGGACAAAATTGACATTAAGAAAAGTTCTAGTATTTATAATGCTAGCATGAGAAATGAGATAAAATTATTGTCTCAATAAAGTAATCTCAGTTAAAAGCTGATTATTATAAGTATATAAAGAATGGAACAAAGTCGATGGTTGTTGATAGGCTAAGAGACATATTTAGAAATTCTCATAAATGTTATTACATTGTTTTGTTGACTATTAAGTGATTCTCCATCATAGGGTAAGATGTCGCCATAAAACTTGGTGGAAAAGATCTTCTGTTTATTATCTCGTGAATTATTACTCATTTTCATGAATACATGCATGGATATTAAGTATTCATTATAAATGTGTATATGTAAGTTTTTTTCCTTTTTGGAAAAATATGAGATTTTAAATGAAGGCTATCAAGCTACCAACCCTAAAGCCATAAAATAATAGACATATAAAGTTTAATCTACCTATGATTAGTGGTTTAATTGGAGGCAGTAATGGATATACACTTGCCATTGGTTTTGTTTTAACAGATGAAATAGTTCATCTTGATTTAATTGACTCTTCAAATACCTGACCATCTTTTGCTTTATAATTAAGTAGTGTCATTTGACACTTTTAGAGAATATAAAGTAGAAGTGGGTAATTTAATATGGTAAACAGATTAATATAGTGAAATCATTTAGAAGAGATGGATGACATGATGGGTACATGGCTGAGGATAGTAATTTAGCCTATATGTTTTCCTCTTAAAGAATACACTCAAGACAACTATATATCTTAGATGAGTTTCTAATAAAATTATGTTTAAACCCTTTTTAAAATATGAGAGTTGGAAGCTCGGTTTATATAGAATTGTCTTATAAATGAAAGAGTATGGATAGAAAACATCCTAGAGATTAAGACTGCATATTTTGGTAAAGATGCAGAGAGATATTAGGAATTCTATTTAGCTATCCTTTCCATTTTAGAAGTTGTGTAGTAATTTTGAAATACCAAATTATTAAGAAATGGTATGATTAGTGGGAGTGATCAAACTCATTCAGGATGATCACACATAATAGATTGTAACCTCTAATCATGAAGGAACATTGGTTTTACATTATACTCTTCTCCTTGAGGCAAATGTGAAACATAATGAAGTTCTGAAATTTTCAATTGGTCAAGCTTGAAATAAGAAGCATCAATATTAAGGACTCTATCAATTATTAGGAGAAATATCCCGAAACAAGCAAGGGATATTCCAAATTGATAGATGATGCTCTTATTATATAACTTCAATCTGTTAGCATATTGGGTTAAGATCAAATGACAATTTAAATTTGGCAATTGCTACCAACTATACATCATGAATTTCAAGTAATTTGACTAGAGTGTAAACAATATAAGTGACCCTAAATTCCATTAGCATCTTTCCATTATAGTAACAAGGAGAGATGCATGTGAATTAAAAGAAAGGCCACATAAACTATAAGGAGAATTTAGTTAGCAAAATTGAGAAACCGTCCTCACATGCATGTTTCACATTAGTAGTGAATAATGTGTTATGATGCAATCACATACATGATAATGTTGAAAGCATCATAGTACTATTTATATCACTAGATTAGTGAGAGTTGAAAGATCTATATTGAACAAAATGATGATTCACTCATTACTTGTGAATTTTGACATAATGTGTTACACATAACAAATCATCATTATTCAAATTTGTGATAGGATTAGGTTAAGTGTAGTATTCTTTTAGAATACATAAGGAAATTGTTCTCAAAATGCTTGAGAATGTCATAAGAAACCTATGATTAAATGTATTTGAACATTTATGGATAGATGATAGTTGTTATGAAATACAATTAGATTGTCCACATGTCTCTAATATATATATATATATATATATATATCATTGTATTCCTTCTAATTCAGTTTCATAGGTGCAGGCTTGCTTGAATGTGCACACCAACTGGCAATGCCATTGTAAGGAAACTTTGGGAGGATTATCAAGCATGTTCTTGCTTGAATAATAATTGAAAAGCTGCAAGTCATGAAGTACATTATAAAATGGATATTAAGTCTCATGCTCTACATATAGAAGAATGATTATATTTGTTTAATTTAGTATGATGTGTTAACTGTAAAATAGTTAACATTGTGATGCATCTTTACGTTTACTGAACAAATTGCATTATGGAGGAGTATAAGATTGCTAATTAGTCATTGATTGCTTAGTTCCACCATGAATTGCTTAATCTAGTCATTCTTAGAGGCAAGTTATAAGATTGCTGGTTAAAGAATTTCTTCATGTGGTTTAAATTAATTTAAACCCATTAAGGGTATTGTGTGACCATAAAGTCAATAGTTCATAAACACATAAAGTATAGATCCCTAAATGAATTGCATGCATTTAGAGACATTGAAGGATCAAATTCCTTATTTGTGAGATGGATCACATTGAGTTATCTAAATAAGGTATTGATAAATGATGAAATTCAAGTTAGAGTTTGTTGTCTCATATTAGTACCTAATTATCGAGATTGACAAACATTCAAGTAGGAATTGAATAAACATTTAAGGTTTATTCATAAAGTTTTAACCCATTAAATAAGGGTGTTGCTATGTAATACATGGAAGATAATATTCGACTTAAGGGAACTTATTGCCATGATTCTTGCAGCATAGCTTTAATTAATCTGAACAGGGCAACTGATGTTAGTTACGGGCCAAGTGGGAGAATGTTAGATATTTTAATATATTATAATAATTATTAGTTATTAATTAGGTAATTAATTAAAATATCCAGAGTGTGGCCCATTAGTCAGATTTAGGCCCAATTCATGATTAGGGTTATTGACTATTAATGTGATTTTTTTGATGGTGAAAAATACACAATTAGGTTACAGCCGTCAAAATTGAGCTTACGAGAAAAAAATTCTATATGCTCATCTGAGGTTCCCTGATTGAGGACGGTCGTAACCCAGTTGCCATCGTTGTGCCTCACAGCCAGTCAGAAAGAGACCTGGCAATCATCTTCTGTCTTTGTTTCTCTTTGCAGCTCTCTTTCATCAGGATTCATGAGTTCTCTATCCGATCAAAATTTAGCAATGACGAGAGGTAATTGTTATAAGTTTTCTGCTATTGATATAGGAAAATTCATGTAATCTAATTTATGATTTATTTCTATATACATGAGTTTTGTCCTATAGAAAGTACAAGTTATGGACTTAGCAAATTGATATTTAATTATTTCATGGCAATAACAATACTATTGTTTCCACATGGAGTGTAATATATTGTGTTGATGCCTTTTGTGGAGATGGGGATTATGGTGAATTGGACTATTGGCTATTTTAGAGTCAATTTTTCCCTGCAAAGCACGAAGGAGTCAAACATGTCTATATTATTTGTATACTTCATCAAACAGGTCCCTCATTATCAAATGTGTCTATGTTGAAGAATACTTGTGTTATTTTGGACTTTCGGAACTATATTTCAGTATTTATAATTAGTTGGCAATTCTTGGAAGTTAATATTTGTATATAATTTGGATATCATTAATTGTATATGGATTGCAATTTTAGTATAGTATGCCTTTTATTTTATTTTTGTTGGGGTTGGTATGAATATGTTTTGGATTACTGATTTCAGTGAAGTTAATGCATTACGCGCTTCACGTGGGGACTAAATGCTCATTAGGAAGCTATGTCCATGAATGGATTGGTATACTTTGGCTCCTATAAGTAAGTATTTTATTGTTGTCCGTGTGCTCTCATCATGGTGGTAAAAACACAACATTAATGAATTTTCAAATTGGATCCTTTATACTGATCTAGAATTTGTCTATTTTAGGGGATTGATTTGGGTTTTGAGTATTTCAAAGGCATTTTATTTTCATTTTCCCTATGAAAAAAGAGAGTAAAATACACTAGATTATCCTTAGGTTTCACCTAATTTACAGAAACTTCTCATAATATTAAAAACACATACCATTGAAATTAAAATTTATGTTGCGTAGATCTTCCTTATATATTTAATTTGAGATTATATTTTCAACAACCTACCCGTTAGTTGACATATTAGTTTGACTCTGAATCTACTGTTTTGACCAAAATACCCTTATTTAACATACGACTTATTTAAACATCTATATTTACAAAAAATTATTTTTTATACAGCAAAAAATAGTTATAATGCATATATTTCATAATTTTTAATGTGTTATATAATTTATTAATTTTAATCATATTATAAAGAGAAAAAGACAAAAAATACATTTAAAATATTCAAAAGACTAATAAGGATGTTAGATTTATTTAAGGGAAAATTCCAAAAAACGACATTGGAAATATAAAAAGGACAAATCAGTATATTGAAAATGGGAAAAGACGGATCAGGTGGATGTTAGAGATGTGAGGAATTTGTCCTTTTGAAATCTCGGCCAAATGACAAAAATACCCTTCAACCCTCAGTCGCAATAACAACATAGGAGTTGTTAATGGCGAATCTGAAGTTGTTAATGGCGAGATAGGTGTTGTTATTGGCCTTGAAACTTGTTAATTGTGAAAAAAGAAATTGGAGTTGTTAATTTCTAATCCAAAGTTGTTAATTAAAAGATAAGTGTTGTTATTGGCCCTGAAACTTGTTAAGTGTGAAAGAAGAAATTGGAGTTGTTAATATCGAATCCGAAGTTGTTAATGTCGAATCCATAGTTGTTAATTAAGAGATAGGTGTTGTTATTGGCCGTGAAATTCATTAACTGTGAAAGAAGAAATTGGAGTTGTTAATGTCGAATTAGGAGTTGTTAAGTAAGAGATAGGTGTTGTTATTGGCCCTAAAACTTGTTAATTGTCAAAGAAGAATTGAAGTTGTTAATGTCGAATCCGGAGTTGTTAATTACGAGGATCATGTTGTTATTCTGAAGTGGGGGATGAAGTGTGAAAGAAGATATTGGAGTTGTTAATATTGAATCCAGAGTTGCTAATTAAGATATATGTGTTGTTATTGACCCTGAAACTTGTTAATTGTAAAGGAAGAATTGAAGTTGTTGATATTGAATCTGGAGTTGTTAATTATGAGGATTATGTTGTTATTCCGAAGTGGGGATGAAGTGCTGAAGGGCATTTTCGTCATTTGGCCGAAATTTCAAAAGGATAGATTCCTCATATCTTTGACACCCACCTGATTCGTCTTTTCCCATTTTCAATGTACGGATTTGTCCTTTTGATATTTCCAATGTAGTTTTTTGGAATTTTCCCTTTATTTAATTCCACATAGACTATTTTGGAATTTTCAAATGTTGAAAAATGTGAGAAACTACATAATTACCCTTAATTTTTTATTTTCTTAAAAAAATCTTTAAAACCCCTTACACATTTTAGGAGTTTCGATACCAAATACTAGCGGCAACAACCCATCACCAAAGCTCCGATGACTTTGCTAGCGACCCACCTCTCCAGTGCCAGGGCCTGGTCACTAGAGCTTCGGCGATTTAAATATTTTTTAAAAATTTTTTCAAGTAAAAGTGGTCAATATGGAAACTTAAGTAATTAATAGCAAAAATAAAGTAGTAAACTTAATTAATTAATTAATAGTAAAACTAAAGTAATTTATAACAAAACTAAAGTAAACTTGAGTGAGATAGCACGGTTACATTGGCTGTTTCAAGAGTTACGAGTGCCATAGAAGGGAGCGACGTCACTTTACTGTGATAATCAAGCCACATTACACATTGCTATGAATCCAGTTTTTTATAAGAGAACAAAGCATGTAGAGATGAACTACTATTTTGTTAGGGAAAGATACTAGCCAGGAGAGATCATCCAACAGAAAATCTAGACAAGAGATCAGCCGGCTGACATTTTCACAAAGACTATGGGAAAGGATAGACTTTGAATGCTCTTAAGCAAGTTGGGCATTACAAATTTACATGCACCAACTTGATGGGAGTGTTTGAATTGTTGTTAAGATTTGAATATCTTATTATTATTATTAGGATTTGAATATTTGAATTGTTGTTAAGATTTAATTAGGGAGGTTGTAATACTAGATATTATGTGAGTCAGATGAAGATGTTGGATATTCAGTTGTTAGAAGATATCACAATGTTATATATATTCACTGTATAACTAATAATGAAACATAAACTTTTGGCTCTTCAAGATTTTACAATATATAATATAATTATATACAATACATGATATGATTAAGTAATTTATTTAGCTCACTGGCAAAAAAAAAAGTAATTTATTTAGCTTTTTTTAATCTCTCTAAAAAATTAACTCTATCTTAGGATAGGAGGGAGTATTATATTTAGGGGTCAATTTCACCTCATTTTAATTCTTCAACCATCTAATATTATGCGCTCTACGTTCCCACCCAGAATTTTTAAATTTTTAAATTAAAGCTAAAAATAAAAATGGTTCTCTTTTACCAACAGGGGACAGTTTGGTCATTTGACTATAATTTGTTGTCATTAAATATCCTTAATTCTGCAGAGTGCAGAGTGCAGTGAAATTCGAATTTCTCGGCGTCCTCCCCTTCTCCTAATCGTTCAAGGCAGTCTCAATAATCCAGATTCGCCACCAATGCCCGTGAATGTGATCCGGTGAGGTCAGCCACATGGTAACTTACAAGCATCTGGTCGTCCCTTCCTAAAATAGGCATTTCTTGAAATATCAAGTACAAGTCCTCCGTATATTTTTATTCCCTAAAAATATGAAAACAAATAAAACATCACATGATTTTTTATTTGTATTGCATTCTGAAAATGTTTTAATATTATTTAATATAATTAATTAAATTAAAATATAATTTCAATTTTGAAATAGTAATAATGAAATTTTGAATGGATAAAAGTTAATGTAATATTTATTTCAAATAAAAAAATATTAACAGTAAAATGTTTTATAGAAAAAATAATCATATTCATATACATGAATTAAAATTAATAATAAATCATAATATTCACCCAATGATGATGTATTGTTAGTGGAAGATACTCCTTGTCTTTCTCTCAAAATATATTCACATAAATATAATGCAACACATTTTTAGATTAAGGTAAGTCATATGTGACAACGTATAGAAAAGTTATTTTAGATAATTATTATCATAAAATATTTTTAAAAAATTAACTGTTATATTTCAAATTAAAGGGTGAAATATTATTCAAGTTATTGATACTAACTCTATAAGGATGCATATAGTTTCTTTAAAATAAAAATTTACTTTCCATGAAAATTTAGTTTCCAAATTGGTATCTACGGATTTAAATTGGGTGAACATGACATAAAAAAAACTTTGAAATTGTAAAATTCTAAATCATATTTGTTACTAAGAGTGTATAAGAGCATGTCAGGTTTGATCAGCAATTTACAATTAATTTTTTTGGGAAATACCTAATTTAGGATTTTATAATTTTAAAATTATTTTTTTTTATCATTTTTCCTTTAAATTTGGTAACAAGAGCACCCAACTTTCATTGCCTTACTTGTCTCAGTCTAAGTGTGTGTTTGGATAAAAAACAAAAAGTGCTTCTAGCTCTAAAACCATGGTTTTACAAAAATTTACCCAAACATCTTACAAAAGCTCATAATCACTTTTTGGTCCAAAACCATGATTTTGGGTTCTAAAACCATAGTTTTGGAAAAGCTGAATTTTTGTCCTTTTGCAGGTTGGTGAGCCCCATAAGGATGTGTTTGGATTAGCTTTTGGAGTATAGCTTATGAAGAAAAAGTGATAAAAGTGATTTTATAAAATAGATTCTGAGCAGAATAGATTCTGTAAAGAAAAGAGATTTTGATAAAATGATAATGCTTGGATATTGTTATCAGAATCATTTTTCATATTCAAATTACCAAAAAGAACATTAGTTTTTGTGACAATTGCATAAAAAGGATAAGATTTTATTTTAAATATTTTTAACATTAAATTTCATAATAAATACCAAAAATTAAATAAATTTGTCTACAAAATTAAAATTATAATATTAGTCAATTATGTAACATGATAAAAATTAGCTCAAACATATATGTATTAATAAATTGTTGGACTAAAATAATTTATAAATAGTAATTATCTAAAATAATATATTTTATATTAAAATAAGTAATTTATTAGATAAATTGTATACACTATTCTACATCTTATTTAGCTTTTTAGTCCATTTTCTTATCTTTTCTTTATCACTACCTTTATTGCATCTTGACATCCTAAGTGCCCAAACAATCCCAGACTGTAGTTTTCTGCTCTAGTTTTGGTGTTTTCATGAGCAATGAGCATGTACTACCCGTGTGTTGCACGAGGAGCTTGTGCCTTTGCTAATTATAAATTAGAAATATTATCAATTTGCCCAACATTTTTTATTGTCTTGCTACTTGAAATGTTCTTGACATACTATAATATACATGTAACTCCTACATATTACTATTGGCAAAAAAAAAAGACTCCTACATATTACACTATTAGTAGTCTTACTATCAGTAATAAGAAAGTAGCCACATGAAATAGCATACTTTCGCAAGAAGTCATTGAAGCTGAGGTTGGAGTCGGGATGTTGAGGATTTATGATGTTGCATTAGCATAGGATCTTAACAAAAGCAATACACAACATAAATATGAACTCAGGAAATCACTGGCTTTAAATGGGAGGCGGGACTGATGATGTGAGAGGAAGATACAAAATTTAGAGAAGACACACCACAATAGAGGTAATTAATAAAGTTTCCCAAGAAAAACATAATGGATTGCCAATGTGGGCAATAACATTGGGAGTAGAAGACAATATATCATATCAGAAAAAAATGTTTAAAGTAACTTCAAAGTAACTATTGATCTAATGTGAATTTAGTATGCTAAAGGAGACTACTTTAATGGACAAAACAAATAGAACTCCACCCACCCGTGACTCCCTTTAAAATGCTTTATGCCAATAGTGATAATCAAGAGTGAAGATTATGTCTTAGCAGTTGGATTATGTGAGTTTGAAAATTTCCTCACATAATCCAACTGCTAAGATGGTGAATACTTTTTGAATTCAATTTAATCATAATAAATATTATTTAACCCAAAATTAATGATAAAATTCTTAAATAAGATATTAAATATTATAATAAAATCAGGATATATCACCATTCTTTCAACATCCTGCACTGCATCCAAGTTGTAATCCTCATAAGTATGAAGAAGAATAATTTGCATCCCTCATCATTTTGTTTTATCCAATAGCTTGATTTTTTTATAAAGCATCATGTCCTTTAGTTTTTTGCATTATCTACCCGTGAATCCCTTAGAAATCTTTTGCCAAAACAACCATTGCATAAAGTGACACATATATTACTAAATAAGATATCAATCACAGCTACATGTAATTTTCTTCTTCATTAAACAGAGGAAAATTTTATCACAAAATATGAAGTTTTTTTTTAATATTTTATCTTAAATAAATTTCATTTCTGCTACTTGAAGATATAATGCGCAGATTGTAATACCCTGAATTTTAGGATTGGAGGCTTAAGAATAAGCCTAAATTAAGTGGATTGCTAAGCCCTAGTTTAGAAGGTGTCCTAAATCTATTCTCTAATGTTTCTTATATCTTTGGGGTATTAAGAAAGTAAAATGGTGAATTTTGGAGAATATAATTATATTTTCGATGAAATTGCCTATGAGGTAGTGAGCTTGTCATATGATTTTGAATGATCAAATGATGATAAGCAATTATGAAATTTTATAAGGTAACATTAGACATCCTAAGCTTTAATTTGATAGGTCATATGACTCAATTAGAGTTATATACAAAAAGATATGAATTTTTGAAGTCAGCAAAGAAAAACTGTGAAGTTACTGGAACAGTATGCAAAGATTGAAATTCTGGGAATTTTGTGATTCTAGATAGCAAAATTCTATATTTTTCCTTGAAACTAGACTCAATAAGGATTCTATAGGCTTTAGAATCACTTCAATTTGATTTTTCTAGATTAGTTATAATTTTTTAAAAGTTTGGGCAGAAATCTGCCAAAATTTTGTAAAAATCCGAAAATTGGGAAAATTAATTAATTAAATTGGATATATTATTATAATCATCCTCCTCCTTCTTCAGCCCCATTTCTGACGTGAACAAGCTGAAACTAGTGAGAGAAAGTTGAGAGAGCTTAGAGAGAGAAGGAGAGGAAAAAGCTTGTAAAGGTAAGTGATTTCTTCGGTAAATCGGTTCCTAATACATATAATTCCGTTCCTAAGCTTCCTTTGCATATGATTTAAGGTTTGGAAGCTCATCTTTTGGTGTTTCAAGGGTTAGGGTTCAGCCATCTTGAGAAAAGCTAGTAGGAGCTTGAGGTAACTTCCAAACTCTTGTGTATTGACTATTCTAGCTGCTGTGGATAATTTAATCGGTGAAATTTCGCCGGATTGTCATTGGTTTTAAAGTTTGGAAATGTGATGACATAGGGGTTATGCTGCCAAAATTGGGTCTTAATGGTAGTTGTAACCTAATGGAATAATCAATAAAATGGTTAGGAGTAGAAAGGAACGCGTTTACGTAGCTAAAACCGAAAAACCCCGATTTTCCATTGAAAACCCATATATTTCAGCCAGCACTATAAATGGGTCTTAGAGTTGGATTTTTAATGATTTGATGATTCTATTGAGTTCATGAGGGAAAATTAGGTGGGGTTATAGTTGGTCACTTTTTCAGAAAAGGCCGAAAAAACATAATTACGAAAACGCCCCTGAAACATTAAAATAAGGGTTGCCAAGGGCAAGTTCATCTTTTGGCAGTGAATTTGGTAATTCTGAGTCGGTAAATAGATTCCTTGGGTGAAAATATATTAGGATAGCCCATGTCAAAATTTCAGAAAAAAGCACAGTCGGACCGGGTACAGAGGGGCCGGGCCAGCCCGGGTCCCTGAGGGCATTTTAGTAAATTTTTATAATGGGCTTATATAACCACTAGGAATACTATGAAAGTGTCTAAATGGTACATTTGAAATTGTAGGATCAAGTTGAGAGCCCGAATTGTTGGAACGCAAATCGAGGCATACTGTTCGAGGTGGAAAAGGTTTAAGGTAGGGGACTTACCTTATTTGCATGTATTTGATATCTTTGCTTGTGTAGTGATGTATGTGATTTCTTTACTTGATTATGTAGAGCGTACTTGAATAAATGAAGCTCTATTTCTGTTTTCGTTGTGGCCATAGTTTTGTTACATGAAACATTAAGCATGCAGAAATGTCATTATGAGGCATACGTCTAGTTAAAGCTAACATATCATACATATAGCATCTATCATGCATGCATTATGATATCTGTTTCCTACTGAGATTCTCTCGAATCTCACCTTCCCCTAACAACAAATTAGACAGGTGAAAACAAGAGGTGTACTAAAAGCAAAGAAGAGAACTGTACGAGGAGATTGCAGTAGTGGAACAAAGACAGGAAGATGTCTCTGTTTCACTATGATGGGTTTAGATACCCTAAAGTCCTATGCGGCTACAGGGTTTGTAGATATTCTGTGCGAACCCCAATGGGGAATTTCTGTAATCATGCATATATTATCAGTATATTTACACTATTCATGTGTTACCCACCGAATTGCATATTGTTTTCCGTGAATACTCTAGTAAAGGTGAAATTAAAATAAGAGCGTGACAAAGATACTCTATTTATGCCTATTTTTCCATAACAGAGGCTTAAGTGGTGATGCTATTTAACAGAATGGTTAATATTATCCTAACAAATTGATATAATATTGATTTTGGTCCATATAATTTTAAATAATTTGTTTTAGTCTATGTAGTTTCATCAAGATTTAATCTAAATATAGGAACTAAAATAAAAACTCATTAAATATAAAGGAACTGATCATTTAACTCATACTAAAATATCAAGAAAACTATATGAACTAAAACTAACAACAAAAAATTACAAGAAATAAAACCAAATTTCCTGAAACTATTAAAAATAATGATGATATTAAACATGAAAATATAACTTAATTAGACATGTTAATTTTCAGCCCTTATACTTTATCTTCTTTTTTCGTGGGGGGTGGGTAGGTGTATTGTATGTTTTAAAAAAATTTTTTGATCGATTTTATGTTTCAAAATTTGATCTTCATAATTTGTGATGATTAGTGGCGGTCAGATAGGTGCTGTTGGGGTCATGGTCTAGCCCTCTAGTTGTGAGCCTTTTGATTTATTTTTCCTGTCCTTGTCTTACTGTTAATCCGACAAGAATCAAACATGATTTATTTTAATTTACTACTTTCCAAAGCTCCGCACCCCACTCTTGTTCTAGATAAGGGAAATCGCATGAAGACCCTATCTTAAATCTAAAGCCAAACAACAAAAAAATAAAACCATCACAAACTATCTATCAAAAAAAAACAAGAAGAAGGAAATTAGAGTAGAAAGTAGGTAAGAGAAACAAAAAGAGCCTGCCAAAAGATCTCTCTACCATTTTTGCAGCGATGAAGGAAGGAAGGAAGTTCGGTGCTTTCATCTCTAGCTCATGTAACTGCAGCATCATCATCCCTTCTCGCCTAACGTCATCCCCATAATCACCAACACCTTCTTCCTTCCTTCGGATCTTTACCTTCGGTGCAAAAATCTCCCATCTCCGACCACTTTGAAGAGCTTGGAATCACTAATTTCCGGCAACATTGATCCTCATTCCCACTCTCACCTTCAAGCAACTCCTCTATCTACACCAACCACCGCAGGGCCGAGAGCTTAAAAAGGAGGGGGGCTCAACACTACCACTTCCTTTTTCGGTGAGGTTGTAAAATTTTTTCCAACCCCCATTTCCAGCGAGTCTGACATCCTTTCATCAAGATTTCCGGCTGATCCCACACCTTTTCCATACAGAACTTCAAGAATGGGAGGGCCACGTAGACATTTGTTGGACAACCAATAAAGACAAAAACATAACTGATCTTCTTTGCTTTCTTCCCTGGATGGATGTCGGCCAACTAAGCTTATGGAAAGTGGTCCATGCCTTGAAAAATGACAACGGAAAGTGAGAGAAAACGGGAGTGAAAGAGACGAAGTAGCCATTTCATACGGTAGGATGAAAAACAGAGGAAGGAATGAAACAATCGCTTGCTGGAATGTACCTGAACATAGAGGGAGTTTGCTAAGAATGTACAGATTTGACTATGTTTGTCGGCACCAGCTTGGTGGATCTCTACATGTTTGTCAGCAGCAGTGTGATGAGATGTTAAAATGGCTCAAGTTTAATTGGGAACCTCTGTGTTGCAACGCACTTGAAGAGGAGAGGGACGTCAGTCGGGCTGTGGGTGGTCTGTCGAGGGAAGAAATAACAACCCTTTATTTGAATCACCTCAGTGGTTATATAGCAGTCCATAAAGATGTTTTTGGCGCTTTCAAATTCAATTGCAACTTTCAAATTCAAAGATGGTCATGAAGATGTTTACGTAGCAGGGAGGACATGGAATCGTCACTTTCAGCAACAAACGACTTGCACGCAGCCCCATATATGTGGAGATTAGCTTGTGAACAGTGTTTTGTGTCTATAGCCGAAGGATAAGCCGATGAAGGAGGTGGCTTGGCGGAAGAGATTTATATGTTATATTGATTGATATTGATAATTGAGATAGTAAAATTTACGTCAAGTTGTTAGCCAAAATTATTGTAAAAGGAATATTCAGGCACGAGTTTTGAGAAAGTTCAGAAATTGGAATAGAGAGAACGAGGAAGAAATCCAAAGAAAGAGAAGAAGGAGAGAGAGGAAAAAAGAGAAAAGAGAGAGGGTAGGTTAAGAGAAAAAGTGAAAAAAATAATTTGTTTTAAAACTAGGGAGAATTACACAGTGGTCCCATGGAAGCAAAAATACGAAGAAATGGTCCCGGGAAAATCTGAAATTACCCCAAGTCCCAAGGGACCATTTTGTAATAAAATAGAAATGAGAAAAGTCAGAATTACCCCTGTCAGACAAATAGTAAAATGGATTATTAAATAGTGTGAAACACGGAAATGACACACGGAAGAAGTCTGAAAATATCAGGAAAAACTGAGTGGAGATCAGCAGCCATGGTTGAAGATTAAGATAGGGAATTGATGCGATCCACTCTCTTGTCTTGATTATTCCATATGACTCACAAATTCTGTTGAGTAGCTAAACATAACTTTAGATTTTGTTGAGTCATGTTCGTTTTGATCATGAAAATGGAAAAAGTTATATATTTTTGATGGGTATTGTCCTCTGTATGGTTGCAAACTATAAAGGAAGACCTATTAAATGCAATAGATGTGATTTGGAAAAGTTTTCATTGTGTTTAGGTATGGATTTGTAAGCTCTGTTTTTGGTGTTATTATGCTATGTTTTCTGGTCATGGTGCTGTGCTTCTGCAATATAAGAGGTAAGGGATGAAGATGAGGGTCAAAGGTTTGGGGCTACATGACTTGATTTGCGTATGAAAAAAAGAGTTGTTAATGCAATTAGCGATAGTTGTCAATGGAGGCGCCTTAACTTGTTAATGACAACTAAATGTTATATTTAAATGTTTTATGTGACAACTAAAGGTTTCTTTTATTGATATTTGTTTTGCTCGTGATAAATTGAAAAAGACTGTCTGATTTTTGTGGGCATTGTCATCCATATGCTTGCAAACTATAAAGGAAGGTTTTGTAAATGCAATAGATATGTTTTTGCTAAGGTTTCAATGTGTTTAGGCATGATTTTGTATGCTCTGTTTTTGGTGTTATTATGCTCTGTTTTCTGGTTCATGGTGTTGTGTTTCTGCAATATAAGACGTAAGGGATGAAGATGATGGTCAAATGTTTGGGGCTACATGACTTGATTTACGTAGAAAAAAAAGAGTTGTTAATGCAAGCAACGATAGTTGTCAATGGAGGCGCCTTAACTTGTTAATGACAACTAGATGTCATATTTAAATGTTTTATGTGACAACTAAAGGTTTTTTTATTGATATTTGTTTTGGTCATGATAAATTGAAAAAGAATGTCTGATTTTTGTAGGCATTGTCCCATATATGCTTGCAAACTATAAAGAAAGGTTTTATAAATGCAATGGATATATTTTGGCTAAGGTTTTAATGTGGTTGAGTATGATTTTGTATGCTCTGTTTTTTGTGTTATTATGCTCTGTTTTCTTGTTCATGGTGCTATGTTTCTACAATATAAGAGGTAAGGGATGAAGATGAGAGTCAAATGTTTGGGGCTACATGACTTGATTTACGTAGGAAAAAAAGAGTTGTTAATGCAAGCAGCGATAGTTGTCAATGGAGGTGCCTTAACTTATTAATGACAACTAGATGTCATATTTAAATATTTTTTGTGACAACTAAAGATTTTTTTGATTAATATTGTTTTTGGTCATAATAAATTGAAAAAAAAAACTGTTTGATTTTAGTGGGCATTGTCCTCCATATGCTTGCAAACTATAAAGGAATGTCTTGTAAATGCAATGGATATGTTTTGGCTAAGATTTTAATGTGTTTGGGTATGATTTTGTATACTCTATTTTTGGTGTTATTGTGCTCTGTTTTTTGTTTCATGGTGCTGTGTTTCTGCAATATAAGAGGTAAGGAATGAAGATAAGGGTCAAAGGTTTGGGGTTACATGACTTGATTTGGGTAGAAAAAAAAGAGTTGTTAATGCAAGCAGTGATAGTTGTCAATGGAGGCGCCTTAACTTGTTAATAACAATTAGAGATCATATTTAAATATTCTTTCCTTGTGGTGTAATGGTGTTTGGAATGGGTTTGAAAATTTTACAATGTTTTTTGGTATTTTGTGTTATTTTCAGTTATTATAAGTGGGATTTAATGAATAAGGTTTGAAATATGTGTGATTGGAGGTCCTGATTATTTAGTAAGAAAATGTTGTTAATAAGGGCTGTGACATTTGTTAATAAGGCTGCCGACATTGTTAATAACAACTTTTTTGTGCAGCAGACAGCGGAGATGGCTACCACGTCTGGCAAGAATCTATTATGTTTCCTTCATATAGGGGGAAGGTTTGAAGTCAGTAGAGATAGTGAATTAACATATGTTGGTGGAGCCGTCAGATCTAGAACCATTAAGGAAGGAACAAGTTTAGAAGAGTTTAAAACAATGATATCCTCCATTGTGGGAAAAGAGAGCGGCAGACTTATTATGAAGTTCATATTGCCATGTGATAGAACAACATTTGTGGACGTATTAGATGATGAAGCAATTGAACATTTAATCAGTCATTGTGTGAGTCTTGTTCTTAAGGTGGAATTTGAAATAAAGAATTACTCATAGTTTGAGATAAGGAACTAATACTCATACTGCTCTCTGGTATCTTTCTCTAGTTAATTTTTCTTTGCTCTCCTGTTGGTAGACTAGTGCATGCAAGTGTGAAAAGGAATTACATGTACTTATACTGCTGTAGCTAGTAATACTTGATAATAAACCATAATTCATTTTTTCTAATGAGTTTGAATTGCAACGTTTTGTGAATATAATATCTCCCTATTTGCCAAATAAATTTTTTTACTGTGACAGTCAAATTCCATTAGTTCATTATCATACCAAGTCCAAAGTATACTTGGTGACTGCTATTCTGGTTGAGTATTGATGTTTTTCACATCTGTATGAGAGTGTGATGACTATTCGACGGTCGTTGTTCTCTGTGTAGCTTACTGCAAACACACGGGTCGAAAATAATAGTATAGTGATAAAACGAGCAGGATCAGTATTGCAACTTTGCTTTTGTTTCACTATAACGAATCCACAACAAACACTGTTAGAATAGCCTATTTTTAAGGTGTGTTCACTTTTGCTTCATTGTGGCGAAGTCAAGGAGTCTCCACTTACAACTACAGGGGCCTCCGCTGACAATTCAATGTCCTTCCATTGACAAGTCAAGGGGCCTTCACTGACAACTCCCGGTGCCCATATTGACAAGTCAAGGAGGCTCCATTGACAAATCATAGGGCGTCCTTTAACAAGTCATTGGCCTTCCATTGACAAGTGAAAAAGCCTTCACTAACAACTCCAAGTGGCTGTAATGTCAAGTCAAGGAGGCTCCATTGACAAGTTATAGGGCATCCGTTGACAAGTCATTGGCCTTCTATTGACAAGTTAAGGAACCTCCACTGATAACTCCAAGGCCTTCCACTGACAACTTAATGTCCTTCCATTGACAGGTTAAGGAGACTCCAATGACAACTCCAGGGGCCTCTATTGACAACTCAATGGGCTTCCCTTGACAATTCAAGGAGCCTCTACTGACAACTCCAGGGACCTCTATTAACAACTCAATGGGCTTCCATTGGCAAGTCAATGAGCCTCCACTGACAACTCCAGGGACCTCTATTAACAACTCAATGGGCTTCCATTGACAAGTCAATGGGCCTCCACTGACAACTCCAGGGGCCTCTACTAACAACTCAATTGCCTTATATTGACAAGTCAAGGAGCTTCTTTTGACAACTCAATGTCTTTCCGTTGACAAGTTAAGTAGACTCCACTAACAACTCTAGGGTCCTCTATTGACAACTCAATGGCCTTCCATTAACAAGTCAAGGAACCTCCACTGACAACTCAATGTCCTTCCATTGACAAGTTAAGGAGGCACTAGTGACAAGTCTTATAATATGACCACCTAATTAATATTGAACATCAACAACATAGGTAAGCTATAAATATATGCACATAAACTATTATTTTCCAATGTGGTCATAACTGCATATGTGTATTAACAACTTCATTTGTTTACATTGACAACTCCATGTGCCTCCACTAACAACTCTAGGTCCATACATCGACAACAGAATTTACATCAGATTACAAATTTTCATAATTCTCCCTTATGATTTTGGTGCAAAGAACAGGTCAGAACTTCATCACCTTCTTGCATAGCCAAATAAAAATGCCACTAGTTAGAATCCCAATCACAACCCGGTTTCCTGCTTCATGTTCCTGCCCTTCCTGTACAAGATCAAAACTCATAGCTAACATGACACCTGCTGCCATTCTGTTCATAATCCAGCCCACTATGGGTCAAGCTCCATAAAGAAGAAGGGTACAACACCTAAACCAATTGCAGCTGTCAATGCAAAAGTGAATAATGTAACTGTTGAAATAGAAACTCTACTACTTCCACCTTTCCTACGTGGGGCAACTGCAGTTAAGATATAGAGATGCAATATAATCAATATAAACAATATATAAAATGCTAGGAAGCTTGCCTTTTTGATATTTTACATTCTTGTCAAAGCATATCCATTGCATTTACAAGACCTTCCTTTATAGTTTGCAAGCATATGGAGGACAATGCCCACTAAAATCAAACAAATTTTTTTTTCAATTTATTATGACCAAAACAAATATTAATAAAAAAAAAATCTTTAGTTGTCACAAAAAATATTTAAATATGACATCTAGTTGTCATTAACAAGTTAAGGCGCCTCCATTGACAACTATCGCTGCTTGCATTAACAACTCTTTTTTTCCTACGTAAATCAAGTCATGTAACCCCAAACATTTGACTCTCATCTTCATCCCTTATCTCTTATATTGTAGAAACACAGCACCATGAACCAAAAAATAGAGCATAATAACACAAAAAACAGAGCATACAAAATCATACCCAACCACATTGAAACCTTAGCCAAAACATATCCATTGCATTTACAAAACTTTTCTTTATAGTTTTCAAGCATATAGGGGACAATGCCTACAAAAATCAGACATTCTTTTTCAATTTATCATGATCAAAACAAATATCAATAAAAAAAAACCTTTAGTTGTCACATAAAACATTTAAATATGACATCTAGTTGTCATTAACAAGTTAAGGCGCCTCCATTAACAACTATCGCTGCTTGCATTAACAACTCTTTTTTTTACGTAAATCAAGTCATGTAGCCCCAAACATTTGACCCTCATCTTCATCCCTTACGTCTTATATTGCAGAAACACAACACCATGAACCAGAAAACAGAGCATAATAACACCAAAAACAAAGCATACAAAATCATACCCAAACATATTGAAACCTTAGCCAAAACATATCCATTGCATTTACAAAACCTTCCTTTATAGTTTGCAAGCATATGGAGGACAATGCCCACAAAAATCAGACAGTCTTTTTCAATTTATCACGAGCAAAACAAATATCAATAAAAAAAACCTTTAGTTGTCACATAAAACATTTAAATATAACATTTAGTTGTCATTAACAAGTTAAGGCGCCTCCATTGACAACTATCGCTGCTTGCATTAACAACGCTTTTTTTCCTACGCAAATCAAGTCATGTAGCCCCAAACCTTTGACCCTCATCTTCATCCCTTACCTCTTATATTGCAGAAGCACAGCACTATAACCAGAAAACAGAGCATAATAACACCAAAAACAGAGCTTACAAATCCATACCTAAACACAATGAAAACTTTTCCAAATCACATCTATTGCATTTAATAGATCTTCCTTTATAGTTTGCAACCATACAGAGGACAATACCCATCAAAAGTATATAATTTTTTCCATTTTCATGATCAAAACGAACATGACTCAACAAAATCTAAAGTTATGTTTAGCTACTCAACAGAATTTGTGAGTCATATGGAATAATCAAGACAAGAGAGTGGATCGCATCAATTCCCTATCTTAATTTTCAACCATGGTTGCTGATCTCCACTTAGTTTTTCCTGATATTTCCAAACTTCTTTCGTGCGTCATATCCGTGTTTCACACTATTTAATAATCCATTTTACTGTTTGTCTGACAGGGGGTAATTCTGACTTTTCTCATTTCTATTTTATTACAAAATGATCCCTTGAGACTTGAGGGTAATTTCAGATTTTCCTGGGACCATTTCTTCGTATTTTTGCTTCCATGGGACCACTGTATAATTCTCCCTTAAAACTATGGTTTTAACTTTTAAGGTTCATAATCCAAACTATGATTTTACCTAAACAAAATGATTTTAAATGGTTTTACCTAAATATTTTTCATGTAGTTGAATAATTTTCTCCAAAATTATGTTTTATTAAAAAAAAAACTTTTTCAAATGTATCCAAACACAAGCAATAATTTCGCCTCTCCCTCTTTTTTGTCCAGTCTCTCTCCTCTCTCTCCTCTCGTCTTTTTTCTGCTTTTTCCAGCCGTGAGCTTCTCCACTACTGTTCCCAATTTCGCGCTTATCTCCGCCCGATCCGGAGAAGGTGGTAGGTGGTGGGGGTTTGTTGGCGATCGGAGAAGGTCGATGGTGCCGGTGAGTCTCTCGCCGATCTTCGAAATGCATTCAACAACTCGAATCTCTCTCTCCTCTTCCCCATTTCAAAACTCGTCGGTGCAGGTCGGAGGAGTCGCTGGTGCTTGTGAGCTTGGGTTGACAAAGAAATCACAGCGGTGAAGTCCTGCTCGGGTTGGAAGACGACGATTGTGTGCTTTCTCGCTCTGTAGTCTGTGCTTCGGTTGCAGATCGGAGAAATCGCCGGTGGTGGTAAGCTTCTCGAACTCGTTTCCGGGAATGAACAATCGCTGGCGAACTTCTGCTTGATGGAAGGGTGTGTTTGGATTGAGGGGTTGGGGTGTGTTTGGATTGAGGGGAGGTTTGGATGGATGGATGGAGGGGAGGGGAGGGGAGGGGAGGTTGGATAAATTACTTTTTTTTAGATGGAAAGAATTTAAATTTTAGATGGAAAGAATTTAAATTCCCATCCCATTTTTTTAAAATTCAAAATCATTTTTCTCCTTAGAATTTATTATTCTCAGAATTTGTTCTTCAAAATCACTTTTTCTCCAAAAGTTATTCTCAAAAGGTTAATCCAAATACACTTTGAAAATAGCAAGGTATTAAAACCCGGACCGGGTATTAAATCGGTCGGGGTACTGGGTTAAGGGTCAGTGGGTCAAACCGGAGCTAAACCGGGACCAACCGGTGAGTAATTGAAAATTTTAGACTTATAGTATGAAATTCTAAAGGAAAAAGTTAAATTTTTTTTTTTTTTTTTTTTAATTTGGGACCCGGACCGGACCGGTCTAGTGACCGGTCCGGCGGGTTCCGGGCCGGACCGGCCGGTCCGGTCCGGGTCCCTGAACACTGGAAAATAGTTTGATTTTTTTTGAATAAATTCAAAAGAATGATAAGAGGAAGTGCCTATTTAGATTAGTGGTGACATAAGTGACTTTTTTTATAAAAGTAAGTTAGGATAAAAGTTAGATTGTTAATGTGATTTGTATTGGCAAAAGTGGTTTTTTTTCAAACATAAACTTGTTTGGATTATTATTTAAAAAGTAAGTTTAGATGGAAAATGATATAAATTTTATTGAATATTATATATATATATATATATTATTTATATATATTGTGATAATTTAAAAATAGTTAATTTATTATTTAAAAATTTGAAATAATAAAATAAAATAATTAAATATGCTTCATGGATACAAAGGTGTGTGTATTTAGATAGAGGTATTCAATGAATGGATATATAAAACTCGAAAATATTAAAATTAAATTGCAGCAAATATATGTAGTTTATAATTTGGTCAGGATGGGATAATAAAAGTAACGTGCAGTCCCTAATGTGAATTTGTGGAGGATCAATTAAAATATTACTTCACAGTTATAAATAAATGTAAAAGTCAAAAGATAAAAAGACAAAAGAAGATAAAAAAAAAAGGGACAATTATATTTAAGTTTCACATAAAAAAGAAAAAAATAATCTTTGAAGTCCTTAATAAAGGATACACTGACATGTTAAGAGCCATCTATTGGTAATTTTATGAGCATTTTTTCTTTTTTTTTTATTTAGGATTTGAACGTGATTATCTAAAAAAAAAATCACTATGCCGCAGTTGGTTGCTTTTTTAAAAGCAGCTTTAATGATAAAAACCAATATCACCTAACGCTTTTTCAAACATATGCTAACTTTTTTCCTTCCCATCGTACGTTTTCTCGTCTACCGTTTTGTCAGACAGACCCGAAGATCGCGAGCGTCAGAAAACGAGAGTAAACGACGATGCATTGAGTGCCGTTTCATTCATTTCCTTCCAGAATCCCAAGCATCAACTTTGACTTGTGGGGTCTCCAGTCTCCTTAATTTGAAAGTTAACTGGAAGGAGTCACCGTCCTACCGCCACTACTAGTATTTATAGTATAGTTTCAGACAAACCTTTGCTTCGTGCTTTTTCTCGTTGTGGCTCAAACTCGGTTCTTCAAATTCCTTCATTACCTGCATTCTGCGTTTTTTGATTTGTTATTTGAGAGAAAGAGATGCCATGGAAATCGATAGCCTTAGTTCAGCTGACCCTCTTCCATTTGCCAGAAGGTAAGCTAGCCTACACTTTTCTTCAGTTGATTCGATTAATGTTGTTATGGTTTTTTTCTTTGATTGTTTTTTTGGTCCGTTTTCTGTAGTTATCAGTTGGAAGCGTTGGAAAAATCTATCCGGCAAAATACCATCGTGTATTTAGAGACAGGTTCTGGGAAAACTCTGATCGCCATCTTGCTTTTACGGAACTATGCTTATCTCCTTCGCAAGCCTTCCCCTTCCATTGCCGTATTTTTGGTTCCGACTGTTGTCTTGGTTAAACAAGTATGCAAATCTTTCTTTTTCTCTATTCTATCCTGTAGGGACACTCTCTGATTGACTTCCACTATGACCACTAACATTTACAGTTTGGAAGAACATTCTGCTACTGTATCCATTTTAAATTCAAATAGCATTAAAAATTACACCCACGCATTCAGTAATGCTGCTTGTGAAATTATACAGCGGATCAACACTTATTTTGACCAAGTTTTTCTTCTTCTTCACTCCCCAAAATGGCAGCAAGCTGAAGCTGTGAAAACGCATACGGATTTGAAAGTTGGAATGTATTGGGGAGATATGGGAGTCGACTTCTGGGATGCTGCTACATGGAAAGTAGAAATGCAGAAACATGAGGTGATTTTTTTGCACATTTGTTTAGAAATATCATATTAAAACTTGCATGCGAAATGTCAAGCATGTAAATGGGCTATGTGTAGTCTGCTTTTGTCCCTCAAAATAGTCCTGCCGTCTACTTGTCGTTTCCCATTCCATTTGTTGTTTACTATTTTATCAACATATTTGTATTTGATATATCCACATAGGAAGTAACAAATTAAATTTATTGATGGCAAGTGGCAACAAATCTGGGTGCTTACAAAAGCCTAAAGTGGCCTGAAACATGTATTATTTGTGAACCAATACTTTGATGTAGGGTGGTAATTGCAAAAAACTCTCCCTTCAAGAGAGCCGCAAGATAGGAAGAGGTTGTTATACATTATATTTTTATTGAATTTGAAAATTTTCACTTGTAAACTTGGTTTTCATGGATAAGAAGTCACATGGCACTTGATAGTACTCTTCTAAGAAGAGCTCTTTTCTAGGTGTCATCAGTGAAAGCTCCCTTCTCAAAAGCTTGCTGGTGATACTGCCCATAAAGTTACCGATTACTAATATATCTGTATTTGAAGGGATCATAATCATCCTATCCCTGGTTTTCCTATTTGTGGAATCAGCTCTTTGGTCTGGCATGATTGGGGTCATCCCACTGTGTAGTTGCACAGTTGGATATAGATATAATTAGATATTATAGATTGTCCAGTTCGTATGATACTGGATGAGTAAAAACAACAAGAAAGTAAGTGGAAGCTTAACCCATTATAAAATCATAATAGCTAACAGAATGAAAGCAGATAAAGTTACATGCTTTCTGTGTGAATTTTCATGAAGGTGTTTATAAACTTTTTCATTTCATTTTGTGTGCCAAGTATTCTAGTTGGCACAGGGGCATGTTTATGTATGCACAAGTCAAATTCAGATAGTCAGAATTTGTGGTTTTCTCCATTTGGAGGATTAGTTGCTCTCTGAAGCACCTGAATTGTTAGTTATTATTAGAACTATGTTTCTGATTTGTCTTTGCATATCACATATATCAGAGATAGTTATTGTTTCTGATTTGTCTATGCATATTACATAGATAAGATATAGTTATTGTTAGTAGTGGTTTTGATTATGCAGGTACTTGTTATGACTCCTGCAATATTGCTGTCTGGCTTGCGTTGTGGCTTTTTCAAACTGAATATGATAAAGGTCTTAGTAATGGATGAATGCCATCATGCCAGGGGTAGACACCCTTATGCATGCATCATGACCGTAAGTGCTTCCTCTAATGATTTTTATTTTGCCGGCCTGTATAACGGTTATTCCTTGGTAACATAGTCTGTAACTTGTAATAAGAAATTCTAAAGTGCATTGTATGCTTATGCTATTGAGTGAAGGCTCATGAATAGCACTGTACACGTCTCAGTTAATTGAACTCAAGAATAGTTGTAAGTGATGTTTAGTATTAAATATGTTTTGTTGTCGAATTGTATAAGCAGTATTTTGTTTGATGGTCATTGCATTTATTTATAGTCAAGCTTCTATCTTATTGTGCATTTCTGCAACTTGAGATTGTGGAGCTTGCAAAACTTATATTTCTTACAATTGGAAATTTTGATTTTATGCAGGAGTTTTATCATCATCAACTGAAATCTAATAGTTCTGATCTCCCAAGAATATTAGGGATGACAGCATCTCTTATTAAATCGAAAGGTTCATTAGCCCAAAGAAAGTTCTATTTATTTCATTGCATTGGCATTATTTTCCTACTCATTACTGTCTATTATTTTCTAATGTTAAATTTACTTTGTCTTCGCCTCTAATATTTTAATTAGGTGGGAATTCTGAATTGACTGTCTGGAAAAATATTGCCGATCTTGAGAGCCTAATGCATTCTAAGGTTTTTCCTTTATCTTTCTCCATTTTTAAATTTTTATTTGTTCTCTTAATTTCTAGTCTCAAGGCATGTCATTTTGTTCTGGGCAATATGTTGTCTAGATAGATACTGACAATATTGGAATGAAGGTAACTGAACTACTTGGAAAATGAGATAAAATCTCTAATATTCTCCAACATAAGAATTAAAGACCTTAGGCAATAGTTAAAAAAAAAACTGAACAACCAAATGACAAGATTGGTTTTAGAAGTTCAGGACTTATAGATATCCCTTAAACCATCTGCCCTAAAAATACCTTATCCATGCCTCCTCTTTATTCCATTTTTTTCTTTATTTTTTACATGATGACTGAGTCTGATTGACTTCCATCTTGGAACTTCTCTTCTCCTACGTTTGTTCCCTTGTGACTAACTTCCTGTGTCTTCTTTTTTCCAACTTCCTCAACTACACCCAACTATTTCTGCCATGTCTCTTCCCATAAACATAAAATTCTTTTCTCATCCCATATATCTCTTTGTCGAGTATGCGTAAAAAAATTATGCTGTTATATCTACATATCTACTGGTACAGGAACCTTTACATTGCTAGAAAGGTGTTGACACTTGCCAATGTATTTAGAAGAGTTTATTTCTTTCAGGTCTTGGCGCCCATTTGTTTAAAAAAAAAGTGAGTTTTAGATAGTTTAGAGATGTTGTGAAACGTGATTTATTTTGTAGAGATTTTATAAAAAAGATATTTCGTTTGTTTGCAACAATAAAAGTGATTATTATCTAGTTATTTTCAAATTTTATGATATCTTTGTGGATCTCTGTTCGTAAAAAAATGATTTATTATTTATTTCTTTTCAAATTTTATGATATTTCCTTGTATGACCATATTTTTATAACATTCTCGTTCATCTATTATTTTCAAAAGTTAGTCAAACTAACTTTTCAAAATAATAAAAAATCTGTTTCCTTTTTTAGATTTTTATTAGTTTTAGAAGTTAAAAAACAATATTTAATAATTTCACAAATGTGATTTTTTTTAAAAAAATAAGTGATTTTTTCATTACAAAATGAAACAGGTCCTAGTACTATCTTGTTGTCCAGTTTTTTATTTTTTTATTTTTAACGTTTAATATTTTGTATTTAAGGTATATACATGTGCGAGTGAATCTGTCCTAGCGGAATTCATACCAACATCTACCCCAGAGTTCAAATTTTTCAAGGACACTGGAATTCCCTTTGAGTTATTCAAATGCTTGGAGAAAGGACTGGATCTACTAAGAAAACAGGTGAGAACTTTTAGGGTCACCAGCTTTCAATTACTCTTGATATTTTACAAAGAATTAAATTATTCCCTTGGATTGAAATTATGGGTGAGGAATTGGCTATAAAAAGCAAAAATTGGTATATTGAGCAGCATGTTTTGTTTGAAATGTCAATTCTGTCTTATTCTTAGATCTTATACCTGATCAAAATTCAGTGATATATATTTTGATAATTGATTGTTGGTTTACTTCCTTGATGGTGTTGACTGTTGATATTCTCTGCATTAGTACGAATGGCATGTGAAAGAGTCAGCGTTGACAAGTTCTGCCGCAGAGTCTATTTGCAAAAGAATAGAAATGGTTTGCTCAGCTTTAATTTTTTGCTTGGATAAGTTGGGACTTTTGTTGGCTTTGAAGGTACTTATTCTCTTACTTCATTTCTCTCTTCATGATTGCCTGAAAGATTTTACTATGTATTTGTTTATGTCACAGGCTGCAGAATTCTTATCATCAAATGAAACTGAATTATTTTCACATGGAAATACAACTGTTAGAAAATTTACATTGGATGCTTTGGAAATGATTTCAACTCGCATATCATCTGGTAGTGACTCTAATGTTGGAGAGTACAAGTACATTTGTGATAAATCTCAGCTCACATTCTTTTCCTTGTTATCAAATTTTTATAAATGTTTTCTTGCACAGGTCCTCAACATACTGTTGGTGATGATATGGAGTCACTTGTGCTTGTGGGCCTATTAACCTCAAAAGTTCAATGTCTCACTGATTCTCTACTTGAATACAGGTTCGCTTGTGTTTATGAAATATTTTAAATTTGAATGAGGTTTTGAAATCATACATTCAGGTATGGAATCGGGATTTTCTTTTGGTCAATGTCCTGTTGAAATGTGATAGTTTTTGGGGGATTTGCGAACATCTATATGGCTGGTTCTTTCATTTAAAAATCAAAATAAAGCCTGTTCTTTAGTTCTTTGCTGTCGTATGTTTATTTATATTGTTCCTTGCATTGGGTTGATTTGTACTTGCTCTCAATGTTATCACATTGTGACAGAACCTAGGAAACTCCAATTATGTAGTTAGTTATTAGAATTCAAATAGTCTTATATCTCTAATTATATATGGTAGTTTTGTAATTAAATTGATGTTGATTTTGATTGGTCTGCTATGAATATTAAATTTATAGGGGAATGAATGATATGAGATGCATAATTTTCGTAGAGAGGATAATTACAGCAATTGCTCTTGAGGCTCTTTTGAGAGAATTCCTCCCAAAACATAATGGATGGAAGACTAAGTACATAGCAGGGAACAATTCGAAGTTGCAAAGTCAAACAAGGAAAAAACAAAATGAAATCGTAGAAGAGTTTCGTATGGGCTTGGTATGATTTTTACCTATGTCATCATTTGTGTAGTCATAAAATGGTAGAATATTCAATGTCATACAAAATATTTAATTTGCAGGTCAATATCATTGTTGCAACCTCAATTCTTGAAGAGGGGTTGGATGTTCAAAGTTGTAATTTGGTCATTAGATTTGACTCCTCTGCTACAGTGTGCAGTTTCATTCAGTCCCGAGGACGAGCGAGAGTTCAAAATTCTGTGTACATATTAATGGTTGAAAGGTAATTCTTGTTTTTCTGTTTCTGTTTTGAGTAGTCTCGAGTACTTGAACAAATGGGTTTTGAAAATTTATTTGATGGCTGCAACGACTTGACAATTGCAAATAAACATTTTCTATTATACTGATCCTTTTCTAACATCCATTTTGGTTTGATTTTCTGGTTGAGACAAAACTTGTCTGAATTGCCTCCATGTCATGTTTTATTTTAAAATACAGTGGGGATTTGGCTACACGTTCTCGATTGGAGAAGTATGTAAGTAGTGGAGATATTATGAGGAAAGAGTGCTTGGATCATTCTTCCCTTCCTTGTGAGCCTTTAAATAGTGATATGTGCGACGAGGAAACTTATCGTGTTGACAGCACTGGAGCGATTGTGAATCTCAGGTCTAGTATTGGTTTGTTATACCTTTACTGTTCACGGCTCCCTGCAGATGGGTTAGTTAATTGCTGATCTTCCTATACTCTAATTTAAGTGTTCCCATGATATTTATGGACAATTTTTTAGATCTAGTGTTTAACTCTTAGATTTTGGCTGATCCTACATTTGAATTTTCATATATTTCTAGGTACTTCAAACCAATGCCTAGATGGGACAAAGAGACTGGAACTCTACTTCTTCCTAAGAGTTGCCCTATACCATCTGTCTGTGTTCAAGGATCCAAGAAAACCTTAGAAAATGTTGCCTGTCTTGAAGCTTGCAAGCAACTTCATAAAAATGGAGCTTTGACAGATAATCTTGTTCCTGATATTGTCATGGAAAAACATTTGATGGAAGAATTTGGTGATTCGTTACCTTTTTTCCATTGTTATTCTAGTAAAGTTATAATTATAATTGGAAGTGGTATTTTGTTTTCCTTACATCTGTGTGTCCTAAATGTTTGGGAATTTATCTGATTCTTACAGCGAATGAACCTTATAATGAGGAGCAACCTCATTATGTTCCATCTGAATTGGTTAACTTCTTTCCACGCAATGGCAATATGTTATACCATTGCTATTTGATGGAGTTGAAGCAAGAATTCAACTATGATGTTGCTGTTCGTGATGTTGTTCTTGCAATGAGATGTAAACTTGACCCTGAAATCGGGTGCATGAAATTCAATTTGTGTACTGATAGGGGTGACTTGATAGTAAAATTCAGATACATTGGTACAATAAATCTTGGCCCAAATGAGGTATGATGTTTTGCCCTCTTATTGTTGTGCATAACAAGTGTTACAAAAGTTTATGTAGTTATCTTTTTCTTTTTCCAGGTTCTTTTGTGTAGAAGATTCCAAATCACTGTATTTGGAATTCTTTTGGACCATGACATTGCTAGGTGGAAAGCCATTTCAAATGAACTCCATTTGGGAGATAATCTTGAGATTGATTATCTTCTGCTTCCAGCCACTACCATACCTCAAAGACCTTTGATCATCGACTGGCCTTCTGTATATTCATCTGAAGAAGTTTGCAACAATCATGTTGCCAATGTAAGGATCAAAGACGGATGGATTTGCTCCTGCAAACTAGAAAATTCATTGGTTTATACTCCACATAGTGGTAATTTTTATATCATCACTGGTAGAATGGAATTAAATGGAAACTCTCCTCTAAAACTCCGTGATGGCAGAACAAGTTCATACAAGAAACACTATAAAGAAAAGTATGCTAATATTCGTTGCAGATGTCAATTTTTGAGTCACTATTTACCATCGGGTGTATTACTTTGACATAATCTTATCACTTATCCTAACTTTCAGGCATGGGATCGATTTATGTTTTGAAGGCCAACAACTATATAATGGAAGGCACATGTTTGATGTGCAAAATTACCTTCTCTGGAGTAGACAAGCAAAGAAAAGAGGTTTGAATGTTGATTCTTGTACTTGGACTTGCCCGTGAAAGTTCGTTGTGCAGGAAGATTTGCAAAGACAAAATCTTTTGGCAGATATAACAAGCACAAAAGCTATTCATAGCTTTCTCTAGAAGTTTCTTTATTTTAACTTTGCCATGAAAGGTTTCTTTAAAATAAAAGTATTTTTGCAGACAAAGAAGTCAAGCTAGTCCATGAGACTGTGATTAAAATTTACCCAAAATTGAAGACAGTGTTAATATCATTTGTCATGCGATGCTGATTTACATCTTAACTTATATGTATATATATGATTTTTCAGAATCAACCAAATCCACAGACGAGTTGCCCCCAGAACTATGCGATATTATAATGTCACCGATTTCTGTCAATACAATTTATTCATTCTCTTTCGTTCCTTCAATAATACATCGGCTTGAGTCATTTCTTGTGGCTTTCAACTTGAAAAAAATGTGCATGCAAAATGATATTCCAACAGTCAAGGTAAGCTGCTATTCTTTCGCTATGAAAATTTATCATGATATAATTCCAACAGTTATATTTCCTTTTTTTTCCAAGGAAAGATAGTTTCATGTCATTCTGTTGAGACTTATTAACTACCTAAATGTTTGTCTGGATTAATTTTTAATATATAAGTTGTTTTAATGTCAGACACAATGGATAATTATGGCAGTAGATATAACCAAAGTAAAAGAACTGATTTGGCCTCCTTTTTTTAGTCATTCTGTTGAGACTCATTAACTACCTAAATGTTTGTCTACATTAATTTTTAATATATAAGTTGTTTTAATGGCAGACACAATGGATAATTATGGCAGTAGATATAACCAAAGAAAAAGTACTGATTTGGCCTCCTTTTTTTAGCATGTCCCGGCCAATACACAATGTGATTGTTTAGATTGCTGAAAGATGTAATACTAATGCATTGATTTGATATCATGTGAACTTTCTTTTTTCTTTTTGGTTTATTTGTGTTGGGTATTCTCCATTTGGGTGTATATTTTATTTGCTTGAAGATGCTTCTTGGATAATTCTGTTTGCCACATCGTCATTTTAAATGTTTTGAATTTGACATAACGTATGTCCAAGGCAACCTTAACCTTTTTGTCATGATTTCATTATAGCATAATTACAGAGTACTACCATTGGTACTAGGTCCTACATTTAGGACCGGAGGAGTATTAGTTTCTTTGTATTTCTATTTGTTGTCTTTGTTCAAGCTTTTTGATGATATACTTGTCCTAATGGTATCTGCTTCGTGTGTTGTAGATCTTGGAAGCAATCACTTCGAAAAAATGCGAAGAGTCATTTCATTACGAATCCTTAGAGACTCTTGGAGATTCTTTCCTTAAATATGCTGCTAGCCAGTATCTTTATCAAATCCATCCAACTTATCATGAGGGTCTCCTCAGTGTGAAGAAGGGCAAGATAATTTCTAATGCTGCCCTCAGGAAGCTTGGGTGCACCAGTAGACTTTCGGTATTCCTTCTTTCCCAACTTTTGTCTTTTCTTTTTTTATTCTTATCATTTACAATACCGTTTATCAGCATTTCGCATATGGCTTTTGATCCTTATCATTCATGCACTTATGCATTATTACAATCCCATTACTCTCCGTTTTAATTGAAACCATTTGTGTGCATTGTTGAATTTCTTTAATTGTACATGACCATAAAACTGTACTCCCTTGACAAATAAGCTTTGGCTCAGTGGTAGTCATTTAAGCCTTAAAGGTCCGAGTTAGGATTTCAGTTGAAGCCAGAGGTGACATTTGGAAGAATTAAAAAAAAAAAAAATATACATGTATGTTGAGAGTGGTTCCTTTATTTTTTTTTTAATCCAGAATTTTCATTCCTTTTTGTTGTAGGGCTTCGTACGGAACTCCCCTTTTGATCCACACAAATGGATTATACCAGGAAATAGATCTGGATATGTTTATTTAAAAGAGGAGTTAGCATCTGACGATATGACGAAAATTTATGTTAATGGGAACAGAAAAATAAAACCTAAAGTCATTTCAGATGTTGTTGAAGCCTTGATTGGGGCCTTCCTTAGCACAGGTGGAGAGAAAGCTGCTTTGAAATTTATGGATTGGGTTGGGATAAAGGTGGATTTTGAGATAACACCCAATAAGAGGCTTTTAAGCATAGAGCCAGAGAGGCTTGTGGATGTCAGATATTTTGAATCTCTATTGAACTACTCATTCAATGACAGCTCTCTCTTGGTGGAAGCTTTGACCCATGGTTCTTACATGCTGCCAGAAATTCCAACATGTTATCAGGTGCCTTATAAGTACTGCATTATCTTGTTCGATTTTAATGTCTGTATCCTTTGAGCTAAACTAAAAACTGTACTTTATTTGCTGGCATGGTTCAGACACATACAATTCATAGAATGGTTGGGTTTAGCTTTTCCTATGACCTTAAGACAAATGTGATTGCTATTACTCCCTCGGGTTCACAATATAAGAAGTCTTCTAGAGGGAAATTTTGGTCCAAAATACAAGAGGTTGAAAGGGTAGTTAATTATTGTTTTCCACTTTTACCCCCTTGCAGGAGAGAGAAAGAAGTGACATATGTGACAGGCATATTTGAAAATCACATTTTTTGATAAATTAGTTAACAACATCTTATATTTTGGACTGGAGGGAGTACTATTAGTTTATCATACCGAAAGAAAACATTGCATATGATTATGTTATCTATGAAAGGTAAAATTTCAGGGTCTCTCGTTCAGTACCAGCCTATGTTATGGAAGTTTTGATGTATCCCAGAATTAGTAGTCACTGTCTTTGCTTTTTTTTTTTTTCCCTTTTTGTTTCATTGCTATTCAAAATTATCAAATAATATACATAAGTATTTTCCCTGCAGCGACTAGAATTTCTTGGGGATTGTGTGTTGGATTTTCTTGTCACTGAGCATATGTACAACAAATATCCTGGCTTGTCTCCAGGGTTGTTGACTGACTTGAGGTCGGCTTCTGTAAATAATGACTGTTATGCTCGGTCTGCCATTAAGGCTAACCTACACAAACACATACTCCATGCTTCTCCAGAATTACATAGGGATATTGTTGCCACAATGAAGGATTTTGAAAAGTTATCTTCCAAACCAACTTTTGGGTGGGAGACAATGACGTATTTCCCCAAGGTTAGCTATTACTATTTCAGTTCATTGTTCTTCAAGCAAATGTCCTTGTTTTGAATGTTTGCTATTACTGTCATTGTGGTGCTTTTTGTGCATGTGTTCAAATTATTTTGGTAAATTTGCTATGTAGGGCTTAATCATTATAGTTTCTCAAGACAATTCTACATTTCTTGGCAATTTTGCATATTTTACTGCTAGTTTTTAATTCTATATTTAGAGGGCATGCACTAATAACCTGAGGTTATAAGTGGGATTGAACCCGCGACCTCCCATGAGCATTTACGCCTCTTGTCATTGGCTGATAAAAGTGATCTTAAAGAATAGATTTTGTAAAATAGCTCTTGAAATGGTAGAAAAAATTGTGTTTTGGAAAACCATGGTTTCCCACCCCCAATCCATGGTTTCCTGTAGGATTATATCTTGGGATGTTTGAATCATTGAGAACTTGAGTTTCCTGCCTAATCTTTTTTAACTAATGAAAAAAATACCCTTTAGGATCCAGAACTCTGTTATACTGGTAGATAAGGACCAGAAGATTAGATTACTCTTAATGCTTCTTTTAAGACACAATCTGATTTTTTCAGTAATTACAAAGGCATTTGGATTGGGTGCTACTTGTAATATTCTAACTATTGATAGGTTCTTGGAGATATCATAGAGTCTTTGGCAGGAGCAATTATGGTTGATTCTGGATTCAACAAAGAGATTGTGTTCAGAAGCATCATGCCTCTCTTGGAACCTTTGATCACACCGGACACCTTACAAATTAATCCTGTTCGCGAATTGGAAGAATATTGCAGAAAACAACATTTTATAAGGGAGAAGCCATTGTTTTCCAAAAACAATGGCTTAGCTTCTGCCACGGTTAGGGTTCTAGCTCATGGAAATGTTTATGAGAGAACCTGCGCAGCTGGCAATAACGAAACAGCAAAAAGGTTAGCTTGTAAGGAAGTTTTGACTTCCTTGAAGAACAATTCTGTATGAAGAAACAAGCATGTAATATAATTATGTAATGGAATTTTAATTGGGAAAGTCCCCAAAAAATACCTTATGAATTCCCAAAACTCCAAAAGGTCACTTGAACATTCAAAAAAACAGACAAGGGAGAGGGTAGGAATCTGGAATTTAATATTGTTCTCATTAATTACATTTGTTAAAAGTAGTAGCAAATGGCATTATTGAAATAATAAATATCTTTATAAATGTTTTCATTTGTGTAGTCAGTGATTAAATGCTAATTTTTACAAGAATGTAATGTAATGTTTTAATAACTGACAGTTTGGGATGCTTTTTGAAGGTCCAAATGTGTGATTGTGTGGTCTAGACGTGCGATTGGCTGCTTTTGGCTTAATGTCTGTGTTTGGATAAGCATTTTACCAATTGAGCTTTTAGAAGAAAAACTATTTAAACTCAAGCCACAAATTCCTGCTTTTGGCCACGATTGAAGTTGGTGGTGTCGCTTAAATTTTTATCAACCCCAAATTGCCTCTTCTCTCTCTTCCCTCTCACATCTCGCCAGTGCCTTCAACCCCAAATTGTCATAACATAAAAGGCAAGTAAGAAATCGAAACCCAAGATTGGAACCATAAGAATAGAAGTTGCATTGGGGCAGAGAGAGAGAGAGAGATATATATATATATATATATATGTATGTATGTATGTATGTATATATATATAAACATGCCCTCAAGTTGTTCTTGCGAGCAGAGCGATCTACATTAATGAGGCGATATTCAATTCTTTTGCAATTCTTCTATTACTGCCGTTGACTGGATTGAACTTTGAATAATTATGGTAATGATGAAGGAGGGGGCATGTAACACTTTACTCTAGGGTCACTTATTAGAGTATTTTAGCAATTTAAGAACCACATGCGATCCAAAGATATCCTTAAATAAGCTTAAAAAAACTTTAATGTCTTTCTCAAAGCTTGGATACCATTGTACCATGAATAATGAATTTTTCTGTAATATTGGAAATTCATAAGTAATTCATTATAACTCTAAAATTAGTGGTTCAAAGCTTTATGTTTAGCTCTTGGAAAGAAAAATAATACCTAGGTTCATTTCTATTCCATTTGGTCCAGCAACACCTATTTATCAAAACTGAATAGGAGAAATTCACTAGAATTTCTTGATTTCTGGGTCATCTTTTAAAACTCATATATTTTTATATACAAATTCAAAAATTATGAAATAAGGCTAATTTCAAAGGTATGGATGTATACTATTACACTGCTAAATTTCATAACCTAGTTAAAACGTTTGCCCTGTCAAATGTCACTCCCAAAATCATGGCTCATCAATAAAACAGCCACTAACTAACATTACCAACTTCATGCATTTTAACTATGCCTTAATATAGCCCTTACCTTTACTTCTACCTGGCTCTCATGCTCCTCCTTATGGAGGTTAGATACATAACAAAATATATAATTAACTTATGAAAGCCCTAAATAAACGTATACAACAGCGATTAAACAAAATCATTTAATAGCATAGTAATCATAACAAGCTTCTTATGAGCTTCCACCTTCAAGCTTCCTCCACTTGCTTGCCATTTCCTTTAGGAGTACTTGCCCCAACTATTGGTATATAGGAGAAAAGGGGTGAGATTCGGGGGAATCTCAGTAGCGAAATATCAACTTAATATATAATGTGCAATGGTAATAAACTAAGCATGTAAATAGCCAATATAAGAATAACACCTTACAAGCTACACATGGTCATAGCACAACTCAAGCAAGGATATGACATATTCAAAGGCAAATACTTGGCAAATAAACATGCAAGCAACCAAGCACAAACTATGTAAGAGCAAGTTTCACTACCTTTTTCTTCTTCTTCCAAGTTTCCTCTTCTTTCTTGAACTTCATGGGTTTTGCTTCCCCCTTGTTTGATGGCAAAAGCTAAATCATATAAATTATACATATAGGGACAGGATAATACACACACTTTGGTACCCTTTTATTGCGTTGTTAATCTCTTCCATAAGCCCAAACTCTAAATATGTTATGTAGCTTTTCAGCTTTATTTGTTTTCCTTTGATTTCTGACTTGCCTGTACTTGACTAAAATTGTTTCCTCATGCCTCTTTTAAGTACACTGGGGCATTCAATTTTACCCAGAATTTAACTCCCCCTAGCTAAAACTAGGTTGTTCAAAACAGGGCAAGGAAGAAAAATTATGAGTTTTCATTCTAGTGCCACCAAACACAAGCAAGGGGTCTTTGGCCATGTCCTAGGTATAGTTTGGGAATTTATAACACTTGTTTCATGTTATAACGTATCAAAACAGTAGCATTTAGATCCCTTCCAATCACAATATTTAACAACATTTTTCACTTTCATTTCTACTGCACACATTATAGAGACCTCTAGGCATGTCCTATGTGTGATTTGGTAATTTAGGATACTTGTTCCATCTAGTAACACTTTTGAATATCATAAGCATTTATCTGAAAATATCTGACAACAATTATATCACAACAGTATATTAGCTCTTTGATTCATTACTCCTTAAAATTTCTAATAACCCCTTGCCTTAGATATGAAAATTCCCAATTCCAAAGCCTTGGTATTGGGGCCTTCAAGAATGCTTAACTCATTTAAGATACTCAGTCAGCATGTGAAAGCTTCAAACAGTGACATCTAATAAACCTTTACTCTGAAAAATTGAAAGCCCCCAAGCTTTCAGCATCGTGAAATCAATTTAGCATAAACTGATTAACTTTTTCCAGCATTTAAACATTCTCTTGCAGCTTATGGAAGAAACCCAACAACACTCTTCCTCACTCTGAAGCTTCCCCAGATTCGATATGCAATTTAATAAAATCAGGCAGCATCATGTAGAGGTATATACTCACATGCTGCATCATATCTCTTTGCTACAAGCTTCAATCAAGTCCTATCCATGGTTTTCTCTCATGACCGTTTATTTTCCCCTCACTCATACCAGATTTTAGTCTCCTTTTTCTCTCCAAAACACAACAATTAAACAGGGATGAAAGTAAAGATATAAAATAAAACAGTCTCAAAACACAACAATTTCAGTTATAAAATAATTCAAAATCTTAAATTCAAAACATGAAAAATAAAATAAAGATATAAAATAAAACAGTCTCAAAATAAATATATACTAAACAAATATGTGAGAAGTTTTTTAAAGAATATTTTAAAATCTGAAACTTAGAATGTGAAGAATAAAATAAAAATATCTTAAATTTAAAAGGTGAAAAATAAAAAAAAGATAAAAAAAATATTCTCAAAATAAACATATCATAAAAAATAGAGATGATGAGAAGTTGGTTACAAAATATTTTAAAATCTCAAATTTAGAATGTGGAAAATAAAATAAAGAGAGATAATAGGTGTAGTCACCAAATATTTTGAATTCTTAAATTTAGAATAAGAAATTTGTTCAAAACAATTTAGAATGGAAGATAAATCAAATTTATAAAATAATATATTTTGAAAATAGGTATATCAAAGCTAAAAATCTATTTATTTATTAAAGATAGTTTTTATCAGGCACTCATAGAACGTGGGCAGTTGGTGCAGTAGTAATTTAGAATGTGGAAAATAAAATAGAGAGAGATAATTGGAGTAGTTACCATATATTTTGAATTCTTAAATTTAGAATAAGAAATTTGTTCAAAAAAATTTAGAATGGAAAATAAATAAAATTTGGCAATAATATATTTTGAAAATAGGTATATCAAAGCTAAAATTTATTTATTTGTTCATGATAGTTTTTAGCAGACAATTATAGAACGTGGGCAGTTGGTGCAATGATAGTTATCATCAGTTAATCACCAAAAATCTATTTTTTTCATGGAGAGAAAATTCAGAGATGTCGTGACACGCTGTGGTGTCTGTTTTCAGCCATGCTTTTTGTAACCCCTTGCCTTTAAACACGTAATTATAATTCGATAACGTATAATTAAATCAGATTAGAGACCATCGGATGATTTAAACTCATTTTAAATTTCTGCCTTACAGTGGGATTTTCACAAAAATATTTAAAAATCTTTTTCCCATCCTTGTCTCAATTTCAATGTTCGAATATAATTACCTGTGAATATAATTACCTGTGCAGTTAATATACAATCATTCATATCAGAGTGTATAACCAAATCCCCGGCAACTCCCGGGTTCTATACATATATAATCTGAGGGTTTATAAGTTTCCACCAGGGGATTACACAACCAAAAATCGAATCTAGAATTCGCATATCAAAATATACAGTAATCCCAAGTTCAAAATGGATAACCAACATCTCCAAATCAAATATATACCCCTAAGGGTCCTAACCACTCCGGGTTGGCCGCATCTCTTTCGAGCCACGTGTCCTGTCTGAAATGTTAGTCATTGGAAAGAATGAGATTCGAGAGAATCCCAGTAGTAACAAATTACTCACACAATGCATAAACACAAAGCATGTACATAAATCACAAACAGCAACAGCAGCAGCAACTCAAAGATACATGGCTTTCACCACAAAAGACAGCACTCACGGCTGTATACACAAAACGATAGCTCTCACTGTAATCACAATCACGACAGCTTACGCTGTAATCACTACTACGACAGCTTGCGCTGTAATCACAATAACGTCAACTTATGCTGTAAACGACAGCTTGGGCTGTAAACGACAACTATCACCAGCTGTAATCGCAGCAGCATCAAAGATCATCACAAAACAGTGATACAACACACATAAAGTGCATTACACATAGTATAAGAGAGAGAGAGTCACTATTGGATCCTTTCTTGACGTTTCTTGGCACTGCGGGCTCTCGAGGACGGCAAATATCAAATCCTGTAAACCAGGTTAGGAACAACCCATCAACCTCCTTTCCAAGTTCTTAATTTTATAATACTTTAAGTTGGTTATCATTTAAACTCTTTAGGTGACTATTATAGGTCTAGACATATGCCTAAAGGGTTGGGAGAAACTACCCTGAAGATCCTCCTTCTAGGGAGAATTTCTGATTTTGGGCTGGCTCACTCGAGTGATGGAAGTCTCACTCAAGTGACACCCCAATTACACTCGAGCACCAGCGAGTGAGACACAGAAAGTGTTTGCTCGAGAGCAAACCTCTAAATATTTCTCATACTCACTCGAGCATAAGAGGCTGTACTCGAGCAATGACCTCAGGTGTACTCGAGCACCAGGAAGTGAGACCCAGCGAGTGACTACCCGAGAGCAACCATAAACTCCCAAGTCTTAAATTGATTCCCTCACTCGAGCATGCCCATGCTCACTCGAGTAGGATCATATCTCACTCGCAAGTCAGGAAGTGTGCTCGCGGTTTCTGCCTGAAGACTTAACTAAAATACCCAGAATTTCATATCGTGCTCGAGTGAGATCCTCCCTCACTTGAGTGATGCCTATCAGATGCCAAATTGTAGCAACTGATATGGTTTTCCAGAATTGACCAATTTGCTACCAATGGTCCGAAAGCTTATACTAAAACTCATTCTCACTTATCTTAACACAAGGAACCTATTGGTAACCCAAAACAACCAAACTTCCACTCAAACAACACATTCCCATCTCTAGGTCACTAGATCACCCAAAACCACAATTTGCCAAACTTCCTCTTTTCAAATCCAAACCAAAACCATTGACTCCCATACACTATTTAGCATCTATTCCACCACATTACATCACTTAATTCATATCTTCTAAAATCACAAGAAATCAGGGCAAAAATCCAGAATTTACAAAACCAAACCAATGGCCAAAACAATTATGCCACAATGCATTAAATGTTTACCTCTCTCTTTCCCAAATGTGGTTTCCTTGATTCCTCAACTTCTCAAACTTCACAATTTCTTAAACACCACCTATGAAGATTCTGAAACCATAGAAGTCAAGCTCTCAACCTCTTGAACAACATCAATGAAGAGTATTTGAGCATATAAGAGCATTTACTTACCAAAACTTAAGCTTTTCTCTTTCTCTTTCTTGGCTAGTTCAGCGAAAATGGAGGAGGATGAGAGAGAAATGAGATAAGAGAATGATGATCACATTTTCCCTTCTTCCCATGCTTCTTCACCGACTTGAGAGAGAGAGAGAGAAGAAAAAATTGAGTTTGAAACTTTGGCCTTGATCCAAAGGTCCATATCTTGCCACATGTCAAGATTTTGGGGTTTCCTTCTATGATTCCACATGGTCTTGCATGCATAGGATTCCACCTATTAATTACTCAATTCTAGCCATTGATCTCAATTACCAGGGGGTTTCCTCTCAGGTAACTGACCAGTCGGTTGGTAAATTTACCATTTTACCCTTGATTATCATAATGCTTACTAAACCATTACTAAGCACCTTTATATCATATTGCACAACATATACTTCAAAAGTGCTTAATTAACATTAATTACATCACTTTGAAGTTATTAATCCTTGATTACAAGTCAGGATATTACACTTTTAAGAATAAGATAGATTTATTGGGCCAATTCTTTATAATGAGCTTGTCCCCTTGATCAAACTAAGCACATCTTAGGCATCACATTTTGGGCTTAACCACGGCCTAATTCCATTTTTAAGCTCGAGGTAGTGAAGTTACTATATTACCTCTTATTTTTGGCACTAGATTACCAAATAAATTGCAGAAATTGTAACACCCAAATTTAATAAAAGGTTAAATTTTCTAAAAAAGAATTTAAATGGTGTTAGTGTTATGAATATTAAATATGTGGATTTCCATTGATTCATATTAATCTTCCAGTCAACTTGACATAAAGAAGAAAAGAAGACATGACACAAAGCAAAAGCAAAAGAAGACAAGGACATAAAGAAGATATAAAGTAACCATGGTCATGTAACCAGAGTTAAATATAACCATGGTCAGGCAACCAGGGTTAGATTTCTGACTCTATATAAAGGACTGTAATCAATTGTTTCAGTTGAACTGAATGAGAACTTCTCTCTAGAAATTCTATAATCCTTTCTCTGAATTCTATCAATCTTCTCTCTTATCTCATATACTTTTATAACACGTTATTAGCACGAAGCTCTAAAAGAAGGTATGATCTTCTTATGGTTTCTTTAATGATTATATATACCTTGCTTTATTTTATAGATCTGGGATAATCTGAGCCACTATATGGAATTAGAGAGATACTTTTACCGATTGTTATATAACATCGGGTTCCATGGCTAAGATTGGAGATGTTATTGTTTTTATATATTATTTACAAGTTCTTTTATATTATTATTATTATTGTTATTATGGCCAGAAGCCATACACATCCGATTCTTGAAATTATGACTAGAAGTCATAATGTTTTAATTTCTTATAATATGGCCAGAAGCCATATCCATTCTTATTATATAGCCAGAAGCTATATACATTTTTCATCTTATTATATGGCCAGAAGCTATATATATTTTTATCTTTTATCTTATTATACGGCCAGAAGTCATGTACAACTTTTATCCTGAAGATAATAGTTAATTCCTCATTTTGAGATTAAATGGCCCGAAGCCATATATGGCCTGAAGTCATGAGATTAAATGGCCCGAAGCCATACATGTTTTAATTTTCTTATCTTGCCTTATGAATTATTTATTGTCTTTATGAATTTACAGTTATTATATTGCATATTTACATTTCATATTTTAATTATTTTCATTTATTTCTTTAATTAGTTTGAACAATGGCAAACTTGGCAAAACTTGAAATTGTGGCTCTTGATATTACCAGAAAAAATTATTTATCTTGGAAGTTGGATGCGGAAATTCACTTGAATGCCAAAAGTCTGGAAGACACGATTAAAGAAGGGAAAAGGCATCCAACCAAGATAAAGCCAGATCCATGATTTTTCTTCGCCACCATTTACATGAGGATTTAAAAACTGAATATTTGACAGTGATGGACCCACTTGTCCTTTGGAACAATTTGAAAGAAAGATATGATCACCAGAAGATGGTCATTCTTCCAAAAGCTCATTTTGATTGGATGCATTTACGCTTGCAAGATTTTAAATCTATAAGCGAATATAACTCAGCTATGTTCAGAATTAGTTCTAAATTGAAATTATGTGGAGAAAATGTTACTGATGATGATATGTTAGAAAAGACATTCTCCACATTTCATGCATCCAATTTGCTCCTGCAGCAGCAATATCGTGAAAAAGGTTTCAAGAAATATTCTGAGTTAATTTCTTGTCTCCTTGTGGCTGAACAAAATAATGAACTTTTGTTGAAAAATCATGAATCCCGTCCAACAGGCTCAACTCCATTCCCTGAAGTAAATGTAGTAACTAATGAATTTTATTGTGGCCGTGGCCGTGGACATGGACGTGGACGTGGGCGTGGCTACAGCCGTGGGCATGGTCGTGGTCGATATAATGGAGGTTTAAATTCCTACCAGAAGTGGGAAAAGACTGATAAGAACCAAAAAGGGGAAAGCAGTTGGCATAACAAATATGCTGATAATCCATGCTATCGATGTGGTGGCAAGGGCCATTGGTCTCGTATCTCTCATACACCAAGGCACCTAGTTGATCATTACCAAGAATCAATTAAAAATACTGGTAAAAGATCAAATGTTGAAGTTAATCATGTTGATCAGGGCGAGAATTCTGAGTATGGCGATATAGATAATAACTATTTAGATGTTGCAGATTTCTTAATATAATTTTAATTGTTATATTTTATTTAAATTTGTTTCTATCATATATATTAATTTTATTTATGTTTTTATGAAGAATGAATTCTATTGGCATCAATCCTGAAGATTTATGTCTCGTTGATAGTGCAACAACCCACACCATACTCATACATGATAAATATTTTTCTTCCCTGGTAATACGAGAAGCCAATGTTCAGATTATATCTGGTAGTATAAATTTAATTGAAGGCTCCGGAAGAGCTAGTATTTTGTTACCTGAAGGAACAAAATTATGCATTGATCATGCATTTTATTCTACCAAGTCTAAAAGAAATTTACTGAGTTTCAAAGATATCCGCAGAAATGGATATCATTTAGAAATAACAACTAAAAATAATAAGGAATATCTTGTCATTACAAATATAGTTGCTGGTAGAAAATGCATATTAGAAAGTTTTCCTATTTTTTCTTCTGGTTTGTATTACACATGTATAAGCACAATTGAAACACATACTATTGAGAACCAGAAGTTCAATAATGCAAACCAGAAGTTTGCCAATTCAAACCAGCAGTTTGATAATGTAAACCAGAAGTTTACTAATGAATTTAATGTTTGGCATGACCGGTTAGGCCATCCCGGTTCAATCATGATGCGACAAATAATTGGGAATTCATGTGGACATACCCTGAAGTGTAAACAAATACCACAATCCCATGATTTCTCATGTGCTGCATATTCCAAGGGAAAGTTAATTATTTGCCCCTCACCAAGCAAAGTAGAAAGTGAGTCTCTCACATTTCTAGAATGGATACAGGGGGATATTTGTGGGCCAATACACCCACCATGTGGACCATTAGGTACTATATGGTTTTAATTGATGCATCAACTAAATGGTTGCATGTTTGCTTATTATCTTCTCGCAACCTGGCGTTTGCGAGATTACTTGCTCAATTGATTAGATTAAGAGCACATTACCCTGATTATCCTATCAAGAAAATATGTCTTGATAATGCTGGTGAATTTACATCACAAGCTTTTAATGAATATTGTACGTCCCTTGGAATTGATGTTGAACATCCTATAGCTTATGTTCATACGCAAAATGGACTTGCAGAATTATTGGTTAAAAGGTTGCAATTAATTGCAAGACCTTTATTCATGAAATCTAATCTACCAATTTCTGCTTGGGGCCATGCCATTTTGCATGCAGCAATGTTAATTCGCATTAGGCCAACAAGTTATTTAAAGGTTTCCCCCTTACAAATAGTTTTTGGTCAGGAACCTAATATTTCCCATATAAGAATTTTTGGGTGTGCGGTATATGTGCCTGTAGCACTACCACAACGCACCAAGATGGGCCCTCAAAGAAAGATGGGAATATATGTTGGGTATGAATCTCCATCAATTATAAAATGGTTAGAACCACCACAGGAGATTTATTTACGGCACGATTTGCCGATTGTCATTTTGATGAATCATTTTTCCCAACATTAGGGGGAGAAAACAAGCAGCTGGGTAAAGAAATTAGTTGGAATGAATTATCATTGGCTCATTTTGATCCTCATACTAAACAATGTGAACTTAAAGTTTAAAAGATAATTCATTTACAGAATTTAGCTAATCAAATGCCAGAAGCATTTACTGACCCAAAGAAAGTGACAAAGTCACATATCCCAGCTGCTAATGCTCCTATTAAAATTGATGTCCCTGAAGGACAACCTGCTATGAATGAATCCAAAGCATGCTTGAAGCGTGGCAGGCCCATCGGTTCCAAAGATAAAAATCCTCAAAAAAGAAAAGGAGCAAAGAATATAGATGGTCAGGTTGAGGATAATGAAGAAAAATTAGTAGCTCCAGAAGAGCCATCTCCTGAAGAGATATTATCTCCAGAAGAGAACATTCTAGTCCCAGAAGAGACCCAGGTACTTGATATATGTGAAAATAATGAGATCTCAATAAATTATGTTATGAATGGAATTCAATGGGATAGAAATGAAGTCAACGTTGATGACATCTTTGCTTATCATATAGCATATGATGTAATGAATGATAATGAGGATCATGAGCCAAAATCCATTAGTGAGATCCAACAAAGAAAAGATTGGCCTCTATGGAAAGATGCCATTAATACAGAATTAAAATCATTGGCAAAATGAAAAGTATTTGGACCTATAGTCCTTACACCTGAAGATGTAAAACCAATTGGATGCAAATGGGTCTTTGTACGAAAAAGAAATGAAAAAGGAAAAATAACTAGATATAAGGCACGTCTAGTAGCCCAAGGTTTTACACAAAGACCTGGCATTGATTTTGAAGAAACGTATTCACCAGTAGTGGATGTGACTACTTTTCGTTATTTAATCAGTCTAGCAGTAGATGCAGGACTTGATTTACATCTAATGGATGTTGTGACTGCCTATTTATATGGATCACTTGATAGTGATATTTATATGAAAGTCCCTGAAGGACTTAAAATGCCAGAAGCATCCAATTCAAGTTCTCGAGAACAATACTCAGTTAAGTTAAATAAGTCCCTGTATGGCCTGAAGCAATCAGGGCGCATGTGGTATAATCGCCTTAATGAAATTTGTTGAAAGAAGGATACAAAAATGATCCGATATGCCCATGCATCTTTATGAAAAGATCTAATAGTGAGTTTGCTATAATTGCTGTTTATGTTGATGATATCAACATTATTGGAACTCCTGAAGAGCTTCAAAAGGCAATTAATTGTTTGAAGAAAGAATTTGAGATGAAGGACTTGGGAAGAACAAAATTCTGTCTTGGATTACAGATCGAGTACTTCAAGAAAGGGATCTTTGTATATCAAGAAACTTATACAAAGAAGGTCCTAGAACGATTTTACATGGATAAATCTCATCCATTATGTACCCCAATGATTGTAAGATCTTTGAAGGTGGAGAAAGACCCATTCCGACCCCGAGAAATCAGTGAAGAAGGTGATGAAGAACTACTTGGTCCAGAAGTACCATATCTTAGTGCTATTGGAGCACTAATGTATCTTGCTAATCACACACGTCCTGATATATCATTTGCTGTTAATTTATTAGCAAGATATAGTTCTTCACCAACACGAAGGCATTGGAATGGAATAAAGCATATTCTTCGTTATCTCAGAGGTACTACAGACATGGGGTTATACTACTCAAATGTGTCCAAGCATGAACTGGTTGGTTATGCAGATATCGGATTTTTGTCTGATCCACATAATGGTAAATCACAAACGGGCTATCTATTTACATGTGGAGGTGCAGCTATTTCATGGCGATCTATGAAACAGACTATATCAGCCACATCATCTAATCATGCAGAAATTCTAGCAATACATGAAGCAAGTAGAGAATGTATGTGGTTGAGGTCAGTGATACATCATATACGTACAACTTGTCATTTATCTTCCGGCAAAATGATCCCAATAATCCTATATGAGGATAATGCTGCATGTATTGCTCAACTTAAAGAAGGCTTTATCAAAGGTGATAGAACAAAGCATATTTCACCAAAATTCTTCTTCACTTGTGACCTTCAAAAGGATGGTAAAATAGATATCCAGCAAATCAGTTCAAGTAAAAATCTAGCAGATTTATTCACCAAGTCACTCCCAGGTACAATCTTTGAAAAACTTGTTTATGATATTGGTCTTCGGAGATTCAAAGATTTCAACTGATATTGTCAAGAGGGGGAGTCGATACACGCTGTACTCTTTTTCCCTTATCTAGGTTTTTTCCCACTGGGTTTTCCTGGAAAGGTTTTTAATGAGGCAGCACTCGATGGTGTATCAATGAATGTGTACTCTTTTCTTTGCCTATGTTTTTATCCCACTGGGTTTTTCCTAGTTAAAGTTTTTAATGAGGCACATTCATAATGGACATCCAAGGGGGAGTGTTATGAATATTAAATATGTGGATGTCCATTGACTCATATTAATCTTCCAGTCAACTTGACATAAAGAAGAAAAGAAGACATGACACAAAGCAAAAGCAAAAGCAAAAGAAGACAAGGACATAACGAAGATATAAAGTAACCATGGTCATGTAACCAGAGTTAAATATAACCATGGTCAGGCAACCAGGGTTAGATTTCTGACTTTATATAAAGGGCTGTAATCGATTGTTTCAGTTGAACTGAATGAGAACTTCTCTCTAACTTCTCTCTAGAAATTCTATAATCCTTTCTCTGAATTCTATCAATCTTCTCTCTTATCTCATACTTTTATAACAGTTAGAAATTAATCTTGGAAAATTAATGGCTGATTTTCTCAAAAATTCGAGGAGCAATAGTTAACGGTTATAATTTGGCTTGGGAATTTCTGAGAAATTATTTTAAGGCTTCATGAAGTTAATTAAAGAAGAGAATCCTTAAAAATTATTAAGGATTGATTCATGGAGTTAGATAATTATGGAACTTAAGAAATTTAAGGAATCTTAAATTAGACAAAGGGAAAAAATTAGGGCCTAATGTGTGTAATTAATAGGATAAAAATAGACCTATATGCATATATATAAACTTACCGACACACACTAACAATTAATCACTCAATCTTCACTTTGTTTGGCACACATGGAGGCTTCTTCAATGCACACACATACTTCAATTAGAATTGGACAACACATATAGGATAAACCAATAAACTACTCACACACACACTTGCCCATTCATTTAAAACACTCCCTCACCTCTCCACTCACTTCACTTTCGGCCAGACAAGAAAAAGAGAAAGAGTGAGTGATTGAAAGAGAGGGCTGGAAAAACAGGAAAAAAAATAGAGAAAGAGAGAGAGACGTGAGTGAGAGAGGTAAACCGAAGGAAGTTGACGCTGGAGAAGACAAAGAAGGAAGCTTTAAACCTCACATACAACATCATAAACATGTTTAGGTGAGTCTCCTTTACCTTTACCTTGATTTTCCATAGGATTTGAGTGGTTTTTCTGGGCTGTTTGATTGCTGGAAGTAAGAGAGGTCGTCGGAAAGTTTTGTCACCGATAAGTTTTAAAACCAATGTTTGTATGTTGATTTTGGGTGATATTGCTGGTGTCTTTGGTTCTGGAAATGCATCACCAAACACAGGGAACAAGTGTAGGAGTATGTAGAGTCAAAATCTTTGAGATTAGAGTACAAATCAATAGCCGCATGTTAGTTTTCTTCACTCTATTCTGTTCCCCAGAACACAGAGTTTCTGCTAGAAAGTTACAGAAGCTCAAACAGAAGCTATAGATAGAGGTTTTCTCTGGTTCTTTTTGGTATGGAAATTTTAGGATGTGTAGTAGGTGATAGAATCAAGAAGAGTATAATTTGGAGTGAAAATGAATGAGTTCTTGATTTTTAAAGTTAGACTGTCAAAACTGACGTTTTTAAAAGCTAGTCAATTTCATGTTGAGTTTTGGCCAGACAAACCTCATCCAATATTTCCGAAATTTTACATGGAAATATCATACATTCATAACTTTAGAATATTTCCTAAAATGTGTCATTTGGATACCTATAGAGAAAGTTATGATTTTCGAAAGATAGGTCAAAAAATAGGGAAAATTCTGGAAGTCCAGGTTCTAGCAGTTTGGTTATGTTGTGTTTTTGAGTAATATAATCTTGTTTAATGGCCACGAAACTTTCGATAACAAAAGTATACATGCTAAGATTTAAGTTTATACATAATATGTGTTATTTAGATCAGTATATTAAGAGATATGAATTTTTGAAGTTAGTTGTTGTCAAATTATGTTTCTGAAAGTCAGATTGGTTGTGGCGAAATTTTGAAAAACTAATCCTTAACCAAAAATTATGAAACTTTTTAGATTTAAATTAAACATTTAGAGCTTTAATTTGATAGGTAGAATATAATTTTTGGACTCGTAGATAAAAAGATATGAATTTTTGAAGTTGAGCCCCGTTTCTAGAATGCAATATGGAACAGTGGAAGGTTGGCAAATTTCTGGGAACAATGTGGTTAAACCGGCCAGACTTAATATTTTTTTGTAAAAATACATTTAAAGAACTTCACTTAGGATTTGGAACCAGTCAATTTGAAATTTCCTAAAGTTAATTATGAATTTCCAAAATTGGCTAAAAATCTACCAATTTCTGAAAACAGTGAAACTACATTGTGCAGAATTGTACTATGCAGGAACTGTTATAATTGCATTAGATAACCAGCAGAATTTAAAGGCAGTAATAGTACAAGTAATAATCAGTTACTTGTAACTCTAATTTTTATAGGATTGGAAATAGCTCGAGTTGAAACAAGAATATAGGAAGGATATTGGAACTGAAAAAGGACTCAGGTAGTAACTCTATTTTTGTTAAACTATGTGAATGTTTCTATGCTTTGTGTATGTCATATTCTGTAATATGAATATTGGATTGCTGAGTAGGGCATTTTGTGAGGAGGCACATTTACTTGGTTGTGAGCAAGAACCCAACCGAGGTTTACGGATTAGTAGGAAAGTAGCCCTGACTTATGTGCACATGCCATGTTATTTGTGTTATGTTGCATTACATGGTGTATGACATATTTATCTGTCGCATTTTATATGACAGATTGCATGTTACTACTGATATTCGCCCAAATCTCACCCCTTTTCAACATTTAAAAATATTTTAGCACAAGGTAGCGGCTCTAAGGGCAAAACCGTAATTATTGGTGACTGAGGGTCTAGTTTAAGTGGGAGTGTAGTTGGTTATCTTTAGTTGTAAATTTTATTTCTTTTGGACTATATATATATATATATATTTCAAACCCTATAGGGATTTCCTGTAATGTAAACAAACACTTGTTATCGGTATATTTCCGCTATTTCTGTATGCCCTCTGAACTATGCATTTATTACTCTGTAAATATCAAAATGTTAAGGGATTTGATAGAAATTATTCTGGGACACTTTATAAATCTTTTTGGCCTCCAATAGCTTCTCTTCCTCATGAAATATCATCTATAAAATTTTCATCACAAAAATTTACCTCTAACTATTTTCCTTGAATTTTCAAAAAAATAGGCTTTTAATTCCCATAATTCAGCTTTTAAATTATTTAGGGCACTTTTTGAGAAACTAAACCTCTTCATAATTTTTCTAGAACCCCAAAAAAATATTAATGTTTCCTCTATTTTCAAAGCCCATAAATAATTTTAATAATTATCTTAAGTATTTTCCTCATGATATGCTTAAGGCATTTGACTCAATTAGACTTAATAGTCTCCTTAATTCAAACTTATTTTTTAACTTCTAGGCCCAAAAATTTAGGGTGTTATAGGGTATGAAAGGCTTGGGTGGTTGAGGAAGGATGAGAGAAAGAAGGAAGGGGTGTGTGGGAGAAGACAGAGGAAGGAATGAGATTGATCCATTTTTCTATTAACTTTTTTTCTAAAATATAATAGTTACTATTTTGAAAATTAAAATTTTTATTTTTTTTAATAATTTGAATTTTAATATCTCTCTTGAAATTATCAACATATATACCTACTATTATTTAATAAGATTCATGTCATTTTTATTCATTTTTCATCTAAACTTGCTTTTAAAATAATCATCCAAGCAAGTTTCAGTTTTTAAAAAAAGTTACTTGTGTTACTGTCAATCCAAATATAAATTACATTACACAATTTGATTTTTACACAATCTTAAGTTTAGAAAAGTCAGATTACATAAAAGTCATTTTTATCACCGTTATTTCAAACACACACTATTTCAATAGCGCCACAAATTATGACTACTTATAACAAGTGTAGTCGATAATGAACAATTTTGTAAAAGTACCAACACTTCAAAATCCCTAATTCTTAAGCTGTTTCCTATTATCCTTTTGCTTATTCACGTGTCCTTTTAGGGATTTTAAGGTTTTGTGAGCTTTTTTTTTTTTTTTGGATTTTCCCACTTTGATTTGGTTAGCTAGCGAGGTCTCATAATTATGACTACTTATAACAAGTGTAGTCGATAATGAACAATTTTGTAAAATACCAACACTTCAAAATCCCTAATTCTTAAGCTGTTTCCTATTTATCCTTTTGCTTATTCACGTGTCCTTTTAGGGATTTTAAGGTTTTGTGAGCTTTTTTTTTTTTTTTTGGATTTTCCCACTTTGATTTGGTTAGCTAGCGAGGTCTCATAATTCAGATTTTTTTTTATAGATATTTATGTACATCTATTTGCCACATGTAAATGAATTTTGGTAGGTAAAATCAAGTGAAATTAGACCAAAATGAAATCAGAAAGTAATAATAAAATATACTCCTTTGGCCCCTAAATGTTAAGGTATTAAAACTCGAATCGAACCGGTGATTGAACTGGATGGGATAGTGGTTTAAGGGTTAGTGGGTTAGATCGGAGTCCAATCGATTATAATTAAAATATCATAATTTACTTAAAATATGTAAAATATTCACATTTTAATTATAAAATATTTAAATAAAATTAATATTTAAAAATATTTCATTATGGAGAAAATTAATAAACATATATTACATATTATAATAATCAATAAAACAATTACAATATTATATTATGTTTTTTACGTGGAAGACCAAGGACCATCACGTGAATGAGGGAATCTGAGCAAGGCTTTGAAAGATGGAAATAAAGAAATATTGTGTACACGCAATGTCCTCATGTCATGTCATAGGTAGGGAGCATTAAATGAGTCAGACCTTTTTCTTCCCTCTCCCCTATTTTGAATCTATGCAATTACAATCGGCCCTCTCTCTCTCTCTCTCTCACTCCCTCGCTGTGTTTTCCGTTACCGTCTCGCACAACGCCTTCTTCTGCTGGGCTATGAGTATTCTGTTCTAAAAAGTTTCATCCAGCCACTTTTATATTCTTTATTAAATTAGGAGAAAATTTGAAAAGAATAAAATATTTTAAGACAAAAACAAGTTCCTTGATCTATATGTTTTCAGTAATTGCCTCGTATATTTAGGGATGAAAGTGTATGATAAGTTTTTTTTTTTTTTGGTATTTACCAAATCATTTAGGAAGTAGAAAAGCTTAAAGCAGATTTGCGCGCGACCTTTCAAAAGTTTTTGTGTTTTTAATTTAATGAATTCAATTCACTGGCAAAAAAATTTAATGAATTCAATTCAAAGGACATGGAGAGACTTGCAAAAATCTTTGGAAACTCAGAAAGCGAGGAAGAGATCATTCACAATGATTGGACTCTTATTTTTCTCAATCTTTCATAAATGCTGATTCATAAAATCATTTTAACTTTAATATAAATTTTCTTTTTGTAAAAAAAAAAAAACTGCTAAAGCCCCAAATACATGAACATGTATATTACTATACGTTGAAAGGCATATTTAAAGACAAAAAATGAAGAAGGGAAATGAATAAGATGAAAATACGGATAAAAAGTATTTGGCAATTGGCATGTTAGAAAAAAATAGATTGAATTTATGTAAAATTTTAATTCTGAAATTTCTTTTGCAAATAATTTGATATTATTTTAACAAGGAAATTAATATATCGTAATTCCCTTATCATATTCTTCCCTCCTCTTCTCTTTTTATAACCATATGATTAACATTTAAATGGTTATATTTGATCTTTTATATATTTATTATTAAATGTTAAATTATAAATGAAAAATAATTAATTAAATACAAATGTCTAAATTTTGATATGAATAATTCAATACTACAATAAAGAAAATAAATATTTTTTATAAAACTAAATTTGGACCATTTAAATATTCATCTTTTGGCTAGGTTGCCACCACTTATTTCCTCTACACTAGGGAAAATATTAGTTTGGAACTCTTCTTATTCCATTATCATCGTCTTCCCTCCTGATCATTTTCTAACCATAAGACTAACATTTCAATGGTCCATATGTATATATTTTTATACAAACTATTATTTTTATTTCCTTTATTGTAGTATTGAATTATTCATATCAAAATTTAGCAATTTGTGTTTAATTAATTATTTTTTTATAATCTAACATTTTAATAGTAATTTTATAAAAGATCGAGTTTAATGCAAGTTTTACAAAGTTTAATGTAGCTACTTTGTGTGTTTTTTTTTTTTAAAATTTTAGTTTTAGTCTGTATAGTTTTAAATTTTTAGTTTTAGTCCGTATAGTTTTATAAAGACTTATTTTAAGTATAAGGACTAGAACCAAATATCAACTAGTTGTTAAACTCAAACCATAATTTTATAAAACTATAGGGATTAAAATGAACAATTTGAAACTAAGGGGATCAAAACCAAAATTCGACCAACTATGAAGACTAGCAATAGTACTAACTTTTTTTCCTTGTTCAGGTTCTTCTGTGTAGAAAATTTCAGATAACTGTATTTGGGATTCTTCTTTATCACAATATGGATAAGTTGATGGACATTTTAAATGAACTCTGTTTGGAGGATGGTCCAGAGATGGATTATCTTCTGCTTTTGAGATGGATTATCTTTTGCTTCCAGACATTCCCATACATACGAGACCTTTGACCATAGATTGACCTTCAATTACTTCTGTGTTCTCATCTGAAGAAGGTTGCAACAATCATTTTGCAAAAGTTTGGACCAAAGATGATGAAGTTTGCTCATGCAAACTTGATAATTCATTGGTCTATACTCCTCATAATGGTCATTTTTATGTCATCACTGGTAGAATGGAATTGGATGGAAACTCTCTGATCAGAGCCAAGAATGGAAAGTCAAAGACATACAAGAAATACTTTGAAGAAAAGTATGATAGTATTTGTTGCTGTTTTAAGTTAATATTTCCCATTGCGTGTTTTAGTGTTTGTTTGGTACAAGGGAATTTTTTTTGGGGGGGGGGGATTGTGATGAGTTTCACTTAAGAAAATTGGAGAAGTGGGATTAAGAGATTTTAAGTAATATTTTTTACTCATTTATTTAACCTTACATGTTTTCTTTATTAAAATTTTATTTCATTTCTTTTAAATAGAACTCATCAAAATTTTCCCTCCCCTCCATTTTCCTCATGCCAAACAGACCAACCATTACTTTAATGTATTCTCATCCCTAATCCTACATTTCAGGTATGGAATTCATTTGCAGTATGGAAACCAACAACTATATAATGGTAGGCATATATTTCATGTAAGAAATTACAATCTCAAAAGCAAACAGGCCAATGAAAGAGGTTTGTATTTTGATTCATGTATCTGGACTTATACTTGTAAAGTTTCTTGTGCAGGAAGGTTTTTGAAAATAACACCAAATTATTGCTTTGCCCAAGGTTCTGGAACCCAGATTGGCCACTGAACCTGTAATATCCTAAATTGTAATTAAGGGCTAATAACTTCAAAGGGATGTAATTAATGTTAATTAAGCACTTTTGAAGTATATTATGTGAATTGTAATGTAAAATGTGCTTGGTGATAGTTTTGTAAGCATTGTGATAATCAGGGGCAAAATGATAAATTACCGACCGATTGGTCAGTTACCAAAGAGGAAACTCATAGGTAACTTGAGATCAATGGTTAGGATTTATGAGTATGAGAGGAATTGTGTATGTGCATGTGTTATGTGAGGTTAGGAGAGGAGGGCCAAGATGTTGCCAAGTGTCCATTTGTGAGCCTTTGATCAAGTCAAGGTTTCAACCTCTTTTTCTCCCTCTCTCCTCCACTTAGGTCGGCCAAAAAGTCTCATGCACAAGGAAATATGATCCCATCTTCATTCTCTCATCTCTCTCTTCTCCACTCCATTTTCGTTCAAGCTTGGTAGGAAAGAGGAAGGAAAAGCTTGAGTTTTGGGTGAGTATTTGTCTCTAAATGCTCAAGTGCTCTTCATTAATATTGATCATAGTGTCAAGAGCATTATTCCTATGGTTTCATATTTTTGATTAGTGGTGATTGGAAGCTTGAGAAAATTTGGAAGTGGTGGAAATCAAGAATTAGTCTTGGGAAGAAGTTAAGGTAAGCCATTGGAATCTTTTGATATATTTATGGTGGTCATTGGTTTAGCTTTGAGGATTTTGTATTTTTGCCTTGATTTTGGCTTAATTTTGAAATGTGTGAATTGGTTAGTGTTTAGTGTGAAATTGGTGTCATAGTGTGTCTTTGAACATTTGAAATTGGTTTGGAATGTTGGTTTGGATTGGTTTGCAATATGGTGGTTTGGTTGAGTTCTTGGCAAAACATGTGGTGGCCATTGTGTAACTTGTCAATGGAGGTTTAATTGGGTTGTTTTGATGATTTCAATGGATTTCTTGAGCAAATTTATGTTGGAATGGTATTTGATATGAATTTGGGAACCATTGGTGCAAAAATGAAAATGTTGTCCATTGAAAGTTTATTCTGGGCAGTCAGATTGTCTGGATGTTTTGAATAGGCAAATAGTGTCTAAAAATTCTGAAACTTTCCAGATTTAAAGTTCACATTCCAAGCTTCAAAATGAACATAAATTTTGTGTCATTTCGGTTTTTGAGCTAAGAGCAATGACTATCCAAAGTTTGGGCTTAAAACTGGAATCTGTTTTGGAGTGGTGGTGAATTTCGTGTAATTCTGTACTTCTGTGGTGATTCCCAGTAATGGCCAATATTTTTCATAGGAATAGGACTTAAAGAGCTTTCATTTGGCTTTGGGATCACCTCATTTTGATTTTTCTAGAATTAGTTATGATTTTTCAAAGTTTCCTTGGCTGCAGCAGAAAATCTGGGCTGCTGCACAAAACTTTCTGTGCTCGTTTTGGCCGCAGCCAGAAATTCCTGGCTGCAGCTCAAAACCTTCTGCGCACGTTTTGGCCACAGCCAGAGAATTCTTGGCTGCAGCCAAAATACTTCTGTGCTGTTTTTGGCTGCAGCCAGAGAATTCCTGGCTGCAGCCAAAACCCTGTTTTCAGCACTTCGTAATTTTGAAAAGTAATTTCCAATCTAGTTTTTCCCAATCCTTCTAGATTTTCATTGAGCCTATTATAGTCACTTAAGGAACTCATGTGATAACCTATTTTAAGTGTTTGAAAGTGAGAATTGGGGGTAGAGAATTAATCCACCATCCTTGATTTTGGTTTATAGGATTTGACATCTGTCGACCTCATGAGCCCACTGTGCCAGCGAACGTCAGGAAGGAACAAGGTAGTGACTTTTTCTTTTATACCATATATGATGCATTGTATGTGTGTTATATCATTGATTTGTGATGAATCGTATGCTGCAACATTTATGGATTTGTGTAAGCACCGCCATACCGAGAGTCCCTGAGTCGCTAACAACGGTTCGGGTTAGGACGGTGTGCCTTCCCGGCGGTAAAAGGGGATGAGGTTGGGGTGTGATATGTGTGATTATGTGAAAAGCCGAAAGGCTATTTGTGAAGGCCGATGGGCCGATTGTGAAAGCCGGATAGCTGTATGAACTATAAGGCTATGTGTATGCACTGCCACACCAACAGTCCCTGAGTCGCTAACAACGGTTCGGGTTAGGACGGTGTGCCTTCCCGGCGGTAAAAGGGGATGAGGGTGGAGTGTGATTCGTGTTGCCGATGTATGATGATTGCTTACATGCTGTGTGATTATGTGTGGTATGAATAGATTGTTACTACTGGGATTCTCTTGAATCTCATTCTTTCCTTTGACTAACATTTCAGACAAGGCAAGTGGCTCCAAGGAGAAGTGGACTACTAGGAGTGGATAGAATCCTATAGGGATGTTTGTTTTAGATATGTTGGTTATTCATCTTGGATAGGGTTTTGTAAATTATTTTTAGGTTGTAAATATTAGTGGAATATAGTTGTGTAATCCCCTATATGGGAATTGTAAACCTTCTAGTGAATGAATGGAACCCGGGGGTTGCCGGGATTGCTATTAGATATTCTGATATGAATGAATGTAAATTAACTGCACAGGTGATTATATTCGATAATTGAACTTGAGACCGGGATAGGAAAGAAATTTTGAAAATTTTGTAAAGTCCCTACTATAAAAGGGAGTTTTAAATGAGTTTTGAACTATCCGACGGTCTCTAAACCAATTTAATTAAGTGATATCGAATTATAATTACTCTAATTTAGGCAGGGGGTTACAGAACCGGTCGGGGTACTGGGTCAAGGGTTAATGGGTCAGATCGGAGTTAAACCGGTGAGAAAGGAAAGATTTTAGGGTTATTGATATGAAATTTTGAATAAAATATTTTTTAAAAAAAAATAAAAAAATCGGTCAAACCACATGAAAATTGGTCGAACCGGGTCAGTTACTAGATTGGACTGCTCAAATAGTTAGTTTTAGTCCCCATATTTTCATAAGACTTTGGTTTGAGTTTAACGATTGACCTTTATATGAGTTTTGGTTTTGGTCCATATACTTAAATTTAGATCAAGTTCTTATGAAACTATATGGACCAAAACTAATGATTTGAAATTACAGGGACCAAAATCAAAATTCAATCAAACTATAGAGACCAATAATGAAGTTGACCATTCTTTTTTTTTTCTTGGCGGGGCATCATAAGAACCAGCCCTTTTGATGCAAAGAAGTGGTTTATACTCGGAGATAGATCAAGAAATGCTACTTTGAAAGAGGAGTTAGCATATGATGATATATATGACAAAAATTTATGTTAATGGGAATAGAAAAATAAAACCTAAAGTCATTTCAGATGCTGTCGAAGCCTTGATTGGGCCTTCCTTAGCATAGGTGGAGAGAAAGTTGCTTTGAAATTTATGGATTGGGTTGGGATAAAGGTGGATTTTGAGATTAGAGGCTTTTAAGCATAGAGCCAGAGAGGCTTGTGAATATTAGTTATTTTGAATGTCTATTGAATACTCATTCAGTAACAGCACTCTCTTGGTGGAAGCTGTGACCCCCTTCTCATCAAGGCCAAGATTAAGTTCATAAACACACAATAATGTCGAATTAGAGACCGTAAATGATTTGGGACTTATTTAAATTTTATTTTGCCCAAAACAGTATGATTTGATTTATAAATATTAGAGTGCAATGCAAATTCCTGACACACTCGGGTTTCATTAATCAAATAAGGGTTTTACAAGGCACCAATGCCTATAATCCATTTTCCTTTAACTAGGAGATTACACAAAACTATACCACAATTCCAATATATACAATTGTCTCCCAAAAAATATTCAAAATCTATAGTATAATCACCAAAAATCAAAATAAACTCCAAGCTTGGAGCTTCAGCCGCCCTTCGTCACCTGCTTTTCTTTTGAACTATTGGCCCTACCTAAAAATGTGTTTTTGGGAGAATGAGATTCTAAGGAATCCCCGTAGTGTCAAATCACTCATAGTATGCACAACCATAAAGCTTGAAAGAAAATCATCACACAACACATACTAACTACAACGACAATTACAGTGGCAAGGACAGGTATGACTGCGTCAGCCCTACGTTTGCTCACGCTGTATTGTAGTTCACAGCAATATAATTCACCACAGCTGGGTATCATATAAAGCAGTTCACAACACACAACCACACTGGCCGGATACTCAAACAGGAATTCATAATTCCACAATGTAGCTTCGGCAATTACAACGGCAGGGGTAGGTGTGATAACCATTACCCCTTATGACTGCTCACGTTGAACTGCTCACGCTGTAATACCCTACGGCCGATAACACATACAACACAATGATAAGTCATTCATACCAAGCATCATACACAACATGAGAGAAAAGCCACTACCTTGGTCTTTCTGTGCGTGCTCCGGCATTGGTCCCTCTCGAGTAGGGCAAATATCGAATCCTATAATTAATAATTAGGGACGAAGTGTTATTCTCTATTCTAATACTTAAATAACTTCATAACACTTAGATTGATTATCATTAATATCCTTTAGGAAGCTAAAATGCTTCTAACAAAAGTCCTAAAGGGTTGGAAGAACTATCCCAAATATCCCCTTTTTGAAGTACTAATATTGGTTTTTCACTGTTGCACTTGAGTGAAGAAGGCCTCACTCGAGTAATGAGGAACTTTGTACTCAAACATAAAGGTCAACACTAGAGTGATAGCCAAATGCTCACTCGAGTCCTACAAAGTGAGGTGCAGAAAGTGCTCACCCGAGAGCACAAGGAATTTTCAAAGAAGAATATCACTCGAGCAAGGATCCTTGCACTCGAGTGATGCCTTATACTCACGAGTGCTAAGACATACTCTTGAGAAAATGGATGTGAGTGACAACCCGAGACATGAGCTCATTGTGTCAAATACACCTTCTCTCGAGTGGGTCAAGGTTCACTCGAGTGATAACCCGCAATACTTGCAAGTGAGATAATACTTTTGCTTTTTGATATGAAGTACAAAAGAAAAACTGAAGAGAAAAACAAATATGCAACACTTCACTCGAGTGAGACCCCATATTACTCGAGTGATCCATATCTGAAGGCAAAAACGCAGCAAAGTTGACAGTATTTTCCAAATTTTGTCCAAGTATTTCCAATGATCCCGAATTCTCAACCAAGGTTATTCCTACATAAAATTGCACAAGGAATCCAATGGAAACATCAAAACTAACAAATTCCTATTCCATTATCATGCTTTGTTTTTAGGCCACATTCAACACCAAAATCCCAAAATCACCAAACTTATCATTTCAACTTCAAACCCATTTTATCTATTTCAAACACATACCAAAACACCATTTCATGACCATAACATACCAAACTCTCCATGACCATAATTTTTGAAAATAAGGTCAAAATTACTAGAAATTCAAAGCTTAATCATTTGGCACAAAACATCGATAGAATGATTTATTTTACTTACCTTAACAACTTTCTCAAAGGGTCTCTTGATTCTCAAATCACTAGATTTCCTTGAGGACACAAACCAACACCAATGGACAATCTGTAACCATCAAAATGAAGCCCTTAATCCAAGGAATAACTTTAAAGAAGTGAGTTTTGGCATTTGAGGTCATTTACTCACCTTAATACCAAGCTTTTCCTTTTCTCTCAAGAGCAATAATGGCTACTGAAAATAGGAGAGATAAATGAGAGAGAAGAGTGTAAGGAAGAAGATGAAATGATGATGCTTCTTCCATCCCCATGCTTGTAGCCAGAAATGAGGAGGTGAGAGAGAAAAAGTGATAGAATAATGGGATTTGACTTTTCACACCCACTCTCTCTTCACATAAGTTTGCCACATGTCTCCATCTCATTGGTCCTCATAAAATAAGTAACTAATTAGTTACTCTAACCCCTCCACTAGCCATTTGGTCACACAACTCATTTCTTCTTAGTTAGTAATTAATTTCTTCATTAATCACTACCTAATTAACCGACCATTTCCCATTCTTTCAAATTTCCTACTGATTTTGGCACATTAACTTAAATTGCCATATAACATATTTAAATTCTTTTCCTCCTCTTCATGCACCATTTCTCTCATATTTAGCCCAAATAATTATTTGTCACATAATTATGCTGAAATACAGGGTGTTTGGCATTTCCAATAATTAATTTGGATCTTAAATCAACTTGAATTCACCAAATCATTCACAATAATCATCATTAGCCCTTAATCAAAATTTGGGGCATTACAGAAGCTCTCACTCATGGTTTTTGCATGATGCTAAAAGTTCCATGTTATCAGGTACCCCCTTTAGTTCTTGAACTGTTGGTTAAAATTAGTTAAAAGTAATAAATGTGTAAGAGATGCAATTCCCCCCACCTCCTAAATTACCCTTATTTATGAAGATGAGGGGTGCAAAAAGACATGAGAGAGAATGCGTGAGAAAGAAAGATAAGAGAGACGTGTCATTAATTAGGGGTAAATTTGGATTAAGTACATTAAATTTTTAGGCAATGCCAAATTGTTGCTTATATACAAAACCAACCCTACATGAGAGAATACTGCTTATAGATAGGACCAGAGGAAGCACTTCAAAACTAAAAACTGATTTTCATGTCGGTATCATTGATTTTAGCAAAACAAAAATATGTACTTCATATGCATATTTATACAAGAGATAACATGCCTGTACTTGTTAACTCTGACTATAATACAGATACTTGACATGAGACTAAACTGAAAGTTAGCTTTAGGGTTATTACTATTAATAGTTTATCGTACAAAAGGAGGACATTAATTTGTTTACAGTTATCTATGGAATGCAAAATCTTCAGGGTTATTCCTTTAGAAGTAGCCTATCTTTTGGAAGTTTTTAGATGTAAACCATAGGTAATGTTTTTTATTCTACTTTCATAATAAATGAATTGAATATTATATATAACTATTTTTTCCTGCAGAGACTAGAATTTCTTGGGGATTCTGTGTTGGATTTTCTTGTGACTGAGCATCTGTACAATAAATATCCTGGCCTTTCTCTAGGGTTATTGACTGACATGAGGTCTGTTTCAGTAAACAATGATTGTTACGCTCAATCTGCTATTAAGGCTGAATTACACAAACACATACTTCATTCCTATAAAAAATTAGAGAATAATATTGTTGAAGCAATAAAGAATTTTGAAGAGTCATGTATTGAATCAACTTTTGGATGGGAAACTGGTACTTATTTCCCCAAGGTTAGTCCTTACTTTTTATCTTATTGGTCTTTAAGCAATGCTTTAGTTGAGTCTATGTCTGTTCTACTATTTCATAGTGGTGTTTTATTGCTTATATTCAAATGTCATTTGGGTAAATTTTCTCATGATTAGAATAGGTGATCTTGCCTTTTGATTGTATAATTTCAGAATAAAACATTGAGGGTGTATTTAGCTGGAGAATGGCACAAGAAAATATAATTGTGCATAGAAGCCCGTATCTCTAAAAGGTGTTTGAGTTGTTGAAGTGGAGGTTCTGGTTAGGGAGTGGATATAAAATATCTAAAATGCTCTAATCTTGAATTGAATATTAACATTTTTCTCTTTAAAGTAGTATATGAAAAATGTTTTGGGGTTAATATTGGCGTTGGTCAAATTTTGGTTTTGATCTATATAATTTCAAATCAATAATTTTGGTCATAATAGTTTCATAATGATTTAGATTGGTCCTTATAATTTTAACGTGTTTCAGTTATGGCCTCATAAATAATTAAACTCAGACCAAGTTCTTATGAAACTAGTATAATGACTAAAAGAAACAATTAAAAATTATAGGGACTAAAACCATAGTTTGATTAAACAGTAAGAACCAACATGATAGTAACTCAATGTCTTAAGATGCATATCTTGCCTGAAATAATAATGTTCTTATTAATTGACAGGTACTTGGAGACATTATAAAGTCTCTAGCCGGGGCAATTATGGTTGATTCAGTGTTCAACAAAGACATTGTGTTCAAAAGCATCATGCCTTTATTAGAATCTTTGATAACACCTAAAACTACACAGTTTCATCCAGTTCATGAATTGCAAGAACTGTAACACCCCAAATTTTATTCACCAAGAGTATACTATGATTATATATATATATATATATATATTCATTAAAATAGTGAATATTTAAGGCCAAAGGAATTAAATATTGAAAATTGAAAGGTGAACAGTGTTTTTAGTGAAATCGCCAGTGAAGCAGTGAGTTTGTTATGTTGTTTTGGAAGACCAAATGATGGTAAAAAATTATGAAATTTTACAGGGTGAAAGTATACATCCTAAACTTTAATTGGATAGGTTATTTGAATCATTTGAAGCTATGTACAAAGAGTTATAAATTTTTGAAATTAGTTTAGAAAATCTGGAATGTCTTTAGAGCAGTGGTCAAAGATTGAAAATTTGGGAATGATATGATTCTAGATTGTAAAATTCCATATCTTTCCTTGTAACTAGACTCAATAAGGGTTGCATAGCCTTTGGGATCACTCTGAAACGATGTCTACAAAATTAGTTATAATTTTTCAAAGTTAGGGAGAAAATTTGCCAGAATTGGCATTATTCTGAAAATTGAAAGTAAAATGTGTTAGAAATTGATTAATGGAATTAAAGATGCCAAGTGTCATGATCATATTAGGAGGGGATTAAATTATAATTGATTTGGATGAGCATATGTCAAATTGCATTAAAATAATGTTACATGGACATAGTCATTATGATTAATGATGAAATGGTATACTACCTTGAGTGCAAAGTTGGATTAACTTGAGTGCAAGGTTGGGTGCAAGGTGGAGTGCAAGCTTGAGTGCATGGTTGAGTGTATGATTGGAGGAAACTCATTTCACTACTTGAGTGCATGGTTAAGTGCAAGTTTGGTTTTGTTGGAAGAGGCAATTTGGTTGGTAGGGAGCATGAAGGGGGGACAGTTTTGAGCCAACCAAATGGAGAGAAAAATTAGTTCAAATCCAACTGGAAGCCTAATGACATAGATAGAAGAAGATGAGACTACTTGCCAAGTGTCACCATAAGGTTTCATCTTGGAAATCAAGGGCTCACAAGAAAGAAGAGCCATTTGAGATATTTTATGACACATTTCCCTTTCCTCTTCCATTCACATTTTGGCCAAGACAAGAAAGAAAGGAGAGAGAGAGAGAGCTTGAAGAAGACTTGGAGATCTAGAGAGAAGGAGAGAAAGATTAAGGTAAGTCATGATCTCTTAAGCTTCTCTTTGAATCTTTGCATGAAAAACCTCTTCTAAACCTTTCTCTTCATGGAATCTATGATTTTGAAGACACATTTTGAGCTCAAGGAGGGAGAAAATCCAAGATCTGAAGAGGTAACTTCATATATCTTAGATCTATGCTAATATGAAGTTGTTGTTGAAGTGTATGGTTGGTTTTTGTGATTTTTGTCAATTTTGTAAATTTGGAAAAGTCCTAACCCTAAGGGGTTGTGCTGCCCAAATTTCTTTGAATTATGGTTAGGATGTGTTTAAATGAGTTAATAAGGGATTACAAGTGGAAAAGTACAAGCTTTGGAAGCTAAAACACAAAAGTTCATTTTTCCATTTTTTGATCAAGTTTTGGACAGAACTACAACTAGGGGTAGGAGCTGGATTTTCATGAAATAGATGGTTCCATTGGATTCAGTAGGCAAAAATAAGTGAGGTTATAGTTGGTTACTTTTTCGGAAAAGGCCGGAAAAGCATAATTACAAAAACGCCCCAAAAACCCTAAATTGAGGTTGTCAAGGGTATTTTTATAATTTGAAACTGAATTTGGTGATTCTGAGCCCAGAAATAGATTCTTTGGGTGAAAATACATTAGGATAGCCTTAGTCAAAATTTTGAGAAAATGTGCCATCGGGCCGGGGTCCGGAGGCATTTTGGTAAAATTTCACCATTAACTAATATAACCACAAAAAATACTATGGAAGAGTCTAAAATGAGGCACGCTAAAAAGGGATTGATAAGACTTTGAGGTAAGGACTACCATCCTTCATACATTATGTGAATAATTGTATGTATTTGTTACTGTATTTCATGATATGATTGCGTTCTAGAGGCACAGTACCTAGTTGTGGTTGGAATTGGCTACCGTCCTTTTCTTCAACACTTTCAAAAGTGGATGTAATTATTGTTGAATAAACACTTTTGAAGAATATAATGTGAATTGTGGTCTGAATGTGTTATGATAAGTGCCTAAATCCTGTCTTTAAGCTTAATTGTGTAATAAAGCTTAAAATGAACCCTAAGGGTACGGGGCGCATGAATGAGGAATGGAATGACATAAATGTGTTTGTTGGTGATTCGTAAGGATTACCATAATCAGGGGCAAAATGGGAAAAAGGAAAGTTACCGACCAATTGGTTAGTTATTGAAAAGGAAACAAATTGGTAACTTAAAGATCAATGGCTAGGATTAATTGTCAAGAGACCAGGAGGGTGGAATCATGTGTGTAGGTGCTCATGTGTGATCATGGAAGAGAGAACAAGATGTTGACACTTGGTAACATGAGAGCCATAGGATCAAAGTCAAATTTTCAACTCTTTCCCTCTCTCCTCTCTCCCTCCAAGTTGGCTAAGTGGGCATGGGGGCAAGGAAAAATCTGTATCTTCATCATCATCTCATCTCTCTCTCCAACTCCATTTTCGTCCCAAGCCAAAGAGGAAAGAGAAAGTGAAAGGTGAGATTTTGGGTGGTTTAATGTCCTCTTTATCTCAACTCATCTTTTATAATCTTGTTCATTATGATAAGGGTTTCATTGCTATGGTTTTAGATTTGTTAAAGAAGGTGTTTGAGTACTTGAAGAAATTTGGAAGTTGTGGAATCAATAATCTACTTTTAGAAAGAGGAAGAGGTAAGCATTGGTTGCATTTTGACATATTTATTGTGATGATTGGTTAAGTTTTGTAAATTTTGGATTTTGCCCTGATTTTAGTGTAATTTTGGAATGGATGATTTGAATAGGTTATTGTGTTGGAGTTGATATCATATTGTGTCTCTGTGTCATTGGAATTGATTTGGAAATCTTGGAAGCCAAGATGGCCATTTAGTGATTTTGGATTTCAATGTGTTTGGAAGTGTGAAATGTGTCATTGTAATGGGAATTTGGTTGTTTTGATGTTTCCAATGGGTTCCTTATGGAAATTTGTGTGGGAAAAAGATTTGGTTATTGGTTTTAGGGGCTATTGGACACATTTATTGGAAATTTGGAAAATTTTGTCATCTGCTATGTTTTGGCTTCTGATAAGCCTCACTCAAGTGCATAGGGGTCTCACTTGAGTGCAACATCATGTTTTCTCTTTTCCCTTAAATTTCAGTTGCACTCGCATGCAAAGAAATCAAAAGTGCATTCTCACATTTGCGAGTGATATAGGTTATCACTCAAGTGAACCTTGTCTCACTCGAGTGCAAGAGTATTATACACTATGGACTCGCGTCTCGGGTTGTCACTTATAGTCTATTTTCCAAGAGTGTGTGTTAGTACTCACAGGTATTATGCCATCATTCGAGTGCTTGAGTTATTGCTATAGTGCACTCTCAATTTTGAGGTCCCCATTGCTCTCGGGTAGTCACTTTTGGTGCCTCACTTGGTAGGACTCAGGTGAGTGTGAGGCTTTAGGACTTGAGTCTGTAATCATTTTCTGTCTTTGTTGTTGCTCTCGACCAAGCACTCGCACGAGTGAGCTGTCCTCACTTGAGTGCAAGTTATCTTATCACTCAAGTGCATGAGTTAAAATCAGTGTTTTCGCTTCCGAGAGGGAGTTTTGGTCAAGTTTTTCCTAACCCTTTAGGTATGTGTTAGGCTTTTAGTAGCCACATAAAGAGTTCAAATGATAACCAACTTTAAGTGTTATGAAAGTAAGAAATTGGAATAGAGAATAACCTGTGTTCTTGATTTAGTTTATAGAGTTTGATATTTGCCCTGCTCGTGAATAGACTGTGCCAGTGCACGCTCGGAAAGAACAAGGTAGTGATGCTTTCCCTTATACTATATGTGATACATTATATGTTTGATTTATCATTGTTTGTGAGACCTTCACCTGTGGCTCATCTGTGTTTCTAGTGGGAGGACCGTGACTTCGGGGCAGTGGAGATACGAGGGATGTAACTATGTGGAAGCCGTAAGGCTATATATGAAAGCCGAAAGTGTAACCCCCATCATGATCAAGGCCGAAATTAGTTTGTAACAACGTAATTAAGTTTGAATTAGAGACCATGGATGATTTGGGACTTAGACAACGTAAAATTTCCCAAAATCAGGGTTTTCAAAAAATTTTACAACACCTATTCATAATGGTCTCATATTCACAACATAATTACACAATTGGCTTGTACAGGTTGATTCCATTCATACATATTAAAGAATAATGCAAATTCCCGACACACTCGGGTTCCATTCAATAAATAAGGGTTCTACAGAGGCACAAAGCCCATAAACTTTTTCCCTTTTTCTTGGGGATTACACAAAACTATACATTAATTCAAAAAATATACAAATGTTTCTAAAAATATATCCGAATGATTTATTTACATGATAACCAAAGTAAAACTCCTAAACCAGAGCCCTAACTGCTCTTCGTTTCCCGCTTTCCCTTAGATCCTTCGGCCCTGTCTAAAAATTTAGTTTTTGGGAGAGTGAGATTCTAAGGAATCCCCGTAGTGTCAAATCACTCATAGTATGCACAACAATAAGGCATGAAAGAAAATAATAACCCACACATGGCAACTATAACGACAGTTATAGCGGCAAGGGCAGGTATGACTTGTGTCACCCTTATGTTTGCTCACACTATATTGCACCACAACAGTTTACACTATATATGTCACTATAGCTAGGATTCATATAAAGCATTTCATACGCAAGCTTGCCTATTTTACCAAGCTTCTTCTTCATTTTTCTGCAGAAATGCAGGATGAATTTGAGAGAGAAAGAGTGAGAGAAAGAAGCTTGAAGAAGAGAATGATGACACTTCCCATGCCCCTATACCCTTTAATTTCGAAAATAGGGAGGGAGAGAGAAGAAAATATTAAACAAAGCCTATTTGACTTTCTTACACTCTCTTGCTTCATCTCATCTTGACACTTGTTAGCATTTAATTGGCTCTCATAAAGTAATCACCAATTAATTACTCTAATCCCCCTCCATTAGCCATTTTAATTTCACATCTCATTTTCCTCTTAGTTAGTAACTAAATTTCTCTATTAATTACTAATTCATGGCTATTCTTCCAATTTCTCAATGATGATGACATATTAATTAAAATTACCACAAAATACATAATAATTCCAATTAATTGAAAAATATCCATAATAATCCTCATTATCCCTTAATTAAAATTTGGGGCATCACAAGAAGGCTATTTATAAATCCTTCAACTACAGCCCATTAGTGTTTCTGGTTGGAGGACTGTGCCTTCGGGGTGGTGGAGATACGGGGGATGTAACTATGTGATTATATGTATATGTGATAGCTTGTATGCTGTGTTTCGTGCTGTTATGCTGCTTGATGATGCCATTGCATGCTTTGTGATTATGTATGGTATGAGTGATTTGTTACTACTGGGATTCTTTTGAATTTCATTCTTTATATTGACTAACCTTTAGATAGGGCAAGTGACTCAAAAGGGAAGGAAACGACCAAGGGATGCTAAGACTTCCGTAGGGTCATTTGGTTTTGAATGTTAGTTATCAAATTTTGATGGGGATCACTGTATATTTTGTAAATATTATTTTGGATGTGGTTTGTAATCCCCTAAATGGGAATCTGTACACCCTTAGCATATATATGAAACCTGGCGGATGCCGGGATTTTTGTTGTACAGTCTGATATGTATGAATGTGATTTAACCGTATAGGGTAGTTATATTCGAAATATGAATAGGAGACTAGGTTAAAACGATTTTGAAAGAAATTTTAAAAAATCCCTATCTCAAGGATAGGATTAAAAATGAAATTTTATAATCTGTTGGTCTCTAATTTATCTTAATTACGTATTTTCGAATCATAATTACTATTTATAAGTAGGGGGTTACAGTGCCCAACCAAGGTATATCGGAAATCCTAACTGTGGTTTGGTGCCCAGTTGAGGTATGTTATCGAAAATCCTAGCTGTGGTCGGTGACTCGGCTGGGGTACTTATATGTGAATCAAATTGAATTTTCATTTTTTCCTAATGTGGTGTATTGCATACTTAATTTTCATATTTTATATGTTGATCGTATGTCTCTACTGGGATTTCTCAGAATTTCACCCTTTTTTATTAACATAAACATCTTAGCGGGTGCCAGTGGGACCAAAGTTAAAGGTGTAGATGTTGAATAGTTATTGGCACGTGTCACGAGGCAAGGTTAAAGATGGTGGTTATAATTAGTTCATATTTAAGATATTTTGGGGAAATCCTATAATTATTGAAGTTTCCACTGTATTTTGTAATTCATTTGTGAACGATGTTGGGATTGTAAACGAATACTTTTATTAGTATAAATGTACTTTTCTGTATGCCCATGGAATTCCGCTTTTATTACTTTTCGATATTCGAAATGGAAACGGGTGTTGACAAGAACTCTGCCAGAAACAATATTACAAATTGGAGAAGCCATTGGTGTTCAAAAGCGAAGGCTTAACTTGTGTCAAAGTTCAGGTTCTAGCTAAGGGGAAAACTTATGAGAAAACCTCTATAGTTGGCAATAAGGACACATCAAAAAAATTAGCCTGCAAGGAAATTTTGGCTTGCTTGAAGAAAATCAATTCTACATGAAGACACAAGGAAGAGGAAAATTATAATAAGATGCTTGTTTGATTTTACTTATTTTAGATGATTTTACATTAGTTGAGGTAAATATATAAGAGAAATTTTATCTCATAAGATACAAAAATGCTTTTTTTAAGTGTTCACGGGCTAGAATTACTTTCGCTACCACGCCTAAGGAAGCCTAGGAAGATACAAGCAAAAGTAAAGTTACTTTTTGTTGACAAAGGAGTTGACTTGAAGATTCCTACCACTTTGGATAAAGAAGCAAGAGAGCTAGAATGGTTCTAGGATGGTTTAGGCTTGACTTTGGCAAAAGGGTATTTTGGGGATTGTGAGTTAACTTTTGACTAACATTAGCCATTGCGACTCTAATCAATTCCAATGCTCTTTTCTTGTTCTTCGTTTGATTTGTTAGTTTGTTTTTGTTTATATGGCTCCTTTCTTTATTAATGAATGAGTCTTAATATCTGTTTTGGTAAAAAGAAAATCTACAACATAAATTATTCTTTCTATATATAAAAAAAACCACGCACATGAAGCAAAAGAATTGTTTCCTAGATTTTTTTTTCTTGCTAATGTCCATGAAATAGTTTGGATAGAATGAAACCAATAATCAAGAATGACATATAAGCTTTGATATGTTATTCTTGCTAGAGCAAATTTTATGCAAGTAAAGGTGAATTGGGTGATTAAAAATTTGAAAAAAATATTATTAAGGTCCCGTCCCCTTCATGGAAAATTTGGCAAAAAGTAATCTAAATAATGAATATGATAAAGCTATAGAGAGATAGGAGAAATATCAATGTACATGGGTAAAAGGAAAAGTTTGATTGACACAAATAATTTATATTGGTTCGGTAAATCAGTAACTCTACATGACCTACATCCAATTTTCATATACCTTTGAGAGTTTCACTATTCTCCCCAGTACAACTTCCTAGACTTTTAAAGTTTGCTCAAATCTCCTCCTTTACACAAAGCAAGTGAATAATCCACTCAAAATTCCCTTAATCTTAAGTCTACACAACAATAAATGATAAGAAGGAATAAACCTCTCAAAATGAGTATAAGATGAACACTTAAAGAGTAGAAGCATGTGAGTGTTTTAATTTAAAAGACTGAGAATAAGATATTGAAGGCACTCGTATAATAACACAACAATTTTGTGTCTCCGTCTTGAATGTGGTTGGTGAGGCTAAGTGTTCGTTAGAAACAATAATCTTTTGGTCTGGTTCTCTTTAACAATTCACTAGTGGACAAATCACTTTTAAGACCAGTTAAAAACAAAATTTTAGATAGGTTCTGGAGGCGATCTTGATACAGCCGGTCTAAAAAGTTTGCTACTTTCTTGAACTGGTCTCAAAAAATTGTTTTAAGACCGGTTATTGCAACAACCGGTCTAAAAATAATTATTTTTAGACTTGTTATGAAAGAAACAGGTCTAAAAAGTGAATTTTTTTAGACCGGTTTTTTAGAAAATGGGTCTAAAATTTCAACTTTTTAAACCGGTTGTCTTAATAACCTGTCTAAAAGGAATACTTTTAAGACCGGTTATTTTAATAACAGTCTTAAAAGTACATTTTAGACCAGTTTTTTAGATAACCGGTCTAAAAAGTTGAATTGTTTTTTAAATTGTTCCGTTTAAAAACATGTACCCAGTAGCAAGCTATTTCCCTTATTAAGACATTTCACTCAGTAAGCAGCAATGACATTCAAATAAATTCTTCTCTTACATATTATGTAAGAAACATCTACCTTATACAGAAGCATTTTCATCAAGCATTTTAATTGGATATATTGTAATACTTACTTCATTCATCCTATACCCCACATACAATAGAAGCAATACAGTTGGGAAAATGGGTTGGCCCGTGACGAGCTCGGGCCTAAACGGGCCATCCCGTTTACGCCCGAGTCTAAAATTGTACCTTTTATAGCGGCCCAACCCGTTTAAGGTAGGCCTGCGAGCCAGCTCGTGGGCTTTAGGCTCGTTTGAGTTTTTTTGTCATGCCTTTTTTGTTTCTTATTCTTCTAAAGACTAAAATACCTAATTTAAAACATAAATATCATTAACACTAATTTAAAACATAAATATTATCCAAGTTTAATAGAACACAAACACTAAGACTTAAGTCCAAACCATAATTAATGTTCATAACCAATCAAATAAGTTCACAACAACAATCAAACGAGCCTACAAGCTTCAAATGTCAGTAATAATAGAACACCTGATTTGGATTTTGGCGTACACATGCAAAAAAAGAAAAAAGAAAATCAAAGAAGAGAAGCTTCAAATGAGGTCTAAGTCAGTATGAGAGCATTTTTGATTTGAGGGTTAGGTTAGGTTAACTCTACCCTCTGACCAATACTTGCTGCCCATTTTCTTTTTAAAAAAGTTAAACGGGCCTAAAAGGGTCGGCCCTACAGGGCTTGTGGCCCTACAAGGTCAACCCTTTTAGGCCCGATTCCATTTTCAGCCTCTAAATCATAGGCCCAACCCTTGACGGGCTTGGGCCTAAATGGGCCGACCATACGAGCTCGGCCCGAATTCCCGGCTCTAAGAAGCAACAACAATAAATCATTTTCCTACGATCTTCATAAATAATTCTCTCTTACACATTCCTATTTCGTCAAGCATTTTAAAACATATAATTTCAAATCTTGTAACTTACATTATCATTCTTCCTACACCCCATATTTCACATAAGCAACAACTATAAATCATTGAAAATCAACAAATGATCATGCACAATATGAAAAGTAAGGTATGTTGCTAAACATTTTTATTCCCCTATTTTAATATTACAGTTTGATAAAAGAAATCAAAACTTTAGGTAAAATCAAAATACATGTAGTAGACAGTAATCCATAGCTGATGATCACTAGCTAGCTTAGGAGCATTTATACTAAGACACCTCAATCCTTTATTTTCCTATGACGACAACCAAAAAAGTAGTTTTATATATACCAATAACAATATACATTATTCAAATATAGTTCATGATAATTATTTTAGCTAACTAACCTTCAAAGTAGTTTTATAAAGGGATATCCTCCTATATCTCTTCATGATGATCGTTTCTTGTGCCATGTTCATTGTCTGCTTCATCTTCTTCATTCAATTTTGGTAGACCCCTAGAAAAAGAAGGAGTCTCAAGAAGATCAATCATTGAATGACTCTCATGATTAATATCAACGACCCTATTTCCTTGGAGAGCTACAGACTGTTAGATCCCATATGTTTTGATGATAACAAAGATTGGATCAATGATATAAAAGGATTTGATAACAAACAAATGAATTTGAATAAAGTGGCAAAGCATTACTTGAAGTAAGCACTGGAGTAATGTACAAATTCTGTGATGGCTTACTAGAGTGACTACTCGAGTAAGGGAAACTATGACTCGAGTAAGCACTCGAGTAATCGTGGAGAATTTCATCTAGAGAAGCACTGCCAAAATTTGGAAGAAGTTACTCGAGGGACCACTTAAGTAATCTGCAAAGTTATATAGACCATGACTTGAGTAGCCACTCGAGTAACATCATTTGCAAAGGCACCACTCGAGTACCCAGGTCAAAAATCTTCCAATTGCTCTCGGCCAAGAAATGCAACACTTTACTCGAGTATCCACTCGAGTAACCAAGTGAGAAAAAGGCATTACTTGAGGGACCACTGGAGTAATCTGTGGAGTTATTTGATCCATTACTTAAGGGGTCACTCGAGTAATCAGTAAGAAAACTCTCAGTAAGAATTTGATGCAATTACTCGAGGGAGTAATCGAGTAATTTGCCAAGTTATTTGAAATTTACTCGAGGGCTCACTCGAGTAACATGTGAAGAAAAGTGAAGGCCACTCGAGTAACCACTCGAGTAATTAGATTACCAGAGTCATCACCCGAGTAACTTGTGAAGGAAAAGACATGGCCACTCGAGTAGTTTTGAAATTTGAAGAATGGTCAACCATTATTGCGCGACTCTAATGGAAATGTTTGAATTGCTTTTAACAGACACTACAAATCATCTATATATATGGAGCATTCAAAGGGCAGAAAACAAGAACCGAGAACATACGAACATACACTGATCAACACACTCTTAGTGCTTTGTTTTCTTATACTCATTCATTGTACTTCAATGATTATATATTTGCTCTGTGAGAGAGTTTTTCATTACAAACTCAATATTTGTTATTGAGACAACTTAAGGTTGTGGAACTTTGAGTTGGGGATTTGATTACAACGTGTAAGGGGGAGCGAGTGTCTAGGTGAAGGAACTTGCTGTGTACTGAGGTGCCAAGAACCCACTAAATTGTGGAGAATAAAGTGGTTGTGGCCGAACCAGTATAACTCCCGGTATACACTTCGGTGATATTTCTCTTTGCTCTCAACTGCTTTAAATATTCAGTTAATTTTCTTATACGCAACAAAATTTTTGGTATCACCCAATTCACCCCCTCTTGGGTGAAACGCTTGCACTAACACAGACCATATTTTATTTGCCTGGCCAGTAGTATAGAATACTTGTTTTGCTTGATATGCCATAATGAAAGGTTTATCTCCCAAACTTCTACTAATCATATCAACTAATGTAAATCCCAACTGATCAATCATCACATCATTGTTGACATCAACCCACTTGCATTTGAAAATGGGAAATTTAATTTTAACATAATCAACTACCCAAATCTCTTCAATAACCCCATAATAAGGTATTGCTGCCAATTTAGGGTTCTTATCTTTCAAACTAGAGAAGTGCATAGATTTAGCTATTAACATAACCCCACTATTCTGGACGGTGCTCCTATCATCAAGGAACTTCATGTCAAATGTATAACCATTGATCACAAATGAAGTCCAACTTATGACATCAACCTCAGGACCACGTGCTAACCATTTAATTATATCAGAAACACATTCTTCTCCATCAACCTTTTGTTTGAACCAAGGTGCAAAAGTTTTGTTATGCTCCCTAATTAACCTTTCTTCAGTCATTCGACTATTTCCTTTTCGTACAATTTCATTATGAGCATTAATGTAATCTTCAACTTCATCAACATTATTCAAGATGTTCAAGTGGACTTGTTGCAATTCATCAGGATCAACACTCTTTCTGTAGCCCGTGTCTACCCCCTTCTTCATCATGACATTCAGGGAAGCCCAATATGTCTTACATTTGATAGGTAATCTTGACTAAACTCCATGACTTCTTCATAAACATATTTCTGAACAATAGATGCTTTAGGCCGATTTGCATTCTTCACATATCCTTTTAGAACTTTCATAATTCTTTCAATTGGGTACATCCATTGTAAATAGATAGGGCTACACAACTTGATCTCCTTGACTAGATGAGCAATTACATGTACCATGATGTCAAAAAAAGAAGGAAGAAAAAGCTTCTCAAGATGGCACAAGATCAGATATCTTTCATTTTTTAGTTCATCCAATATTTCTGTCTCAATGACTTTACTACAAATAGCATTGAAGAAGAAATAGAGTCTAGTCAAAATATGTTGAAGATTATATTCGTTAATGCCTCGAATAGCTACTGGGAGTTGTTGTTGCATTAAGAAATGACAATTATGAGACTTTAGCCCTACTAACTTCAAGTTTTTCATCGACACAAGCTTCCTAAAATTTGAAGATTACCCTGAAGGAACTTTGATGCCATGTAAACACTCACAAAAGCTTCTTTTCTCATCCTTAGACAAAGTATGAGCAGCTGGAGGACAAAAAGTTCTCTTACCATATGGCTTTGGATACAAGTCTTCTTGTATCCCCATTTCTTGCAAATCTAATCTTGCCTTCAGCCATCCTTAGAACTACCTTGTATGCTAAGCAGTGTCCTAACAATACTATCACATATGTTCTTATCAACATGCATGAAATCAATACAATGTCTCACATCAAGATTGGGCTAATATGGAAGATTGAAGAAGATAGACCTCTTTTTCCATTTATTTTTTTCATTACTATTCTTTGTTGTCTTACCAAAGATAACATTCATATTTTTCACCTTTTCATAAACTTGCTCCCCAGTCAATGCCTTCAGAGCATCTTTAAATTTTTGTCCACAAAAAAAAAACTTTCTTTAATCTAGGATACGGGTGGCCTCGTATAAAAAATCTCCTATGGCCAAGATAAACTATCTTTCTTCCATGTTAAAGTTGATGTTAGCATGTTCCTTCTTCACAAATCGAACATGCTTTATGGCCTTTAACACTATATCCTGACAAGTTTCCATATGTAGGGAAGTCATTTATAGTATAAAAGATCATGGCTCGTATTTTAAAAACCTCCTTCTTGTTCATGTAAAAAACATCAACACCTTTATCCCACAACTCTTTCAAGTCTTCAATCAAGGGTTCTAGGTAAATGTCTATGTCATTTTCAAATTTTTTTGGTCCCGAAATCAATATAGACAACATGATGTACTTTTGTTTCATGCATAACAGAGGAGATAAGTTGTAAATTATCAATAGAACAAGCCATGAACTATGTATACTACTTAGGCTACCAAAATGATTCATGCCATCCATGCTAAGCCCAAGCCTAAGGTTCCTAGGCTCTTCACCTAAGGTGGAAAATAATTGATCGATTTTCTTTTATTGAGAAGAATCAGTCGGATGTCGAAGCTTTCCATCAGATATCCTCTTATCCACATGCCATCTTGAATTTTTTGCATAATTTTCATTAGCAAACAAGCTCTTGAACCTTAGTATGATTGGAAGATACCACAACACTTTTGCAGGGGCGTTATTTGATTTGTACCTTGAGGTTTCACATATTGGACACTGTTGTTCCTCTTCATGCTCTTATCTATACAATATACAATCATTAGGGCATGTATATATCTTTTTATACTTCATCCCTAGTGGACACAGTATTTTCTTAGCATCATGTATCGAGAAGGCAACACATTATCATATGGAAGCATGTCCCTAAAAGCCTTAAGCGTTTTTGAAAAACTCTTGTCGCTCCATCCATGCCGTGCTTTCATGCTTACCAATTTCAATACTGCTTTCAATAATTGGTATTTTTTACCCCCGGGTATAGCGGCCTCTCAACATCACTGTACATATTACCATATGCATGTGATTGCTCAAAAGCCTCTTCTCCTATATCACGAATAATATCCTCTATCTGATCATTTGTATCCGTGTCATTATCATCAAAGGTCACTCCCCCTTGTTGAGATGAACTTGGCATTTCTAATTCTTTACCATGCCATACCCATACGGTATAACTCTTACAAAATCCTTTACAAATTAAATGTGTATATATATCAGCAGCATTTAGTCGCTTCTCGTTCAAACATACTACATAAGGGCAATAAAACTTCCTACTACCATTATCGGCATTTCTTCTAGCGAAGTCTAAAAAACTCCTTACACTATTATCATATTCAACACTCGTTCGTTTAGCATTTATCCAACAATGATCCATATATATCTCAATACTTGTAACACCCTATATCCAACAGCAAAAGGATAGACCAAAAAAAAAAACAACCATAGAGTTTTAGAGATTTCAATGAATTTTAACATGCACCATTTGAAACTAGTATTGTTCCAAGCCAAATATCACCAACCAATAACACCGACAATCAAACAATCACACTAAATTAAAATAGAACTTAGAATGGTATTATTCCAAGCCAAATATCATAAGTCAAAGCATCTTATTTACTTTTAGTCCAAAATAAGGAAAACATATATGTAGTAATAAAGTTATCACATAGTTTTCCCTTTCACCTTAATTAATTTTTCTACAATTATTTCATGTCTAACTATATTGTCAGAGTTAATATTGTTAAGAATAAGCAAATACAAGCTGAAAGTTGAGGGCTTTAATTAACAAAACATTAACCCGATTGAAGACCAAGGAGTGAGCTTCTTCCCAAACTCACGGGGGCATCGACTGAGGTTAAAATGAAGTCCTCAAATTCACGGTACCGACAAAAGAAAGTCACGACAGAGGAGAATGGTCACTATAGAGAATAGAGGTGGAGGCATAGGATAGTGATGATGATCAAAGAACAGTGATGACGAACATAGCAACGGCAGCGGGTAATGACGGAGGAGAGTTGAACAAATGAGGAACAGGGTGTAATAGATGAGTTCAGAACAAGCAGGGATAGAGCTTATAGAGAAATGAAGAAAAGAGAAGAAAGGGTTCATAGAGTGCGGGAGTAAAAATATGGGCGAAATAGCTAACCTTTTAGACTGGTTTTTATCATCGGTCTTAAAAGGGTGAAAAAATATTTTTTTAATTTTTTACATTTAAGATTGGTTTTTATTAAAATCGGTCTTAAATGTTTTAATAAAAACCGGTCTTAAAAGGTTCAAATTTTTAATTTTGAAATTATTTTGATTTTTTTAGACCGGTTTTATTTATAACCGGTCTAAATAATTTTTTTAAGACTGGTTTTTTAGAGAATCAGTCTTAGAAGTTCTATATAATTATGAAACTGCCACCGATCAAATTTTTTGGACCTTATCTGCTATAATCGGTCTAAATGTGGTGATCTAAAAAGCGAATTTTGTACTAGTGATTGGAATCTGGTTGGGAAACTCAAATTGGGCTTTTTATTTAGCTAAAATTAATTCCTCACTTTAGTTGTTTAAAGGTTTAGAACATCGGAAGTTTCTAATATTTATTAAGCTCTAAGAGGTGTTGTTTCCTACTACTTGTTCATTTCGTTAAATTGTTTTGTTATATGTTCTTAAGTTTAGCACATCGATAGTTTCCATTGTTCATCAAGATTCATCAACAAGCTCTTTGTTTGGTTCAATGTTTTCTTATCCTTGTTGAATGTGTTTGTTGTTGGTTGTGGTTTCTTCAATTCAAACAAAGGATGGTGGGCTAAAGGGGACTTGTATTCAAAAGTATGACATAGTCTTCCTATATGAAGATTTTAGACTTCTATGTGTTAGTTTTCATTCTTCCTAACTGGATACCAGATTATAATATATATAAAAAAAAGCTTTCATTCTTCCTTTTTCATTAAACTAGTTTCTGGTAGGTGCCGTTACCTACTTTATAGAGGCTTGACGTTAAGGTACATTTGTTCTCACAGAGCTATGGTAATTTGGGTGAAATATTATCAATATATCAATAATAAATCTCAAACAAGGTTAATGTTAATTCAAATAGTAATAGTGGAGAAAGTAGAGATTCATCTTGGAGATTTAGGTATGTAATAGAATCTTTTCTATTGTTTCAGTAAAAGTGGTGTTTTCTTAATTGAGTGTGGGAAATTTTGATTAAGCCCTTAGTTTGTTTGTGTCTGAGTAGTGGAGTTTTTTTATTGTTAATTAACATTTAATTAAGGGTTGAATAATTAGGAATAGGGTGAAATAACATGTGATGGTGACACTGGTGGTCTCGATGGTGGACGGAAGAGTGTGGATGATTTCTTGAAGGCGTATGAGGAGAGAATGAAAGAGGTGGAAGAAATGAAGAAGCATATATGAGGTGGGCATGAAAGCATTGTAGTTGTAGCATCATCGATATTTGCTATCGGGTCATCAAAAGATGAATGAAGTAGGAAAATTAGGTCAGGTCTTGTGGTAATGAAGGTGACGTTACAATGGTTGAGTGTGCCGAAGTTGATGGCTGTGGAGGAAAGGTAAAAGCGAAGTGTGTTGAAGAGGACGATGTCATGGATTATAATGCTCAAGTCTATTTTGTTGAGAGTTTAAGGGATGAAATTCGTGGTAGAGTTAGGGAGATAGATGAAAATGACTGTGAGAATAATAATTTGGAGGATATTATTGTTCAAGTAAGTCATGATAATAGACCAAGGATTATTCGAATATATCTCCGCTCCTTGAAATATTAGAAAATTGGCAGTTTCAGAAGCTTATTCGAATATGGCTGAGTATATTTGAATAGGCTTCTTCAGACATATAATGTTATTCGAATAGAATAACTTGTATTTGAATAGGCTTCTTTGATAATGAGTAATGATTATCCGAATACATCAACCTCTTTTCGAATAAACCTTCAAAACTTGAAGTGTATTCAAATACTCAATTCCTTAATTGAATTGCTACCTTTTTAAAACTAGTGATCTTATTCGAATGGTGCCATAATGAATGTGTTTGTTCGAAGCCTCTATTCGAATAAACTTCTGATTCTGATAGGCATAACTCTCTGCATATAACTCCTTGGCAAATGATGTATCCCCGAAAGCTGTTTAAGTATACTTTGCACAACAACTGGAATCAATCACAAATATTTTTTATTCCAAATATTATGATCCAATTTGTAACATTTGGACTAGACAGTGTTTGAAATTCGAATGTCCATTTCTAGAAGGCATATCCCTTTGAATATAACTCCAAATTTTACCCATAACTTATCTAGAGAAAGCTCTTTAAGTCTAGTTTCATATAGCATATATTTCATCTCAAATGGATGTGTAGTTTCAGAGTTATGTTCAAAATACTGAACTTGTTGTGAAATATGATGGTGATTTGAATGTCATCTTCCAAAATTCATATCTCCTTCATCGGAGCTCCTTTTAACTTGATCTTAATGTCAAAATGATGCATTGAGAGTCTAGTTTCATATGCCACTAGTTTAAACTCAATTAGAGTTGTGGTCTAGGAGATATACCAAATTACTGAACCTCACGCATGCTGAACGAAACACTGCAGTATTCAAATAATATTGCTTCTATTCGAATAGAACATGTATTATTTGCTTAAAAGTCCTCTTATTTGAATAGAACCCCTTTTATTTGAATATAACTTCTTTTATTCGAATAAAACCCAATATTTTGAAAGCCCAGCCACTTTTAACTTTTGATAAAGTTATTCTAACTTTCATTTGAACATAACAACCTCCAATATCAAATCTAAGAACTTAAAACTTGATATTCCCATTATATTTTGCAAGTTCTTCCTTCTTCAATTTCTTTATTCTTGATTTTCCTCTTGATGATCATTCTCCATAACCCAACTAGATAGCTTCTTTATTTTCTTCACTATCTTCAATTTTTGCTTGACTAATCTATAAGATATTAGACATAGTAGTTAGATAGTGTAGGAGATAGATACATTATACAAACTTTTTGCTTTCAATATTTAACATCTATATTTGACATCATCAAAACTAACCATATCTAACATAATGATTCTACAAAGTCATATATGTTACAATACTCTCAGTCTCCTTCCCACTTGTCACAAAAATTTCCCACTTATCATAACATCCCCCATATTCTTCAACATTTATCTTAAAATTTGCTTAAAAAAAATTAAAACCCAAGTCACCACTAATGCTCCAATTGCCATACTCATTCTGCATTCGCTCTTCTTCATTCACTCATGTATAGTAGCAATCTGACCTTCAATTTCAATAGCTAACTCATCACCTTCTCTTCTTTTCCTTGCATTTTTCAGCACCAATTTGTCAATTTGGCCAAGTAGCTGATTGATTACTTTCATAGATCTTGCCCCCATTTCTTCGTCAAGCCACTAAAAATAATCGCATCCCTTTCATTATACATTTAACCAACCAATATAATAATAAATCTTCACCATTCATTAACTGAAAAATTAACATAAATGCATATCGGAACATAATTTTGACACCCAAAGAATCTCCTCCTTGGGTTAATCTTTGTCCACGTTGTTCGAAGAGGTGTTACATTATCGCACTGATAGTACCTTACCGAACCATCGATTTCAATATCTCCACTCCTCCCTCTAAGATATACTGACCTATGCTTGTTTACTGTCGATAACGAACCAGTCGAATCCCCCATGCCTCCTTTTCGATGCTCGAGTCTCCACCTTCTACTGCCTACTACTTGTATATCACAGGGTTTGTTCGAATTTAATGGGGGTTTCATCACTTTTAATGGGTTACAATAATATATGGGGATGGTTGACTCAATGATTTTTGTTTACTATGCATCTTACATGGACTCCAACATGGACTACTTTGTGGCAATCAATCCCATGTGTTAGACGAGAGTTAGGGCTCCGTGAAGAAAGGGCGACATTGCTACGAAACTAAAACTTCTGGGGCTACATTGCAGAAAATGAAACCTCTGGGTGCTTAGTGCTCCAATGCGAAAACTTCTAAGGTAAAAATGGACCTTAACGCTCTATTATTTATAAATGGAAGTTTCATTGATAAGGTTTGATTTTAAAGATTAAAGTATAATTTATTGAGTTAGCAAATTGATATTTAATTATTTCATGGCAATTACAATACTATTATCTCCACGTGGAGTGTAATATATTTTGTTAATGCTTTTTGTGGCTATGGCAATTATGGTGAATTGGACTATTGGTTACATTAGAGTCAATTTTTCCTTACAAAGCATGGGAGAGTCAAACATATCTATATTATTTGTATACTCCATCAAACAGGTCCCCCAGCATCAAATGTGGTCTATGTTGATGAATGCTTGTGTTATTTTGAACATTTGGGACTATATTTCAGTATTTATAATTAGTTGGCAATTCTTGGAAGTTAATATTTTTATATAATTTTGATATCATTAATTGTACATGGATTGCAATTTTAGTATAGTATGACTCTTTTTTTATTATTATTTTGTTAGGGTTGGTATGAATATGTTTTGAACTACTAATTTCAGTTATCTTAATGCATTACGCGCTTCACACGAGAAGTAAATGGTCATTAGGAAGATATGTCCATCAATAGTGGTATACTTTGGCTCCTATAAGTAGTTTATTGTTATCCTTGTGCTCTTATCATGGTGGTAAAAACACAACATTTTGAATTTTCAAAATAGATCCTTTATATTGATATGGAATTTGTGTATTTTGGGGGACTAAGTTGGGCTTTGAGAATTTCAAAGGCATTTTATTTTCATTTTCCATATGGAAAAGGAGAGAGTAAAATACACTATACTATGGAAAAGGAGAGAGTAAAATACACTATACTATCCTTAGGTTTCACCTAATTTATAGAAACTTTCCATTATATTAAGAACACTTACCATTGAAATTAAAATTTATGTTGCATAGATCTTTCTTATATATTTAATTTAAGATTATGTTTTCATCAACCTACCCGTTATTTGACATATTAGTTTGACTTTGAATCTACTGCTTTGACCAAAATGCCCTTATTTAACATAAGACTTATTTAAACATCTATATTTGCAAAAATTATTTTTCATACAACCAAAAATAGTTATAATACATATATTTCAAACTTTCTAATATTTTATATAATTTATTAATTTTAATCATATTATAAAGAGAAAAAGACAAAAAATACATTTAAAATATACAAAAGAGAAATAAGGATGTTAAATTTAATTAATTCCAAATAGACTAATTTGGAATTTTCAAATGTTCAAAAATGTGGGAAACTACATAATTACCCTTAATTTTTTAATTGTTTGTAAAAAATCCTTAAAACTCCTTGAAGATCATCAGAGCTTTGATGCCAATGACTAGCGGCAACAGCACGTTACTAGAGCTCTGGTGACCTTGCCATCGACCTGCCCTTTCGGCGCTAGCACCCATCACTGGAGCTCTGGTGAATTAAATATTTTTTAAAAAATTTCTCAAGTAAAAATAGTTAATCTAGAAACTTAAGTAATTAATAGCAAACTAAAGTAGTAAACTTAAGTAATTAATAGCAAAACAAAAGTAAACTTGAGTGAGATAGTGAGGTTATGTTGGTTATTTTGACAGTTACGAGCATGACAGAAGGGAGTGACATCACTTTATTGTGATAATCAAGTTGCATTACACATTGCCATAAATCCAGTTTTTCATTAGAGAATAAAGCATATAGAGATGGACTGCTATTTTGTTAGGGAAAGATACCAGTTAGGAGAGATCATCCCACAGAAAATATGGACAAGTGATTAGTTGGCCAACTTGTTTACAAAGGCTCTGGGAAAGGATATATTTCGAACTCTCTTAAGCAAGTTGAGCATGACAAATTTACATGCACCAACTTGAGAGGAGTGTTAGAATCCAAAATTATTATTATTATTATTATTATTGTTGTTGTTGTTGTTGTTGTTATTGTTATTATTATTATTATTATGACTGCTACTACTATTTTATTAAGATGTGAATATTTGAATTGTTGTTAAGATTTGATTAAGGAGATTGTTATACCAGACACTATGAGAGTTAGGCGATATGTAGAACATTCGGTTGCTAGAAGATATCACAATGTTGTATATATATTCACCGTATACCTATAAATGAAATACACAATTTTGGCTCTTCTTGATTTTACAATATATAATCTAATAATATACAACATATGATATAATTAAATAATTTATTGAGCTTCATTAATCTCTTCAAAAACTCAACTCTATCTTATATTTAGGACTGGAGGGAGTATTATATCTAGTGGTCAGTTTCACCTCATTTTAATTCTTCAACCATCTAATATTACGTGCTTTATGTGTCCACCCAGAATTTTAAAATTTTTAAATCAAAGATAAAAACAAAAATGGTTCTCTTTTACCAAAAGGGGACAGTTTGGTCATTTGACTTTAAATTTTATTGTCATTAAATATCCTTAAATTTTGCATAGTACAGACGATCATGAAATTCGAATTCCTCTGCGTGCTCCCTTTCTTGTAATCATCCAAGACATTCTCAATAATCTAGATTCGACACCAATGCCCGTGATCCGGTGATGTCAGCCGAATGGTAACTTACAATAAGCTGACCGTCCCTTGCTGAAATAGGCGTTTCTTGATGTATAAAGTATAAGTCCTTCTTATATTTTTATTCTTTGAAAATATGAGATAAACAAAAATTTAAATGTCATTTGAACTTACAAAATTTTAAAAGGGAAAATTCCTAAAAATGAATCTCAAAAGTGTGAAAAGACATAGAGGTATTCTGAAATTGGAAAATCCTGCAGAGGTGCTACTGACTAATTAGGGATTTTCAATTTGGTGAGCAAATGACCGAAATGACCCTCTCTTTATCAACACCCCCTATCTCTCTCTTTTGTTCTCCTGTCTCCTTCTCCTTCTTCTTCTCCCTCCCTCCCTTATCTTCTCCATCCTCATCCTCTAGCTTATGATTGGATCATTTGCTGTTAGTGGGTGGTTTTTGAGTTAGTGGGCAGTTTTTGAGGAGGAAAAGAGTGGTGGGGATCGGTGGGGTTGGTTGCATTGAGAGGGGGAAGTGGGTCCGAAGTGGGTGTAATCCATTTCAGGAGGAAGGAAGGCATTGACTAGGCTTGCGATTCTGCCCTATTTTTCCATTAAAGCAGAGAAAAGATGGACTGTTCTGATGGCGAAAAAATTCTAGAGAAGAACTTATATATGGGTTTCCTAACTTATGACATTTAGATGGTTTCCTAAATTTAGATAACTCTTTCGCAAGTTTAGATAAATGTTTCCCTATATTCCCTGGAATGTTTGTGAACGTAGTAGGAAAAATCCCATGAAAATGTTAAGAGTTTCCCTATTTGATATAAGTCTTTATCAATCTTTTATAATGATTTCGTAAATTCAAACAAGTATTTCCACAGGTTTCCTCCCAGTTTTCTCAGTGTGCTTGACAAAATCCCCTCAAAATCTTAAGGGTTTTCCCATTTGAGATAAGCATTCATCAATGTTATATAAGGATTTAGCAAATTTGGACAAGCATTTTCATAGGTTGCCTCTCATTTTTTTCAACTTGATTGACAAGATCCCCTGAAAATCTTTTTGTTTTCCCTATTTGAAATAAGTATTTAACAATTTTCTTTAAGGACTTCGCACGATCAGATAAGCATTTTTGGGCATTCCCCCACTTTTTTCTCATCTTGCTTGACAAAATCCCTTGAAAATCTTAAGGGTTTTCCCATTTGAGAAAAGTTTTTATCAATGTTATAGAAGGATTTTCCAAATTTAGATAAGCATTTCTGCAGGTCTTGCTCACTTTTTCTTCAACTTGGTAAACAAGATCCCCTAAGATCTAACAGTTTTCTCCATTTAAGATAAGTGTTTATCAATGTTTTTTTAAGTGTTTTGTAAACTTGGATAAGCATTTTTGCAGGTCCCTTACATTTTTCTCAACTTAGTAGACAAAATCCCTAGAAGATCTAACTATTTTCCTCATTTGAGATAAGCATTTATCAATGATTTTTATGTGTTTTGCAAAATTGGATAAGCATTTCCGCAGTTCTCCTAACATTTTTCTCAACTTGGGAGACAAAATTCCTTGAAGATCTAACAATTTTCCCCATTTGAGATAAGCGTTTATCATTATTTTTTAAGTGTTTCGTGAGTTCACATTTCTTAGAACTAGCACAACAATGTCCCCTGACCTTTACGTACTTTTACCAATTTCTTATTGCCATTTGTCAATTTTGTTTATGTATTTATCATGAGTAGATTAACATTTCCATAGTTTCCCGTACTTTTTATCGACTTGCATTACAAAATCCCTGACACTTGCATGATTTTTCACAATATCGCTTAAGTGGTCATCATGAAACGATTAGATTTTCCCATATGTAATAAGCGTTTCACATGTTAGTTCACAACTTTTACAGCTTTATTTTGTAAACATCAGCACGCCATGACAGTGCAATTGTCTTTTTAGATTCTATTAAAAGAGGATAATATCCTTCTTCTTCCACCCTATACATTAGTTTTAAATTAAAGGAGTAGATAACCTATACCCAAAAACCCTGACATACTGACATCTAGGCCTCATAATGGGGTATGACCTTACATAAACAATAATGGGGAATAAAATGATAGTACCCAAAAACCAGCAACAACAAACATTGTTCTAACATTTTTAATGACAAAAGGACATTAAGAAAGTGGTTCACCCTCATAGGTCTAACTCAACAAGTTGTAAGTCAACATTCACAAGATTTGATAAGGGTTTTCATAGGTTTTGATAAAGGTTTCACAAGTTTGGATACCAACAAGCCTACAAACTCAAATCTCCCAACTTTCTATCAATGATTTTATTAGTAATGAACATTCCCTCCACTTTCTGGATAAGATTTAGAACAACAAAAATATCCTAAATCAAATAAAAACCTGAAATTCCAAATTCAAAATAATCACCTTCAAATCCTTGCCATACTTGGAATTCGCAGGATAACATCATTCCTCCTTCGCTTCTTCAATGCCCCTGATTTTCTCAAATAGGACATTCAGTTGGTAGTGCTTGAGAGCTCTTGCGCCATGTGCCTGAATGAATTCAATGGCAGGGACGAGGTCCAACGGCTCACAAACTACCGTTGGAAACCTTGTCAAAAGCTAGAGGGAGAAAGAAGGAGAAGGAAACAGGAGAATGAGAGAGAGAGAGAGAGTGTGTGTGTGTTAATAAAGAGAGGGTCATTTTGGTCATTTGCTCTCCAATTAAAAAATTTCTAATCAGTCAGTAGCACCTCTACAGGATTTTCCAATTTTAGAACACCTCTCCATCTTTTCACACTTTTAAGGTTCTTTTTCAGAGATTTTTCCTTTTAAAAAATCCTTTAATACATAAAAATGATATAGAAGTGTTTGTGGGGAATCTTACTTTTTAAAGTGTTGATGTTTTTACATTAATATCCCTAATATTTTAAAGAGGAGAATCAGAATCAGTCCCTTACTCCTCCTCATCACTACCCACATATTCTCAGAGGTATTCCATTTTTTCTGTGCACAAAAATCTCCTCCATCACCGTTATGTCATCGAGAGACGGAGATCACGACGGCCATTGCCGAGGCCCTTCCTTCCTACGGCCAACCCCAGATTCTACTCAGAAGCGAGAGTGACTCTTTAATAACAAGACTTGAAGCTTTGAGCTATTCCACCTTTTTCTTCAACTACGAGTCATCATCGTTAGGATTAGTATCGAGCTCCGCATAGAAATGATGCCGTTTCTTTAGGTTTGATTCATTTTTTTCCTGCCTTCCTGATGAGCTCATCAAAGAAATTCTCTCACAGCTTCTCGTGAAGTTTCTTCTGAGATTCAGGTGTGTTTGCTAACGATGGAACTCGTTAATATCTGATTCTTACTTTGTACGGAAACACCTTCGCTTATCAACTCAAAGCCCAATTTTACACACCATAGGATCATCTTAAGTTGCACAATTGTAGAATTCAATCTTAAATCCTGCAGTGAGTTCTTTGATCAACAACCCATCCACCATTTTTTGAGGATTTGGTTGATAAGGCTTTGAAGAGAGATAGTAGAGACAATCTAGCAGTGGTTGTGGTTTGCTTCCAGTAGCAGCCTCCACCTAACTTGGTGGCACAACACTTTAGAGTGCATAGGAGCTTTTCTGCTAAAGGCTTAGAGTTGCAAAGCTACCTAGATAGATTGGGTAATTAAGTTAGGCGATTCCTTTCTCTTTTCCTGGATTTTCTTTGTACCTTATAGAATTCATTTGTAGGATTAGACTGAGAAACTTAACTATAATATATGGGGCATCCAGTCCATATTTATTTAGTTTTGTTATTTTGGTGTTTGACAGTGCGAAATTTTTGGCATTGGGTGCTTCTTTTTGCCTTTTTGGCATTTAGTTATACTCATCACTGATCAGTTTGTATTTTTAGTAAAGGAATTTGAAATTACAAATTATTCATTTAGCGTGACATTGTTGTCTGTTTATGCCTTTATTAGTATTAATTGATTCAAACTCCAACATTTAGTTGGAACAAATTAGATTAGCCCAGTGCAGACCGTTTTATCTCTCATAATAGGTCCTATGCGACTATTTTAGTTATACTTATCACTATTGTATATTTTGCCAACTACTTTCCCCAATGTATCCTTCGAAGTTGATTTAAGATTGATACCATATTGTGGTGTATTCATAAAAAATGAGTGGATTTTCTATTTTTAATGGCTTGTTATGCAGTTTATTGAGTTTTCCTGCAACTCATGATGCATCATATTCTATTGACCTTTCCTAATATATGTCTGAAAATAATGTCTGTCAATGTGGTCTCTGGTGGAAGGATGGAAGGTTTGTCAAAGTTTGAGAACAATTTCAAGGTCTTTATTCCTTGGTTCTTTCTTTTGTATTTTGGTGAATTGTCTAGTATCAGAGGGTTTTGATTGCAATATTTGTGGTATGCCTTACAAGCTACAATATTCCTAAGCTATATATCTTCTCTGAACCTTGGATGCGTTTGTTTCATGTACGAACATCGCTTGTAGTTTGCTGCAGAGTTTAATTTGTTTTGCTTTTCTGGATTACATTTCTAAGTTGTTTATGATATGAACATAGATTACTGCATGGCTTGTTTTGATTAGTCTTGATTCTTATTATGTAAAAGGATTGAGTAAGGGTTTTGGGTTGTGACCAATTGAGTAATGAGATTGACTAAAAGAGCAATGGTTTTGACAAAATCCGTAAGTACTAACAATATGTGTAAAATGATTGATAAAGAGTTTTAAGTTGTGGTCAATTGAGTAATAGGATTGATGAAATGAATAGTGGTGTTGACGAAATCTATAATGGTTTTGACAAAATTAATAAATACTGACAAAATGTAAAAAATGATTGAGTAAGAGTCTTGAGTTGTGACCAATTGAGTAATGAGATTGACTAAAAGAGCTATGGTTTTGACAAAATCCATAATGGTTTTGATAAAATTTGTAAGCACTGACAATATGTGTAAAATGATTAATAAAGAATTTTGAATTATGGACAATTGAGTAATGAGATTAACGAAATGAATAGTGGTGTTGATGAAATCAGTAATGGTTGTGACAAAATCAATAAGTATTGACACATCTATAAAAGGATTGACTAAAAGTTTTGGATTGTAACTAATTGAGTAATGATATTAACTAAAAGAGTAATGATTTTGACAAAATTAATAAGTATTGACAATTATGTATAAAACGATTGAGTAATAGAGGCTTTTTGGTCTTTTCTTTTTCTTCTATCCCCTCTGTCCTTTGCATGTATTAAGGAGCTTTTTTGGGTTTTGAAAGTTGAAATGATATTTATTTATCTTTTTCCCAAAAAAAACATCACATGATTTTTTTTATTTGTATTGCATATTGTACATGTTTTAATATTATTTAATCTAATTAATTAAATTAAGATCTAATTTCAATTTTGAAATAGTAATAATGTAATTTTGAATGGATAAAAGTTAATGTAATATTTATTACAAATAAAAAATATTAACATTAAATTTTTTTTATAAAAAATAATCATATTCATATGCATGAAATAAAATTAATAATAAATCATAATATTCACACAATGGTGATGTATTGTTAATCGAAGATACCCCTTTTCTTTCTTTGAAAATATATTCACATAAATGTAATGCAACACATTTTAAGATTTAGGTAAGTAATACATGGCAACATACAGAAATGGTGATGTATTGTTAATCGAAGATACCCCTTTTCTTTCTTTGAAAATATATTCACATAAATGTAATGCAACACATTTTAAGATTTAGGTAAGTAATACATGGCAACATACAGAAAAGTTTTTTTAGATAATTATTATGATACAATAATTTTGAAAAATTAACTTTTATATTGGGAAAAAGAGACTTAAATACCACCTCAACTTCCAAAACCCAGAAAAGTTCATTAAAACTTGGAAATGCTAGAGAAGGGATGGGGTGAGAATTTGGATTTTTATGTTTTGGCTTAAAGACCAAAATGTCCCTTTCAAATACTCAGACATTTAAATTGTTTGGTTTGCCAAAAAGGGTGACTGCCATGCTAAAGTCAGCTGAAGCTGAAGGTGATGAAACAGGGAGCTGATCAACGTTGAAGAAAGGGAAGCTAGGAAAAGAGTAAAGTGTAAGTAAATTTTCAAAAACCATGATCTTTTCCACATTAATCAAACTATAATCGTCTTATTCCCATTATTCATATTGGTGGGTTTTGGGTGTGGTTCAATAGGTTTGAAGGTGTAGTATAGTAAAAAGTTTAGGCTTTATATAGGGTATGTGAGATAATTTATTTGGCGTTGTCAACAAGGAGATTGTTGGTGCTGTCATTGTAAGTAATTTATGTGGGATTTGGTTGTGGGTAAGTGGGTTTGTAGGTAGAGAGGGATTAAAGGTTGAGACTTTACATAAGCATGATGACATCAACGGTGTGGTGTTGGTTATTTATTTGTTTGTGCTAGCTATGAGAGGGAGTATAATGAAGAGCTTATTTATTTTTAATATGTTACATATTGAATTGGTGGGGATAACAGATTGGTTGGAGGGAAAAATTGAGACGTGGTTGACTTGTATATGGTACTTAGGTGGAAATGATATGGGTGTTTTATGTGGATGACTTGTTAATAGAAACAATTTATTGCAAGTAATGTATAAGAAAGGAACAAGTTCTTTAACATTGATGACTTGTATGCATTAGGTGTACGTGGAGTGAGTAATGTTCATAAGTCATTTGATCATTTGCATGATAGTTGTTGTCATGAACATTTCAAGTTTTCTGTCAACGCCATCACTGTAGTTATCATTACCATTACTAAATTTGTCATTACCATTAACAATAATATGAAGCCATTTACTTATTTTGTCAGGACTTAATGATTGTTTGAGAAACATTACGGTATTTATCAACAACATTACTGGTTTTATCACTCGTATTACTCAAATAGTCACAATCCAAAAATCTTGGTCAATCCTTTTACACATGTTGTCAGAACTTAGTGATTTTGTCAAATCCATTTTGGATTTTGTCAAAATCATTACTATTTTAGTCAATCCCATAATGGATTTGGTCAAGACCATCACTAATTTAGTCATTTCCTTTATAAATGTATGCTATCATGACATGGGTGTGCAGTTGGAGGTTAAATACTTAGTAAAGGTTGAACTATGTTATTAATTGTGAAACTGGAATTGTCAAACCCCTTCATAAAGTAGTCAATAGTCCAAGTTGGTCTGTTATGGGGATTTTTTTAGTGATGAAATTTGATTGCTATAAGACTAATATTGTAATGAAATCTTTTTTTTTGTTGCAAGTTAGCATGCAAGATGACATCGAATATTCAGGCAACACCTTTGAAGTCACTTATTTGATTTTTCTATATTGGGGGGAGTTTTAACTAATGTTGAAGGTGAAGATAAATATAATAGTGGGAGTATGAGGGTAAAATCGATAAAGGAGGGGATGATAGTTGAAGAATTGAGGGTAATGATAAGAGGATGGTTTGACATAGATGGTCATTGGTATGACATTAAATATACTTTGAGCTTTGATGAAAAGATATTAGTAGATCTCATTGATGATTCCAAATTAGAAAATTTGTTTCATTATAATAATAGTAGTGAACATATGTATGTGGCATGTAAAGGTAGTGATAATGTAGGAAGGGAAATGGATGATAGAAACACAAGTCATAATTTTAGTGGTTAGAGAAGTAGTTATTTCCTATACTGTTGTTATACTATGTTGACAACAATTGTCATTATCTATGAAAGGTTGATCAATTTTTGGGACTTGCAGAGCAAATGTGTTACATTGATGAGCTTGTGTGTTACGGACTGAGTGATTAATATGCACGGAATGAGTAATGAATATGTACAAAATGAGTACAGTGCAAGACCTCTTATGTGCTTTCCATGTGCAGTTTAGAGCGTACCAACACTGATGCCAGAGATGAACTCTAAGAAGTGGATGGATTTGTTGGTAGAAGTGAATCAAAGATTTGCACATGAGGATGATTTCAGGAAGGTGCTGCACAAATTCAGTATTTCACACAAATTTGAATAGACATATGTAAAGATTCAAGGGACTGTGTGTATGTTAAATGAAAAGTTGAAGATTGTCTGTAATATCCTCAATTTTGGGATTAGAAGCTTGAGAATAAGCCTGAATCATGTGGACTGCTAGCCCTTAGTTATAAATTCTGGGTCATTGGAACAAATTGCAAAGTTACAATGTGCTGCCAATGTGATTTCCTGTGAGGTAGTGAAATTGTCATGTATTTTTGAATAATCAAATGATGTCTAATGCTTATGAAATTTTCCAAAATAAAAGTAGACTTATCAAGCTTTAATTTGATAGGTTATATAAGTCATTTGGAGCTGTACACAAAAAGTTATACATTTTTGAAGTTAGTCAAGTGAAACTGGCAAGTTTATGTGGCAGTGTCCAATCAATGGAAATTTTGGAATGTTGTGCATCTATTTGGCTAAAGGGAATATTTTTCCTTAAAAATAGACTTAATAAGGGTTATATAGCCTTTGGAGCTACTGCAATTGGGTATCTATAAATAAAGATATGAATTTTCAAAGTTTGATGAAAATTCTGTTAGCTTTTTATCGAGGTGCGAAATTAAAAAGATATTGGCAAAAATATATATGCAAAATAGTCATTTGGCTAGATAAAATCTAAAGCACATATTTTTCCCTTTTCCTTATGAGATGGATGTGCAAAAGAGAAAGCAAAAGGGGAAATAAATACTTGGTCCAATTATGTCAAAAGATGAAGCAACTTGAATCAAGTAAATGAAGCTTGAAAAGTCAAAAGTAAGCACATGTGTTTATTAGCCATAAAATATAATATTGTAAGGAGGTGTAAGAGGATATTTTGAGAGAATCATTATCCTTTGAAGACCTCACATTTCAACCAACAAGAGGGAGTGAGAAAGGAAATTAATGTCGAGATAAATATGTCAAGAGTTGAAGCATTCTTGGCCAAGCAAAATGAGTTGAAAAGTCAAAAAACAAAACAAGTGATAAATGGCCATTAAATCAAGAGATTGATGAAGATAATTCAAGAGATCCTTTAATTCCTTTAAAGAGCACATTTATGTCATTTGAAGAGAGAGCAAAGAGAGAGCATTGTGATTAAGTTAAAAGAATGTTCGAAAAGCCAAAAGTTGGAATGTGTAAAAATTGCCAATAAAGTATAATAAATTAAGGAGGTGTAGGATGATATTTTAAAAGCTCTTCATCTTACCTCCAAGGCTATGTTTCGGCCACACAAGATCAAATAGAGAGAGAGAGAGAGAGAGAGAGTTGTTTCAGGAAGCAAGCATAAAGAGAAAGATCAAAGGTTCAAGAAGCAAGATCAAGGTGAGTTAGTAAGTAAATTCACTTGTTCTTGTCTTCAATCTCTTGAAAACTCTATCTAATCTCTATTCCTTCTTGAATAGCATGTGAAGCAAGCAAAATCAAGAGGGAAAGGAGAGAGAAAGAGGAGGAACAAGAGGTAAGCCATAAAACCTTGTTATCTTGGTTGATTCAAGGTGTTTGATGTTGTTGTGGTTGATTTGTATCTTTGTTTTGGATTGATTTGTGATTTGGGAATGCTAAACCCTAAGGGGAGGTGCTACCCAAATTTTGATTTATCATGATTAAGATGGTGATTATGAGGTTAAAAGAGGTTTTATGATTATTTTGTAAGTTGTGTTCAAATCTGTTTAAATTGATTTTTTGGAGGCATAGAACTTGCAACTTGTTTTTGAATGGTCAAAACTGGTCCAAAACTCATGAAAATATATAGGATGAAAGTACACATCTTGGGATTTAATTTGATAAGTAATATAAGCCATTTGGACTAGTGGATTGAAAGTTGTTTTTTCAAAGTTTAACTAGGAATCTGGAACAAAACTTGTAACAGTCTGAGTTTGATAGATTTTTGGGAAATGTGTGGCTGTAATTGAGACTTTGTGATATTTTTCATTGAAATAGAACTTAAATATCTTTTTATAGAACCTGGAACCAACCCATTTGGATTCTTTTAGAATCAATTATGAATTTCCAAAGTTGGGTCAACAAAACTGGTAGATTGGGCTAGCCTATGAATTTATGGCAATTGTGTTGAATTGTTATAAGTATTAGGCCAAATATAAGAAACATGTCCTAAAGGCCCATATAGCCCCATTAGACATTCAATTTCATGGCTCTAATAATATCGGTATTTATTTAGGGCCATGAGAAGTCAAGAAGAAGCATCTCTAATGGTTGGAAAACAAAAGGTATAAGAGGATGACTTAAGACAAGAGATAGTGAACTTAACTTGCATGTATTTGATGTGTTTTGCAACGCCCTAGTTACATTATCATTCTGATGAGTCTTTCATAGTGAATATGAACCACTAAGTGATATTTCTTGGTAAACAATTTCAAACCCCAACTCTAAAAACAGGATGTGAACCTATACTTGAAGGGGGTTTTTTTGAATAACTTAAATCATTTTGAAGATTATCCACCATGGTTCCCTACTCATTGTAACTCATCTTTCCTTAATTTTCTTTATTATTTTAATCAGAGTGATTATTTGCTCATTTTATGTGCGAAAGGTTTCTTAACTAATGGGCTCGTACCATACGATTACCTACTTCCAATTCAATTATCGTGCTTAGATAATTAATTCATTTGTCATACAGGTTATATAGTTATCCATTGCAAATGTATTAATTTACATAACAGACTAGTACATGAATAATTCTTCTCTTTTTCATTGCAACTTCTTTCCTGGAATTGTGTCCTAGACTCCTCTTCTGTGCTCAGTTGCCTATATGGTTGTTGGGAGAGAGTGAGATTCGGGGAATCTCAATAGCAAACATTACAGACAATACATGTAAAATAAATACTAGTGCATGATATGCTTGCCTTACATAGGTTCATATTCACATAATGATATTTTGCATGCTCATTGTTTTGTGTAACATACTTATGGCCACAGCAAAAACAAAAATAGAGCTTCATTTGTTCATACATGCTTCATATAATCAAGTAAAGTAATATAGCAAATCAATACACAACATAAACATCACATATATGCAAGTAATTATGTTCATTACCTTTTGTCTTTGAGTCCCTTTTTTGTACCTTTTCTTTCAACCATTGAAGTTGCTTCCATTGCATCTTCTTTCTTGATGTATCATGACCCTAAATACCTAATCACTTCATTAGAGTCATGATAGAGAGTCATTGGAAGTGTATATCAATATCCAATAAGTTAGGGATGCTAAACAATTCAATGTTTCTCAGAAAAATATGAAATGTTGGAAGTTGGGGTCTTGGCTGCGGCTAGGGAATCCTATGGCCACGGCCAAAAATGGTCCAGAAACATTTGGGCCGTGGCTAAGCAATCTTCTGGCCGTGGCCAAGAAATCCTCTGTTTCTTAGCTGAACTTCCAAAAACCATAACTTAATCTAAAAAAATCTAAATGGAGTAGTTCAAAGTTCTAAGTGACCCTCATTAAGTCTACTTTAATGAAAAAATATTACCCATTGCCAAATACAGGGGTAAATTTCCCAGAATCATCGAACAATACAACTGGTCTAGAAAAAGTTCCAGATTCAATAACTAACTTCAAAAATTCATATCTCAAATCTACAAACCCAAATGACACACAATACCTATCAAATTAAAGCCTTGAATTTCTACTTTAATCCTATAAAATTTCATGGCCATTGGACAAGATTTGATCTCTCAAAAACTCATCACAAGTAGACTGCTTCTAGAATACAAAATCTGGCAGCATTACTACTTTAACTTCAATCTGTGGGTTTTCAATCCAATCATTCTAAAATCATATTCACAACCTATTCCAATACAAAATCATGTGTAGAATCCATTTTTAATGTCAAAAACACCAAAATCATCTTCTTTCTATGGGTTCTAGATCTAAACAAAAATAAGGGGAAATATAAAACTATACAAAACCTTAAGAACTCCTCTTGGCCAAAATCTAGAGGCAAGCCAGAGGTCCAAGAAAACTCATAAAAAACACAGCATATGCGGTTCAAAATGATGTCAAGGATTACTTCTTTGCATTTTAACAACCAGTTTAAAATTCTGGTGGCACCCGGCTAACTAGACGAACAAAAAAACCTCAAATCAGAAAACGGAGAACATAGAAAGAAAGCTCTTAGTAAGTGGAACAACTTTCCTGAAAGACTTATAGGACGATAATAGTGATTCGGGGTTAGAATCGACTCCAGAGCTCAGGGACACAACACTTTTCATCCTTCTTCTCTTTTCTTCCATTTTCTCACTATTTTTCTCTATTTTTGGGCTGTTTAGACGAAATTAAGAAGTGAGAGAGGTGGTAGGATATTTAATCACATATGCTTAAGTCTTATGGTGCGATGTGTCTTGATCTTGCTACACAAGATACCTAATGTCCTTGAAAGTACATCCTCTCTTCTTTACTCTCTCTCCTAGCCATCCTTTATGGGTCAGAGGAAAGAGAGGCCTGACAATTTCCTTAGACTCCCGGGTTTGGTGTTCGGGAAGTCAAGTACATGACCGGGCTGAGACCAATGGATTCCCCGAAGTCAGGGGCTAGGTGACTACTCTCGAGAGTTCCAACTCCAAAGGTAAAAAGTAAGTGCCATTATTAGGGACACTTGTCACTTTCTTAACATGCCAACAAAAAAGTTGATTGGTACTTTGTAATGATGAGAGGACACTTGTCACTCTCTTATGGTGCCAGCATAAAAGTTGTGCCATTATGTGTTATCCTTGCGTACTTTATTAACATTACTTAATAAAGTTACTTTATCAACGAATACCTGGGATTCTACTCGATACCGTGGCATGTATATTGAGGCATGCCATACAACGTTCTGATTCCTCAAATCTAAAAATTATGCCTTTGTGCCCAGCAACCACCGACAAAATTTCCTTTAACTACTTACTCTCATATTTTACCATCCTCAAAGTCCTAGACCTAAAATTTAGGATATTGCATGTCTGCTATGTATTGATTTGCAGTATTATTATGCTTGATTATATGAAGCATGTATGATTGAATGAAGCTTTGTTGCTGTTAAACTGTGACCATAGATATTTTACATGAAACATTGAGCATTCAGAAATGTCATTTTGTAAACATGAGCCTATGTAAGGCAATCATATCTTGCACTAGCATCCACCTTCCATGCATTGTTAGTAATTGTTTGCTACTAAGATTCCCTCGAATCTCACCCTCCCCAACCAACCATTTAAACAGGTAAAAGCAGAGAAGAGAATTGCACTAGAGGATGCAGTGATGGAATGAAGATGAGAAGATGAGAAGATGTCTGAGTTCATTAAATGGGTCTAGAAACCCTAGTAGCTCTATGCGGTTACATTATTTGTAATTATTATGTACAATTCCTATGGAAAATTTCTGTAATTAAACAATTATTATCAATATATTTATGTTATTCCTGTGTGCCTATCAAACTGTGAGCAACCGTTTTAAACAATGTGGAGATAAGATAAGGACCTTACATTGTCTATGGAGGATAACTGTGAGGGAAATTGGGAAGAGCACTCATTTTGTACATGTGACAAGATACACTAAAGAACATGTTCATACAGGCCAAGACAATCTTAAATTCACACATGCTCGAAGTGCTAGCTTGACATCATCAATTATTATTGATGTGGTTAGAAATTACACAGACATATGTCCAAATGAAATAAAGAAGAGTTTAGCTAGAGATCATGTTGTGAAATTAACATATAAGCAAGCATATAGGGCAAAGGAAAAGGAAATAGAGGAAATTCATGGCAGACCTGAATAGACATATATGTTAATACCATTGATATGTGATTGGTTGAAGGAAAATGATAAGAGGATTGTGGCTGAATGGCTGGCTATGGGAGAAACACCTTTAAGCATGTATTTATAGCATATGGCTGTTGTATGGAGGGGTTCATACTGGTGCCAGACTTGTACTATATAAAAATGGAACCCATTTAAATGGATTATACAAGGGAACTCTGCTGTTAGTTTTTGCCTTTGATGCAAACAATGAATTGTTGCCATTCACCATTACTATTGTCAAGGGAGAGACAATTGAGGATTGGACCTGGTTCTTTCAGATGATTAAGAAGATATTAGGTTTATTACAAATAACAATTGTCTCTTACCAACACAATGCAATAATCGCTACTGTGTGAGGATTATTTAGAGGTGAAAGGCATGTGTACTATTATAGACACATTAAGGAGAACTGTAATGCCCAACTGCTTAATCAAATAAAGGAGAGAGAACATCGGCAGGCAAGGGAGGCAAAATGGACTCTACTTAATTGATACAATTGCATATGTAAGGCTTGATAGTGACTTCTGTAAAGCTCTAAATTTTGATTAAGGGCTAATGACGATTGTTTAGAATGATTTTGTGAATTAAAGTTGATTTGAGACCTGAATTAATTATTAGAAATGCCCAACACCTTGTATTTTAGCATAATTATGTGACAAAGTAATTTTTAGAGCTAAAATAGGGGTAAATAGTGCATGGAAGAAGGAAAAGAATTTAATTGTTATGTGGCAATTTAAGTTAATATGCCACAATCAGTGGAAAAATTGAAAGAATGGAAAATTATCGGTGAATTAGTTAGTGATTAATGAAGAAATTAATTACTAACTAAAAGAAATGAGATGTGTGACTAAATGGCTAATGGAGTAGTTTGTGTAATTATGTGGTTGCTTATTTGGTGAGAAATAGGAGAATTGGGAGATGTGACAAGCTATATGATGATAGAGTAGTTGGGGAAGTCAAACCCCAATATTTTATCATTTCGTTCTCTCTTCCTTCCCACCATTTTGATTGAGCATGGTATGGGCTTGGTAGTGTGACCATTTCTCCTTCTTCCTCACACTTTCATCGTTCATTTCTCTCTCTTTTTTCTCCAAAATTTCAGCAGCCATTGTTATGCTAGAGAGAGGAAGAAAGTTTGGTCTAAGGTAAGCATTTTGACACTCCAAATGACCTTCTATGCCAAAAACACTCTTCTTTAATCTTGCTCCTTGAGTTGAGGGCTTCATTTCTATGGTTTTAGATTTTCCATTGGTGGTGTTTTGAGCACTCAAGAACATCTAGAGGTTGGTGAAGCAAGGAACACCTTTGAGAAAGTTGTAGAGGTGAGTAAGAAGAACACTTCCATATATGTTTTGTGCCATTTGGTTAAGCCTTGAAATTATGGAAAATTTGCCCTATTTTTGAAAATTAGGGTGTTAGAGAGTTTAGCATAATGTGGTCATAGAAATGGTGCCATGTTATATGTTTTGAATTGATAGAATGTATTTGAGGTTAAATTGTGAAGTTTGAAGTTTTTGAGAAGTTGCATTGTGTTGTTGCCTATGCTAAATTATGTCAAATTAATGTGAATATGGTCGTTTTGATGTCTCTATTGGCTTCCTTGTGAAATTTTGTGTGGGAATGAGTTTTGGAACCATTGAAGACATATGTTGCAAAGTTGGAAAATTCTAGAAAATGTTAAGTGTGAATTGCTGTGTAAGTAGACAACTTTGCATAGTAATTTGAAATAACAAATGGTATTGAAATGTGGTGAAATTTTCCAGGTTTGTAGTTTACATCAATGTTTTAAAGGTCAGTGGGTCATGGTTTGTTCGGTCTATCCAGTCGGACCGGTGGTTGAACCGGTACTGTAATTATTAAATAAAAATAATTTTATATAAAAAAATATATTAAGTTATCAAATATTTAAAAATAAATTTAAATGATTTAATCTCATAATAAATTAACAAACTTATGTAACAATACATATCACAATCCACAAATTATTGGTCATAAAATATAGTACAAACAAAAATAAATATTAAATACAAAAATGAAAAAAATAAGGGACATTGTTTAAAAATATGTAAAAGATTAAAACTTAAAAATGGCTAAAACAATATTAAACATAAAAAGATGCAATTGACAATTCAAATTGTATCATGTATTTGTTCCAAACAAATTATACCTAGCATTGTTTCCTCGATGAATATGTGTGACAGCAAAGATGTTTAAAAAATTAAATGTTTTGACATTGGAAAGAGAGAATAGTACAGAAAAGACTGTAACAATAATGACTTGTAGCAGTAAAAGAGTACATTCTACTTTTCAATTTTCATTTCACATTTGCTTGTCTTTCTCTTTCTTCCTTTCATTTCGTTTTGGCGGCACCTTTCCTTTGCGTTCAAGCTTCGACAAGTTTAGGGTCATGGGCTCATGGTTAGCAAGTTGTTCAAGTTGCTTCTTTAGATTTTTTGAGTTCATTATTTCTATTTTTATTCAAGGAAAGATAGGGAGGCATTGGATTTTTCTTCTGGTTCATCCTCCTCCCCTTCCTTACTCTTCTTCCTTCACTACAAAAAAAATGGTATTCTGTAGCGGTGACATTGTAGCGGTTATACCAAACCGCTACAAATATTAACATTTGTACCGGTTTTAACCTAAACTGCTACAAATTTGTAGTGGCAAGCTACCCACCAAGTAGCGCGACAGATTAGCAGCGTTTTTTGTAGCGGTTAGGTAGAAAAAACCGCTACAAATTTGGCGTGAAATTCCCGCTAAAACTTGTAGCGGTTCAATTCTAGCAGTTAATAAACAAAAACCACTACAATATTCCCGCCAATTGGCATGACCAAGACCCACCAACAGTGTAGCGGTTATAGCAACAAAACCGCTGCAAAATCCCAAACGTCGCGTATTTGTAGTGGTTATAAGGATATAACCTCTATAGAATTTCAGGAGTCTCCATGTTTGAGCAGCTGTGGTCAGATTTGGAGCAGCAGATGGCACAGCAGCAGCAGATGCACTAGCTGTATCTATAGCAGATGTAGCTGCAGCTGCAGGCTGATTTGATCTACGCTCAGTAGACATAGTGGCGTGATATCGCGAACAACATGCTCGAGCAGTCATGGAGTCGCCTGTTCCCGGATGAGCAGTATTCACAGGTTCCCTTTGTCCCTCGGTACGTCATCCAGACTACTCCTCCTCCTCCTGCTGATGATGATGGTGCGGTTCACTCTGCCCAGCTGACTGATCCAGCAGCACCTGAGGGAGCCCTACCTGAGGGAGCACCAGATAATCAACCCCCAGCTACTTAGTTTAGGACATCTTTTTTTATTTGTTGTTGAAACATCTGTAAATAAATATATATAATTTTCCATTTCAGAACTTAAATTCTTATTGTGTTTACCATAATTATATTTATATTATTAAACCGCGTTGTTGAATTTGTGAATTAATTGCAACAATATTATTTATATTTCTAAAATAAAAAAAATAAAGCATATATGTATTTGTAGCGGTTTAATAATAAAAACCGCTACAAATATATATGGTTGTAGTGGTTCTACAAAAAAAACCGCTACAAATATACATAATATTTGTAGCGGTTTAACAATACAAACCGCTACAAATACTCAACATTTGAATTTTGGAATTTGCCGCCTTTGTACACATTTGTAGCGGTTATTTTATGTATAACTGCTACAAAATAAAAATAATTTTTCCATTTAATGTCCAACGGCTTTAATATTAGTAGCGGTTGTATATATATAACCGCTACAAATACTTAACTTTTAAATTTTGAATTTCCCACCACTGTGTGCAAAATTCTAACGGCTTGAAAATTAGTAGCGGTTTTATACATATAACCGCTACTAGTTTTTTAGAATTGTAGCAGTTAGTGTAGTGGTTTTTGAACGACTACAAAATTTTAAATGTTGGAATTTCAGAATATAAGGTTCTTGACATTCGTCATTCTCTATTCACTCATCTTCTTCTCTATACTTTCTTCTCTCTCACTAGTAGCTATGGATAAATCATGGATCAGGTTGCCACGCAATTCTCTGGAATATTTGTGCTGATTAAAAAATTTCTTGGATTTCACATTCACTTACCCCAGTTGTAACGGTAAGATCATCTGTTTGTGTCAGAGATGCAAGTTCAAGAAGTGGCATGCACGGAATGTTGTGAAGGAATATTTTCTTCTGAAGCCTTTCCCTGAAGACTATACGTTCTGGGCAGTTCATGGTGAGAAGGCCGGCATTAGATATGATAATGCTCTTCCTCGAAGTTCTCAAGTAGGCGTTTGGATTTCAAGGCGACAACTTCAACAAATAAGTGCACGGTTCTGAGCTAGTTTTTATGAGGAATGAAGCAGCTCGGGATTTTGTCAGCTTGATGGATGAAGCAGATTGTCCTTTATATCAAGGTTATCGCAAATATTCTAAATTATCTTTCTTGATCAAATTGTATCATATCAAGTGCTTGTGTGGAATCATAGATAAGGGAATATCGATGTCGCTCGAATTATTACAAGATGCATTCCCGACGCTGAGATTCCCACAACGTTCTACGAGGCCAAGAAGATTATCAACAGGTTGGGGTTGAACTATCAAAAGATTGATGTATGCCCAAACGATTGTATGCTGTATTGGGGAGACGATTCCAGTAGGGAGACTTGTAAGAGATGTCACACATCGAGGTACAAGACAATTCGGAAGGGGAAAAAGTAGAAGAAGAAACCTGCAAAGATTCTCAAGTACTTCCCTTTAAAACCTCGCCTACAAAGATTATTTATGTCGTCTAAAACTACGGAGCACATGAGGTGGCATGCTGTTGATAACAATGAAGACGGTAAATTAAGACATCCCCGGATGCAAATGCTTGGAAAACATTTGACAACAACTTTCCAAATTTCGCGACTGACCCCAGAAATGTTCGTCTTGCGTTGGTGACCGAAAATTTCAATCCTTTCGGGAATCTTAGCACAAGTTACAGTATTTGGACGGTAGGCTTAGTTCCCTACAACTTACCCCCTTGGATGTGTATGAAAAAAATCTCTTTCATTATGTCTATGATGATTCCAGGCAAAAAGGCACTGGGTAATGACATCGATGTGTATCTCCACCGCTTATTGCTGAATTGGTTGACCTGTGGAATATCGGCTTGGAGACGTACGATGCTTACGGCAAATATCTCTGAAAAACATTTTGTTTATGGGGATGTTATAGCGGTTGGGTGGAACCGCTATAAAGGATGTAGTGGTTATTTTCCTTGAGTAGCGATTTTATATAACCGCTACAAAACCGCTTGCAACATATGATTTAGTAGCGGTTTTCCTAACCGCTACTAATGTTGTTTGTAACGGTTAAAACCGCTACTAATACCTATTTTTAACCGCTGCTAAATCATATTTTTTTATAGTGCTTCCTTTTTTTCTTCGTTAGTATGTCTCAACCTTATCACCTAACTTGTCTGGTTTTTCAAGATCCGCTTCGGCTTCTGGCATAGTGACAGTTTAGGGATGAAACACCGGTTCTTGCTGGATTAATCCGGCTGAACTTCTAAAATGGCTTTAATCCAAATAACGACCCATTTGGTACTTCGAGCGATTGTCCGACCGGTCCGGCCGTCCAGCCCAGCCCAGGTTCAAAATCATTATTTCATATTGCAAGCTTTCCATTGATATAAAGTTTGGTTAATTTTGAGTTTTGTTCTGAGAGATATGGTCATTTGAAAACAGCCAAGAATTAGGGCAATTCTTAGCCAAGATAAGAGGGTACTGACCACGGCCCAAAGGATGATGGCCATGACCCATGACTTTTTGACCTTCTCTTGGCCGTGGCCCAAAGGAGGCTAACTGCTGCCCAAAACCTTCTGGCCATATCTTGGTTGCGGCCCAAGGGTAGGCTAGTTATGGCCAACCCCTATTTTTTAGCACTTGTATTTTTAAAAAGTGGTCTTCAATCTAGTATTTCCTAACCCTTTAGGGCTATTATTAGAAACATTTTTATCTTCCTAAGGGACTTTAATGATAACCAAATCTAAGTGTTTCAAAGTCATTTGAGTATTGAATAAGTAATAACTTGCCATCCTTAATTATGATTATAGGATTTGATATTTGCCTCGATCATAGAAGGCCTATGCCTGAACAAGAACGGAAAGATCAAGGTAGTGATACTTTCTCCTATATCATGTTTAATGCAATGTATATGTGTATTTATCATTGAATGATCAATTGGGTCGTGGTGGGTAGTCTGACCTTTAATGCTGCTGTTGCTGATTGGGTTTGTGGCAGTTAGCCTGGCCCTGAATGTTGCTGATTGGGTCTGTGGCATTTAGCCCGGCCTTGAATGTTACTGATTGGGACATGACGGTTAGCCCGGCCTTGAATGTAGCTGATTGGGACATGGTGGTTAGCCCGGCCTTGAATAAATGATTGAGTCATGGCGGGTAGCTTGGCTTTGAATGCTGATGTTGCTGAATTATGATATATGCTTAAATGCTTTGTTTAATTATATATCATATACGTGAAATGTTACTACTGAGATTCTTTTGAAGTTTACTCTTTCCAATTAACAATTTTAACTGACATGAGTGCCGTTGGTGGGGCCTTAGTTTTGATGTAATTTCTAGGGATAGAGTTGAAAAGAGGAGGAAATTTTGAGGGGTTTATGGTTCTGGAAAAAACTCATTAGAACGCATTATAGAAGATTGCGCGTGGGGTTTATGCATCGGTGATGGGTGGCGCATGATGGTTACCGTTGCTCTGATTGCCTTCACTCTTTTGGGTTCCACAAATCGGCAGTTTTTGGTCCTCCCTGTCTCGGTGGTGTACCACCACTCGCCGTCCTATACTGGTTTGTGGTGACTGGTGGCTCTCTCTCTTTCTTCCCTGTCTCTCTCTTTGCCTCACTGTTTGTGCCAGAATCGTGCTTTTGAGTGGTGTACTAATGCTCTGATACCATATTGAACTCAGAGGACATTGAATAACTCTCAATCTGTTATATATTAATTAGAAATCCAGTACACTATATATAGGACTCAAACAGAGCAATCATCGATGAGCCCTAAATGTGAGAGATTACAAAATCAAATCATTTCCTAAAATAGCTAGACAGTAATCAGGGAATAAGACAAGGCTACCATCATGGGATTACAATCATGCTAGAATTATGGGATCTCCTCAATCATGAGTTGATTTCCTATCGTCGGCTTTTAGCCAACCCAACCCATAGCCGCTGGGTTGGCGGGTAAGCCTACCCAACCCATATTATTTTTTTTTTCAATTTTTTTAAAAATATTCTAAAATTATTTTTTTACAAACCTAAACCATAAAAAAATTAAAAATACATTACAAATTAAATATTCATCACAAGTCTAAACATGACAAAATAAACATAAATCCAAAAGCCATTATTAGAACTTAAAAATAATCAATAATTAGTTGATATTAATGGTGTTCGAATTTGAAGCATGATGTGAAGCTGTAAGATTTTCTTCAGCTAGATCACTTTGCTTGTCCATAGGTAAATCCGCCACTAACATAGATAATATAACAACGTAAGAGATAATATTATGCTAATTTTAAATAAATCAGTGAATGACAATGAGATAAATGGGTAAATATAATTAGAAGATAAATGACAATGAGGAGTGGAGTAACAGTAGACTAAGGCAAGAAATTGGGTTTGGGACTTTGGGTCTTTTGGCTTAGAACTTCTAGACTTGGGTCTTGGGTTACATAAAAAAATATATGGGCCAACCCGTTAACTCGATGGTCGAACTCGCAGCGGGTTAGGACTACATGGGTTTGGGCTTAAAAGAACCACTCCCTGGTGCGAACCCACAAGGGAAGATCCTACGAACCCACAACCAATTCTGAAATATACACACCCCAAGAAAGCTAAACACAGATCGATGATCCACTTGAACCCTGAACACGAAAGAACAAGGACCCGAAGTGTTGGAAAAATGCCACAAGGTTGATCAAGCCTTGATAAGTTTGTTAGTTCTAAAAAGAACCCTTAGAGAGAATCCACTCTCAAGAAACAAAGTGCAGAAGTGCAACTTGCATTTATGATTCAAATCTGAATTGTGTGTTACAAATGAAGAAGCACCAAGTATTTATAGGGAAATATGTCCTAATTGTAGTAGGTGCAAATCTGAACATAGAAAATACAAAGTCTAATACCATGTGCTAGGAAACCAAGTCTAATACATGAACACAAAATTCTAATACAATCTAGAAGAAAGTTGAAAAATCAAATACAACATGCAAGAGAAAACAAAAGTCAAATCTGCCACCAACTCCTTGTTGATTTTCGCACACCTAACTTCAAGAATATGTAATCAGCAAATTAAGGCTCAAAATGTGCTTATTTAGGCCCAAATGAGCCTCCCATGTGTAGTACTTGGTCCAAGCTCTTTAATTCCAAGTTTGCAAGCCCAAAACTTGATCAATATCTCCATTTGCAGCCCATATGAAGTTAGTGACGTTTTCAGCATTTTTGTCAAGCTTTGATCCAATTGCTACTTGCTTTGTCCAAGTATCTTGCACTAGCCCATTTAATGCTTCCTTAATTTGTTTGGCTCTTGCTCTTGTGATTGGTCCACTTGGTATTTGCAAAGGATCGCTTGAATTTGACACAACTTGCTGGATCGCATCACTCCCCAATGTCCCAATTTTACAGTACTCAAACCGCCCATGTGTCGAGTTAGGCAAGCTTGGCCCATAGTCTAAACCTATATTACTAGCACTACATGGATCAATTCTCTAACTTACTTAAGGAGGGTTGAGAGTTTTTAGTTCAGAATTTCATCGTGACATGCTGTGGTGAAGGCATCCATAACAACTTCCTGATCAAATTGATGCCGACATCGAAGGTAGTAAAATGTCGAGCTTTATTGCCTAAGCACTGTTTCAAGCTTTGGGATATTGTTGATTTGGAAGAGTAGTGGCGTCAACCTTCCATGGTCACAGGTGAAGGTTTAGAAGTCTTTTATCCTGTTAGTTATCTCACTGTCATTTATTCTTCTGTCTGTTCTCTTTCAGATGTTATAGGGTTCCTTTCTAGCATTGGTCCTTTGTGGAAAGTTAAGTTTAAGGGAATGATGACATATGAGCTTGCATTTGTGGTTGCAGATAGACTGTAAAATGTCAATCATTCAAACTCATGTTATATCAATTTTGATTAATCCAAATTTTTGTTCCTTTTAGTTTTTAGTGGCATAGGGAATCGTTTGTCTGTTGTTCTTCATGGTGAGTTGGCCAAGGAAGTGAGGAAGGACTTTAAGGTTGTATCTCGGTTGTCCAACTTGATTCTCATTTTGCAGTTTAGGTTGATTAGGAGAGGACACAATATATATTAACTACACTAACTATGTTTTTTTATGACTTGTAAGTTTCTTAGCATTAATAAGGTCTATATTGTACAGGCTAAAAAAAACATGAATTCCGACTTCATTTTGATTAAACAATTGGAAAGAGATTTTATGCTAACACATACGGTATATAATAACCACACTAGAATATTGTTTTACAACATCTATGCTGCTATGACACTAGTGTACCTATTCAAATTGCAATGTAGAATCATACTTTGTAATATACATATGTTTTATCTACCTTTTAATATTGGTGGCTGTGATTAAATCATGTTGTATTATTTTCAAACTTGATATAACATTGGTTATATTTCATTTACTCACAGTACATGATTTTCGAATAATTGTTCAAAACATGATCATGATATATGTACTCATTGGTATTTAAATGTGGGTAGGGGTAGTAAAGACTATATTAACATATTTGTGGTTCAGATTTAAGGTTTTGTTTATTGGTTTAACTCAGTTTTTGAATAGGTCTGCTGGAGTTGTAATGGAATTATTTTTTAGTCATATAGTGTCTTGGGAAATTGTCCTACATATCTTAGTGTCTTTTTCTTGATTTCATGGTAACATGCATTTATAGGGAAAGTGACCATGGTCAACTATTGTTCTGCAACAAGGATTTTTTGGAACCCAAGATTCAATGAGATTCTTCCATTGAGGGCTTTGCTGTTGTCAAAGAGGCGTATTAGGAAAGTGTAGCAGCTGGATCTGTATGATCGAAGGTCATTTTTTGTTAGTAGATATATGGTCTTGCATGACCGTATTTTGAATAGCTTTGTGTACTCCAGAATCAAAATTAGAACAATGCTGCTTTTTGTCTATTCTGGAGGTCCACTACTTCTGATTAATGTTATTACTTACTAATTAATTAGTGGTAAGGATGTCACCTATTGGTATTTGCTTTTGGTTAGTACAATATCCATAAACAATTGGAAAATGAATTTTGATTTAAGTGTGGGAATTTACAATGATGTTAAAATATGGTACTAACCAAAAGGCATTTAAACTCATATGTCAACTTCAGTTTTTTAAAAGGAGTTGTGTATATTACAGAATCAAACTTACAACAATGATGATTGGTATTTGCTTTTGGTTAGTACTTAGCATATTCATAAAGAAAGTTCAAAAGGACATTTAATTAATGGTAAAGTAAAAAAATCATTTATGATTACAGTAGGCAGAAGTACAATGGGTTTAAAATATGTTACTAACCAAAAAGGTAGAATGAACTCATATGTGTTTCTATTTCCTCAAAAGGAACTAAGGAAAAATAACAAAATGAAGTTTTTTCTGCTATTTATCTTTGATTTAATGGGTTCTTATCTAACGGTTTTTAAACTCATATGTTGTTTCTATTTCTTCAGAATGAACTAAGGAAAAAGTTCTCCAGCCAATGAAAGGCAGTAATTTTTCTTACTTCAGCCATCTACAAGGTATTGCAATCCCTGAAATCTCAGTCAAGTCTATAATTCTTTATTACTTCACTAACTACAACTTAAATTCCTGTCAATCAATGTGTCATAATCAAGGTTTTTCCGTTGTGTAGTTGTAAATGCATAACTTTTTATACGATATGTCCTATAAGTATAGTTTTATGACTACAATGGCTAATGAAGTAGGTGAGACACAGCTTCATATGTGAGTAAGGATGAACAATCACTTGCCCTGGAACTGTTCCAAATATCAGACACATTTTTTAATCCCTCATGCCTAATGCCTAATGCCTAATGCCTAATGCTTATAATATATGTTATAACCATGTAGTATCTTGGAAAAATACATTCTATTAAATGCCTAATGTCTAATGCCTATATTATAATTCCAAACTGGTAAATAAAATAATTTTCCATGTGATTCTTGTTTAATACATTCTATTAAATGCCTAATGTCTAATACCTATACACAAGTTTAAGTTACTTTTTAATTTGGCCCCTTCTGTAAAAGAAGAGCCTGCTGCGATTCTTGTTTTTGTGTTGAGCTTCTTTCTGTTAAAGAGATATTGTCTCAAACTGTTAAAAAGCTTACTATCTATTTATTTGGTGAGTTCTTCTTTCTCCTGCATTGTTTATCTCACTTCCTTTCCAATTAACCTTATACATTTCTTCTTAGATGTCATTGGCTTTGTGATAAACATTAGCCATTTAGAGGAATACCATTTTGGATATGAGTTAAGACTAAGATGCACCTGATATTCAGTGATGAGAGGTACATTCACCATATTTCAACTAATTTTTCTATGGTTTAGGAATGGTTTAATACATTATAATTAAATTAAAAATTGTATGTGTGGTAGGGAGAATATTATCCAAATTGTTTTATATGATAAATGTGCTTTGAATTTCTGTATGAACTACTTCAATGCTATGCAGAATAAGGGTTGGCTTTGATGAAAGGGGTTAGTGTGTTCTCATATTTTTGACAAAATGAACATAACTCAGTTTTGTTTAGTTTTGATGTCATTTTTTGTCATGATGGTTATGGCCCCTCATTCAAGTTATATTTTTCATAATTAAGGTAAACCGAAGGTTTGCAGCTCTTTTCATGCAACTAAGATGTACTCTAATCGGAAGTTCCCAGAGGTTAAACAATTTCTTCAAAGGTATAGAAAATTAATAATGTTATAGGTCTTCTATGTGCATTCTTTGTTTGAGGCTATGTCATAAGTTTAGTGCTGACTTTCTTTACATCTGCCCACAGTGCTCAAAACATGCCATCATTAACGATTAGTTCATTAATCAAAGTGTTGAGATGTAAAGGTCTAACTCTGCAGTTGACAGCATCCTAAGGAACATACCTACAGTCAAAGTGCCTGGCATCCTTCACCAAGAAGTGGTGTGTTTCATATTACATTTATTCAATGTTTACTTCTTGGGTTATGACCACTAAGTGAAATTCAATTCTTTGAAGGAGAAATATTTTGCTATTTTATGTCAGTTTAAGAAGTTTGAAACCCGTCATGGATGGCTTTATGAGGGGTATGCAAGGTGTGGACTAAACTGAAAGTTATGAATGGATCAACTTCATGTGGCAGCAACTACTATAAGGGGAAACCTTGTAATATTCAATCAAAGTATGGTAATTATTTATAATTTTACTGGGAATAATATTTGCCTTCTATAAACAGTACATACTTAGTCATGATAAAGAGGTTAATAAATGGGAGAGGAAGGTTCTGATTCCTTTATACATGGAAGAAGTGGTTTTTTATTTAGTATTTTTCAGTATGGTTTTGAATATGCATGTTGCACTAAGCGATGGTATAAGATTGGTATAGCCCTTATTCAATTTTTTCCCTCCACATGTAGTATCCAATCAAAGTATGGTGTTTATATATAAGTATACTAGGGATAAGTTTTGCTTATTGTTTTTGGAAAAGGAATAATTCACATTCATGTTAGTTTTTGTAGGCTGAGACTTAATTACCTAATTGGTGATGATTTTGGAACTGCATTAATTGTCCTTTTAGACAAGCATGCATGTGAGCTTATGAAGAAAAGAGCAGCTAAGTTAAAAGCTAATATTTCTAAAATATGAGTATGCATATTTTCCTTTCATGACCATTAATCTGCTTCAGACATTTTTTTGACTTCTCTCATTATGTTTAAAAATAGGACACAATCAATTGAGTTTCCTAATGAAGTTGACAACTTGATTGGGAAGAAAATGATTCTCAAGATAAAGTTGAACAAGTATAACAAGGAGCACCCAAATTCAAGTGTATCAGTTGCAATGTATGCAGAATATGCTAACCTTATTAATGAGTTTAATGAAGCTACTTCTGAGGTTTATTATTACTGTATCGATAATGGAAATGCTACACCAATTCAGTACATTTTAATGTACTAACTTATCTTCATTTGAATGTTTATTAGGTGGGACAAGCAAGTGGTTCAGTCAATGACTTAGAAGATTTTATCTTCATGAGCAATGCTATTGTTGAAGAGAAGGGCGTAATAGAAATTGATGAATGTATTATGTAATGTTCAACTTGGGATTAAGGGCTAATGACTTCAAAAGTAAATGTAATTATTGTTGAATAAACACTTTTGAAGAATACTATGTGAATTACAATCCAAATGTGATCTGATAAGTGCCTAAACCCTGTATTTAAGCTTAATTGTGTGATAAAGCTTAAAATGAACCCTAAGGGCAAGGGATGGCGCATGAATGAAGAATGGAATGATATAAATATGTTTAGTGGTGATTTAAATGGGATTACTATAATCAACGACATAATAGGAAGAATAAAAGTTACCGACCAATTGGTTAGTTACCGAAGAGGAGACTCAGTGGTAACATAAAGATCAATGGTTGTGATTCATTGAGCAAGAAAGTGGAATTGTATGTGAGAGTGTTCATGTGTGCCCATGCAAGAAGTCATACGATCTTGACAAGTGTCAACTTGTAGGCCATAGATGATGGTCAAAAGTTCAAACTTCTTTCCTTCTCTCCTCTCTCCCTCCAAGTCGGCCAAGTAGACTATAGGGAAGCCAAAAATCTGTTACGTCTTCATCATTTCATCTCTCTCTCCATTCTCCATTTTCACTTCAAGCCAAGGAAGAAAGAGAAAGTGAAAGGTGAGATTTTTGGTGGTTTAATGTCCTCTTTAGCTCAACTCATTTTCTTTAAAGTTGTTGATGGTTATGAGAGCTACATCTTTATGGTTGTAGATTTTTGAAAAGTGGTGTTTTAGTGCTTGAAGAAATTTGAAAGTTGAGAAATCAAGAAACCAACCTTGGGAAGAGGAAGAGGTGAGTTTTGAAACATTTTGACATCTTCATTGTAATTGTTGGTTAAGTTTTGAGATTTGTGGATTTTTCCCTGATTTTGGTATAATTTTGAATTAATGATTTGAATAGTGTATTATGTTGGATTTGGTGTATTATTGTGTGTTTGTGTCATTGGAATTGATTTAGAACCTTGCAAGAAAAAGTGTTGCAATTGGGTAATATATGGCAATGTGATGTTTAAAGGAAAAACTTATTATTGGAATGAGAATTTGGTTGTTTTGGTGTTTTCAATGGGTTCTTTAAGAAAATTTTTGTGGGAATGGGTTGTTTACGAAGTTTGGGAGCCATTGACATATGGGTTTGAGATTTGGAAAATTTTGTCATCTGCTGCGTTTTGGCTTCTGATAAGCCTCACGCAAGTGCACAAGGGTGTCACTTGAGTGCAGCATTATATTTTCTCTTTTCCTTCAGTTCTAGTTGCACTCCCACCCGGTTAAAGCAGAAGTATATGTTCTTACTTGTGAGTGATATGAGTCATTACTCAAGTGAACCTTGTCTCACTCGAGTACAAGAATACTATACACTATAGACTTGCATCTCGAGAAAACACTTGTGACCAAATGCTCAAGAGGGTATGCTAGCACTCGCAAGTGTTGTGCTATCACTCGAGTTCTAGAGCTAGTACTCGAGTGCACTTCTTACTCTAGGGTTTCTATTGCTCTCGGGTAGTCACTTCTTGTACCTCACTCGGTAGGACTCGGGTGAGTATGAGTCTATCACTCGAGTGTTGGGTTTAGGACTCGAGTCCTGTGATCATTTTCTATCTCAGCTGTTGCTCTCGACCAAGCACTCCTTAAGTGAGCCATTCTTACTTGAGTGCAAGTATTCCTGTCACTTGCGTGAATCATCTATTACTCGAGTGCAAGAGCTAAAAATCAATGTTTTCTCTTTCGAGAGGGGGTTTTGATCAAGTTTTTCCCAACCTTTTAGGAATATGTCTAGGCTTCTAGTGGCCACCTAAATAGTTCAAATGATAACCAATTTTAAGTGTTGTGAAGATAAGAATTTGGAATATATAATAACTTGTCCTTGATTTGGTTTATAGCCTTTGATATTTACTCTGATTGCGATCAACCGGTGCCAGTGTACACCAGGAAAGAACAAGGTAGTGAATTTTCCCTTATACTATGTGTAAATGTAGTGTATGTATGTGTTATCATTGTTTATCATGTTGTGGATGCTGCAAAGTCTGTATATGTGTATGTCTTTCACCTGCGGCCGCATGGGGAGTTCACATGGCAAAGGACCATCCGGTTGGGGTGGTAGTTTATAGGGGATTGACTATTTATGATCCATAAGGCTATGTGGATTACAGCGTGCGCATGTCAACGTGAGCCGTCTATGGCCGTTTATATACCATTGTAAATGTGAATGTCGTGAAGGCAATGCGTGTATGTGACAACTTGTATATGTTATATTTGTGCTGTGTTGCTTGATGATTTACCTGCATGCTATATGATTATATGTGGTATGAGTGATTTGTTACTACTGGGATTCTTTTGAATCTCATTCTTTCCATTGACTAACCTTCAGACAAGGCAAGTGGCTCCAAGAGGAAGGAGACGACCAAGGACGGCTAGTACTTCCTTAGAAATGAAATTTTGGATTGTTGGTTATCAATTTTGGTATTGGGATTATTGTACTTATTTGGGATGTAAATATTAAAATGATTTTGTGTAATCCCTTATATGGGAAACTGTGAACCGTTAGTATATATATGAAACCCCAGATTTTTGTTGCACAATCTGATATGTATAAATGTGATTTAACTGCACAGGGTAGTTATATTCGAAATGTGAATAAGAGACCAGGTTAAACGAGTTTTGAAGGAAGTTTGTTAAGACCCTATCTCAAGGATAGGATTAAAAATGAAATTTTATCATTCATTAGTTTCTAATTCATCTTAATTATGTATTTTCAAATCATAATTACTGTTTACAAGGTAGGGGTTACATATTACACTCTTAAAAACTTTCCCCACTATGGAGCTAGATAGAGGTTGAGTTTCTAACATCATGCCTGTAGTTCCTTTGAAAGGGAAGAGGAAGGTTTTTTTTGAAGAAACCTTATGCTTAAGGTTCAAAGACTTTACTTATAGACCAGAATCTCTAGCAAAATCATCTTTAAAACCACTGAAGGTGATTAAATAGGAGAAGAATTAAGTAGAAAAATGAACTTCCATTCAGTATTTTAAGTGTTTGTTTCCAATGTTGATTGTATTGCTTATCTTTTTAGTGCTCATGTTCTTCCAATGTCCTTATATATGTGTATAGTGTAACATGTCCCTTTTTAAGAAAGTAGTAGTCTTTTTGTTTATGTAGTGTTGATGTAAAGCTCTTGAATGGATATTGTGTAACTAGAAAAATGTTGGCTACTTCCTCTTCATCACTATCTTTGTCGGAAGAGCTATCTCCCCATATTGCTGATACAAAAGCTTTCTTTTTGTTGAAGTGTTTGCCTTTTCTCTTTTCTTTGTTTTTATGAAGTTCAGGACATTTTAACTTGATATGTCTTGGCTTTCCATATTAATAGGTGATATGTTCCTTGGTCACTTTCTACATTCATAACAGATGATATGTTCCTTCGTCTCCTTTCAATTGTTGGTTCCACCTTTCTGAAAGTTCTTGAATCCTTGACCCTTCTTGTAGAATTTCTTGAATCTTGTAATACCCCGAATTTTTGGATTGAAGGCTAGGGAATAAGCCTAAAGTGTATGAACAGCTAAGCTCTGGTTTAGCAGGTGTCCCAAATATATTCCCTAACATTTCTTATATATTTGAGGTATTAAAGAGGATAAAATGGTGAATTAAAGAGTATGGGAAATTTGTATACAAAAATGGAATTTATTGAAGTTGCAAATACATGCTGTTTCATTTCTTTCAGGGAGGTAGTAAGTTTGTCATGTGGTTTTGGATGACCAAATGATGACAAAAAATTGTGAAATTTTACAGGAGAAAGTAGACATCCTTAACTTTAAATTGATAGGTCATATGAATCATTTGAAGCTATATACAAAGAGTTTGGTAAAGGGATATATTTTTCCTTGAAACTAGACTCAATAAGGACTCTATAGTCCTTGAAATCACTCCAATATGATGTCTACAAATTTTGTAATAATTTTTCAAATTTTGGGTAGAAAATCAGCCATAATTTCCAATTAATATGAAAATTAAATAATTATAAAGGAATAAATTATAAAACAATTCCATCATTCCTCTCTTCCCATAAACCGTCAGTTTTGCCTGAAAAAAGAGAGAGAAAGTTGGGTTGATTCTAGAGAGAGAAGGAGAAGAAAACTCACAAGGTAGGTCGATTTCTTTGGAGAATTCGTTCTTAACGTGTATAATCCTTCTCCTGAGCCTTTCATCTATGTAATTTAAGGTATTTGAAACAAGAATTTTGGTGTTTTAGAAGTAAGGGTTTCGGCCACACCAAGGAAAAGCCAAAGGAAGTAAAGGTAACTTCTGAAACTTTAAATATTGATTCTTCTTGTTACCATGAGTAATTTAATCTGTGGAATTCCACTGGATTTGCTCTGTTTGTAAATTTGGTAAAAGTTGTGTTCTAAATGTTATGATGACCAAATTGAGTCTAAATGGTGCTCTTAACATATAATTAAATAGTTAATAAAGTGGTTAGGAGTAAAAAGGAGCTAGTATGCATAGTCAGAATTGGAAAACCCTAATTTTTTCTGGAGAATTGGGAATTTTGGCCAGTGCTGGTTCATGTGGTTAGGAGTGGATTTTTGATGTTCTGATGATTCTATTGAGTTCAAAAGGGAAAATTAGGTGGGGTTATAGTTGATCACTTTTACAGAAAAGCCCAAAAAGGCATAATTACCAAAACACCCCTGAAACCCTTATTGTCAAGGGTATTCTGGTCTTGTGACAGTGAATTTGATAATTCTAAGTTTGGAAATGGATTCTTTAGGCGAAAATATGTAAGAATAGCCTAAGTCAAAATTTCAGAAAAAGTATGGTAGGCCATATACGTCGGGGCCGGGCCGGATCCTCGGGGGCATTTTGGTAAATTTTTACAATAGACTCATTTGACCACTAAAAACACTATGGAAGTTCCTAAAATAGTACATAAATGTGTTTTAACCTAATTCTTGTACATTTGACATTTTAGGATCGAGTTGAAAGCCTGGTTCACTGGCACGCAAATCGAGGCATGCCTTTCGAGGAGAGAAAGGTTTAAGGTAGTGACTATATCCTTCATGCATGATGCCATAGTTTATATGTTTTGTGGTTGTCATTGTTTTGTTTAATTAATGAACATGGTCTGCCAAGTAGGGGCAATATATCGAAAGGGGCAGTTGGCGGAAGAAGTGCACTTACACCTGGGGGTTTGGTGTCTATCCAACCGGTGTACGAATAGTGGGGTGGAAGCCCTACACACGTATACATGTCAATGCTTTTATATTGTTCATTAATTTGTGCATACATGGTGCATAACATATTTATTTTTCGCATTTTAAGCTAGTGACTATATCCTTCATGCATGATGCCATAGTCCATATGTTTTGTGCTTGCCATTATTTTGCTTAATTAATCAATATGGTCTGCCGAGTAGGGACTGTCTATTGAAAGGGGCAGTTAGTGCAAGAGGTGCACTTACACCTAGGGGTTGGGTGTCAATCCAACTGGTGTATGAATAGTGGGGTGAAAGCCCTACACATATATACATGTCAATGTTTTTATATTGTTTATTAGTTTGTGCATATATGGTGCATGAATAGTGGGGTGAACGATAGTATGTTGCTACTGGGATTCCTTGGAATTTCATTATTTTTCATAAACAAAAATATGCTAGCAGGAACTAGCGGATCCAAAGGAAAGGTTGTAGACATGGGGAACTGACGGGCACAGGTCTTGAGGCAAGGATAGATGGTTATATGTAGTCATTATTTTGGATATTTTGTATAAAATTGTAAATATTATCCAACCCTGCGGGGTAAACCTATGATGTAATCAAGTACCCTATATTAATATATCATTATATTTATGCTATTCCTGTGTTGCTACCGAACTACACTCCAGTACTCTGATAATATCAATGGTAAGTAGTATGTAAGATGAGGTCTTACAAATCTTTTCACTATCAATCCCATTTTGTCATCGTTAAAAGCTTCCTCATCTTCTTGAGCTTTTTCTTCTTTTATCACGTTTAGTGTTAGACTTTTCTTTTTCTTAACATCAATTTCTTCCAATTCTTGTTTGAACTTCATCTTACTCTCATATTCAAAAAGATTTCCAAACAGAGAAGCTACTAATCACATTGATTCGCCTTTGGCTTCCTATTTTTTTGAGAGAACGTTCAAGATCTTCCTTACTTGGGTGTTTTGATCATAGAACTTCCTAAGTGCACCAAGTTAATTTACGAGATGTGTATATCGGAGTTCAAACTCAGCTATTGATGCTCTTGACTTTAGTTAGAGCATATAATATTCAGTAATAAGAGTATTGATCCAGTTTTCTTTTATGCTAGAAGTTCTTTCGTGGGCTATTTTCAGGGCTTGCGACATTTCCTTAGCTATTGGAAGTGTGCAAATCCGGAAATACTCCTTTTGACTTAAAGCACTTTGGATCATCAGGATTGCTTTGCTGTTAAATGTCACAAGCTTTTTGTCTTTGTCATCAAATTCTTCCAGAGACTTAGTAATTAGTTGTTCTTTTACAATCTTTATGGGAACATAATTCCTATTTAGAATGACCTCCCAAAGTTTGTATTCTGTTGGCATAATTAATACCCTGAACTTTGCTTTCTAAAAAGAGAAGTGTTCTCTTAAAGCTTGGAGGTCTAGTGATTGAAGCTTTGTTAGGAAGAATTCTTTCACCTATGCTTGCCATTAGATCCTTCTTAGGTTGTTATACCTGAACAGGAAAACCTACCCTCTGATATCAAATATTAGTGCAAGTGTTTCACCAAAAAGGAGGGGGTTAATTAGGTGTGATTAAATAAAAATTTAGAATGCTGATGATGATTAACATAAATTAAAATAGAGTTAAGAGTTATAAGTATTTCACCACTTATTCACTAGAGATTTATACCGGTTCGGCCCCCATCTCTTTTGCGTCCAGTCCTCAGATCACCTCTAAGATTTTCACTATTTCTTTTAAGATTCAGTGGGTTCTTGTCACCTTAGTGTACTATAAGTTCCTTTTCTTACACTTTGTAAACTGATCCCAAACTTAAGGTCCTACTACGTTGAGATTCACCTTACAGACAAATGAAGGTATTTAAGGGCCCTCTTAAAGAGCAGATGGATAAAACTGAAGTACAAAAAGTATGTCAAGGAATATCATATAAGGATGAAAAATAAAGTACTTAATGAGAAAATTGTTTGACGTTGTTCGGGTCGTTGCTTTATCTTAAAGCTTTTCTATTTATAGGTCATAGTAATTTGAAGACCGTTGTGAGTATTCAAATTTTTTCGTTAGAGAGTAATTGTAGCCGTTGATGAAAGAAAGTGTTTCCGTCACTTTTCTCTTCTACACATTGAATGCTTCTGTCAAAATTTTATATCTTCAAGATTTTGCATTTAATCTGTTGTTAAATCTCCTGAAGCTTGCTAGGAAATAAGTTCTAGTAACAATCAATAACAATATAAAGATTCAAGAAGTGATTCAATGTGTTAAGAATAAGTATTGAGTTTTTTGAGATGATGAACTTTGAATTTTGAGATAATCACTTGAGTGTATCTGCTAGTCATTAGAAGTGATTCAAATCACTCGAGTGTTGATCTTAGTCACTCAAGTGATATGAGCTTTGGCATGGTAAACTTTATCAAGAAGCAGTGAAGAAAATTGAAAGAATTGTGTTTTCACTTGAGTGGTCAGAATCTGTCTCTAAAATGCACTTTTAAAAATTTTAAAATCACTATTGAGTGGTAATAACTTTCTCTTCACTTTTATATCACTTGCATAAATTTGCAAGTGTTTATGGATCACTCGAGTGATTGTTTAATTCACTTGAGTGATCTTCTTTGAAGATTACATCTCTTGTAGTGATATGAGAGTGATTAGGAAGTGTTTATCAAAACATGTATCACTACTTGAGTGTTTTTTATTACATCACTTAGGTGATCAGTTAAAACTAGTTGAGGAAATCTGCATCACTTGAGTGATTTACCATTTTACTCAAGTGATCTGATTTTTAAAGGACATCACTCGAGTGATTTCTTCTGATCACTTGAGTGATCTCATTTCTCAAGACATATCACTCGAGTGATTTATCCTGGTCACTCTAGTGATATGTTTCAAAGGAATGTAACTCGAGTATTCTTACTTGATCACTTGAATGATCTTTTTCTTTCCACATATCAAATCACCATTACCTGTGATATCACTCGTGTGCTTACCCATCACTTCAAGCGATCTTGTTACTTTGTGTATTAACTTCTGAACTTTATGAGAGTTACCTGAAAGTGATGTCATCACTTGAGTGATTACCAATTCACTCAAGTGATCTTTTTCAAGAAGGATTTTCACAACCTTTGATTATAATGAAATAACTAAGAATTATCCAAGGATGAACTTCATTGCTCTAATGTTTGCTTAAGCTCGCTCGAGTGATCTTTCACTAGTCTTTGAATTTAAGTTAAGTCTTAATATTTCCACCATGAAAATCACTTTTATTCTTTTCAAAAAAGTATTTAATCAATTCTTAAATCAAAATTTGTTATCATCAAAACATTATGAGGATTAACACACTTGATTCTAATCCTAAAAATAATTTCTCTTCCAACACAACACTTTAATTGTTTTGGGAAAGTTTCAAGCTCTACTTTCTGCAATTAAAGATGAATATTAAGAAAGTCAAGTATAGAGAAATATAGAAAAGAAAAATTTAAATTAAAAAATTAATATACTATAAAGTACAAAAAATCAAACAAAAAGAGGAAAAGAAAAGATATGATTGAGGTAAGTGCAGCTACTAACTTTTCATCAAAAAGTGACGTCTTTTTAGTCATCACCCACTTCTTGATAGGTATTCTTGTGGTCGTCAATATCCCTAATGAGTTTATAAGGCCAACTGTACTTCTTGGAAATGAAGCTTTTTGTGGATTTAGTCTGAATTATGATTATGATAACTCATTGAATCATGGAGGCCAACTAGTAATTTATGGATATAAAATATAAAATATTAAAATTGAATTATAAAAAAGAGAAATAAATAATTATGATAGCAAAAAAAGGGTGATAAATATGGATATTGATATTCATTAATGTCAACGTAAACGAAATAGACTAACGGTGTTAATATAAACACAACTATTTTCTCAAAAAACGGTTGCTCACAGAAAAACTTCTAATGACATTACCACAAGTATTATAGAAGATATAGATTCCTAATCATACTAAGAGGCCTAACTAAGGGATTTTGAATGTTAGTGAAAAAGTATAATACCCTTTCCACAGTTAAAAAGAAAAATTGAATGTAGGTGTACGTATAATTCAAAGAACTCCTATTACCAAAAATGAAAGTACTCCTTCCAGTACTTAATATACACTTCTATATAAAGTTTCATTTGTAGCATTTATTTTTGGGAAAAAGACATATAACTATCACTTCAATTACTAAAACCTCAAAAAGTTTTTTAATACTTGTAAATGATATAGAGGTGACAAAGGATCAAATTAGGATTTTAAAATGCTAGAGATTTTATCATAATGCCCTTCAATTTTTTAAATAACAAAAGAAAAGGGCATCTTGCTAGAGCACCATCACCGGCCGACTGCTGAAGCTCTAGCATTGGCTGACAAGCACCCTTCAGCCGTAGGCCTCCAAAGCTCTGGCCACTAAGGGCTTTTTTTTATGGTCCCAGGGGGGGTTTAATTTTTATTTTAAAATATTGTGGAGCCAAGGTGGAATCACCTTGGTTCCAAAGAGACATGGGACTATTGTTCATTAAAGCCTCTTTGATATATATATATATATGCATAAGTAAATATATGTATAATACAAATAAAAGTGTAATGGCATTGACTAAATGAATAATGAAAATGACTAAATTCATAATGGTATTGTCTAAATAAGTAACGGTATTAACTAAAGGCATAATGCTATTGATTAAATGAGTAATGTCATTGACAAATGGCATAACGATATTAACTAAATGAGTAATGATATTTATTAAACCTGTACGCAAATTGATTAAAGGAGTAATATTAAAGGAGTAATGGTATTGACTAAAAATGAGTAATGACATTGACTAAGGACGTAATTGTATTAACTAAATGAGTATTGGTATTGACTAAAGGCATAATGTCATTAACTAAGTAAGTAATGGTATTAACTAAAGGCCTAATGGTATTGACTAAATGAGTAATAAAATGACTAAAAGCATAATAATATTGACTAAATGAGTAATGACATTTGACTAAATGAGGAAAGGTATTGACTAAAGATGTAAACGTACTCACTTAATGAGTAAATACCTTTAGTCATACCATTACGACTTTAGTCATTTTCATTACTCATTTTGTCAATTCTATTAGACCTTTAGTGAATATCATACGCTTTTAGTCAATTTGTTCATGCCTTTAGTGAATATCATTCCTCATTTAGTTAATACCATTACGTCTTTAGTCAATGCCATTACACCTTTAGTCAATGCAATTTCTTATTTAGTTAATACCATTATGCCTTTAGTTAATGTCATTACTCAATTAGTCAATATCATTACACCTTTAGTCAAGTTGTTTACGCCTTTAGTGAATATCATTACTCATTAATTAGTTAATACCATTATGCCTTTAGTCAATACCATTATAAATTTAGTCATTTTCATTACTCATTTAGTCAATACCATTATGTCTTTATTTGTGTTATACATATACTTACTTATGCATATATATATATATATATCAAAGAGGCTTTGAGGGTCATTGGGCCACCGCATGTTCTTTTGTAACCACCTTGGCTCCATATTGTGTTTTGAAAAAATTAAACCCCTACAAAAAAAATAACCACCAGTATCGGAGCTCTGGTTGTCGACTAACGGTGATGCATTGGTGAGGTGCCCTTTTCCTTCTTTTTTTTAAATTTCAAAAATTGAGGGGTATTATGGTAAAATCACCAATACTTTAAATTCCCAATTTGATCGCCTGTCACCTCTATGTCATTTACAAATCTTAATAGACTTTTTAGGGTTTCATAAATTCAAATGGTATTTATTTGGAATTTTCCTTTATTTTTTCTATTTTTGCAGCGTTTTTGAAATGCTACATATCCCACTGCTATAAAAACAATATGTGGCGCTATAGAATATAATATTATTTTTTAATATTACTTGCTTACAAAAAGTATTACTTTTTGTAGTGCTTATTTGGGAAAGCTCTACAAGAAGTTATTTTTTTAAAAAAATTAATTGACCTTATGTAACACTTTGATGGAAAAGTGCTATAGGAAGTAAATACTTACTGTCGTACCCTCCTAAGAAAGAGCTAGAGTAACTAATTTTTAAATAATTTTTTTGTATTTTCCTTTAGAACCATATTTATAGAAACTTTACATATCAATTTCTCTATCTCTAGCAAAATGTAGAAAACAAATACAAGCAAATAATTCCAAAATGATACATTTCAATTAAGTTATTTCAAAGAACTAATCAACAAACTTGTATCACTACTATAAATAGTCATAATAGTTGTCATTGAAATCAATTTAATTTCAACTCTAAAATAAACAACACAACTACTAATTAATACTATATTCTTGTCAAGTTCTTTACTTAAGCCAAAATATAGAACAATAAAGTCAAGAAATAACCTACTTATCTTTTTTTTTTTTATAAATTTGATCAAGGTTTCCCCTTAAAGGTTTAGGAGGCAAAGGGTTCTCATCTCTCTCGATAAGTGTGACAACACATATCCACTCCATTCTTCAATGATTCCATTTACTTGATGGTCAGTATACTTTGCACAACGTGCATCTTTACAATAAGGGTTAAGGAGCAAATTTACCAACGAAGTTTTATCCCAAGAGCGTCTGGCACAAATATGTTTTAGAAGGGGTAAAAATACCAATAAACAATTAAAAAGGGGCATCCTGTACAAAAACCGTTAAATCCATACTAATGGCGTTAAATTATAAGAGAAGAAAACTCCTAATAATGTTAGAATGAATTTAACATTTTTATCCTGGATGGCCCTTTTTAATTATTTATTGGTATTTTTGCCCCTTCTAAAATATAATTTTGCTAGATGCTCCTTGGATAAAACTTCGTTGGTAAATTTGCTCCTTAACCGTTACAATAATGCACATACAATTAATAATTTACACAACAAATTAAAATCACGAAAAATTAATTATTAGATACTCAGTTAAAGTCAAAACACAACTTAAAGTGAAACTAAAATGGCTCACATTTTTAGGAACAAAAGCTTGATCATGCATCATTACATCATTCATGAATATCATAAAGTAATGACTACAATCATTATTGTTGGTTTGGAAAGGGCACTATAACAATATAATAAAACAATTAACTTAGTTTATGAATAAAAATAGTTTATTTTCAAACTTTGAGTAAATTTATATAACTACTTATATTTTGTTCCACACGTAGCTATTTATTGGGTCATCAACTTTAGAATAACTCAACAATGTAGACATTCAATAGGAAATTAGTGCACAAACAAAACAAATAGAAATTAACCGCTCTTGGCTATTCAATCACACACGTCAATATTTACACATACAACTGCACAACACTTACTTATTGAACAACATTAGTATGTTAGGATGGCCTTTTAGTTTACCATTAATTACAGGATCCATATAGAAAATAAGGGGACCTGAAGGTATCATTGGATTGATAACAATTAATATCCAATCTTGCCTAAAATATTTTGAAAATTTTTGTTTAACAAGCAAGTTATAACTAGTGAAATGATAAAAAAGATACAATAAAAGATTACCACTAATATCTTACCCCACATTCAATGGTGCTAGAAATAACATATTATGTGTTGTTTTTGTAGAGAAGTACTCTTTAAGTTGATTAGATCGAAACTCAATATCCATTCTCCCCTTACTACTACAAAATACAAAATTAATGTCCAAAATTAGCATTTGTTTTTAATAAAAAAATGTTAAAAATTAGGCCATGCCATTTTTGAAATTTCTTTTTGTCTTTCAACATCTATTAAATGGATGTTAAAAAGAAAGCTTTTAAAGTTCGTTTTTGAAAATGGACATTAAAATATAGCTTTTAACGTGTGTTTTTGAAAAATAGATGTTAAAAGCTACATTTTTAATGTCTATTTTTTTTAAAAAAATTTTAAAAGGTATGAAAAAACCAATAAAGTTTCGACGAACACTACTACAAAAAAGTAAAGTTGTGGCGCTTATAATTGCATCAGCTGTGGCGCTAGAGAAGTGCGACATATCTGGATGCCACTAAAAAAAGCTGTGGTGCTTGAAAGCGCCACAGCATTTAAAATTTTTTTTAAAAAAAAATTTTAAAAATTTAGCTAAAGAAATTTTTTTATTTAAATTTACAAAATGATATTAATTGTCTAGATTTATTTTCAAAATTGAAGATATTGAGGCCAGTGTTAAACTAGAAGCTGTTGGCAAAAAAGTTAAGCTAAAGAAACTTATATTATGATACAAATATTATATTTTTCTTAATCATGCGTATGGACTAGACTATTTTCTTTTAAATTACTAAAATAAGGTTTTTTGAAATTAAAAATTTTTTCAGGCAAAAAATGTTAAAATTGCTTAAGCCTAATATGAAATCAAGTACTCCGGATATGTAAAGATATCTTTTATCAACATGCTAAAGGCATCACGAGACATGGTCCACTTTTGGTTTTTAGTTTCTTTTGAAATATTATTTTTTTGGATAACTTCTTTTGAAATATTATATATATTCTTTACTTTTTAAACACAGATTAGAACATAGATATCAATTTGAAATAAAAAATTGCAGAAATTATATGCCAATTAAAAGAAAAGGAAGAAGCATGTTGAACTTACAAGCTTAATTGATCAGTGCAGTGGAGTGGGGGACCACATTGCCCATTGGTGTCGCAATCTTGAGTGAGGAGGAGGAGGAATGGGGATAGCAGTTGAAACAAAACAAAGAAGTAGATTCGATGATGAAGACGTGTATGCATGTGGGTATGTTTTTAAGTGTGAAGATGATAGGAAATGGAGGGAGTGGGGCGACAGTCGTCCACTGCAAGAAGCTGTAGTGTAGCTGAAAAGGGAAAGTGAGAGAGGAGGGAATAATTAAAGTGGGATGAGTCAAAATAAATTAAAAGAGAAGGAAAGGGGCCACTGCGCGGGAAGGGGAAAAAAGATAAGGGTGGGAGCCGGGGAATTGTGATTGGTAAGAAGTCGATAGTGTAATCCATTAAAAAGGTCAAAAAATTTTTTTTATATAAGTTGAACATTTGACAAATTTTTTTTATTTAATAGAACCAGCTGTGGCGCCTGGAAATCCAGGCGCACAGCTGGTCCTTTTTTTTTTGGAATTCCTACACCAAATGTTTTTTTTATCTAATAACACCAACTGTGGCCCTGGATTTCCAGGCGCCACAGCTAGTCCATTTTTTAATTTTCTTTTTGGATTCCTACACAAAATTTTTTTTTTTATTTAATAACACCAGCTGTGGCGCCTGGATTTCCAGGCGTCACAGCTGGTCCATTTTTTATTTTTATTTTTTTTGGAATACCTGCGCCAAAATTTTTTTTATTTAATTATTATACAACTAGCTGTGGCGCCTGATTTTCCAGGCACCACAGCTGGTAGGATGCACCCAATTGTGGCGTTTGCCTTGGTAGGCGCCACAATTGGGTCTACCAGCTGTGGCATCTGGTCTACCAGGCGCCACAGTTGGTACCCAAAATATAAAAAAAATAAAATAGAAAAAGAAAAAGAAGAAAAAGGCAGTTGAGAAGTGCCATAAAATGTGCGCCACCTTTCAACCTTTTTGTAGTAGTGGAAGTTTCTCCGCCTCCCTCTCTTTGACTCAACTTTTTCTTGAGTTCATGGCTCCTCTGAGAAAAATCGACTCACATCAGAGGCATCAAGTTCTCTGACTATCGAGGCGTCGACTTCACCTTTATTGACTTCTCTGACTACACCTTTGCCATCATGCTTAGCTTCCTTCTTCTTTCTATTCTTCTCCCTTACATGTCCTCTCTTCCTCCCTCCCCAATTCTTAGTCGATTCCTGTGTTCTTTGTCCCTAGGTATGGTTTTGTTAAGTTTAATGTCAAATTCTTCATCTCTATTTCTTCATCGTCTATCTATTGTTGTGGTATGCCTGAATTCTTTTTCTTTAGATTGTTGCTGCTCAAGGGAAATTGATTAAATTTGTTGAGAATTGATTTTGGGAACTTTAAGAGATTTCATTGATGATTGAAAGTGTATTGTTTGTTGGTAGTTTATGTGTTATGATGTTTTGTTTTATGAGTTATTTGAATGCCCATGAGATGTTTGATGTATTGATCTTGATATTTTGTAATTTTTGGAAGTAGGAATATGAGAGGGGATGCTGTCAAATTTTTTGAAAAACATAGAAAGCATGATTTTTAATTCATTTAAGTTTTAGTTTTAACTAGTTAAAGTTAAAGGAGGTGTCTTTGATCCATTTGACCTCAAAATGAAACCTACATGAAAAACTATAGTGGACAAGCATGTTATATTAATTTTTATATCTATGGAAATAAAAGTACAAAATAAAGGATTAAAGAAATAAGAAAGGGAAGTCTAGTTTCTAGTAACATGATGCTTGTAATATGGCTAGTCTATTTAAGTGCATTGAATTACGTTGGTATGTAGGTTTTGATATTTGCAAGGGGCATGCAAGAACTCAAGGATCAAAAGAGCAAAGGTTTGGAGGGAACAAAGAGCAAGGTAGGAAAGTTGCCAACTCTAACATTAATGTTACATTGATTGTTGTTTGTGATTGATTGTCTTGATTGTTTGAGGATAGTGTGTGGTAAATTGGTTATAACTATTGATCCCTTGTTGCATGCATTGATTCCTTATATTGATCACTACTACATAAAACACTTTTAACATCAATTTTTTGGACCTTTCCACATCCATCAATCTTTAGGGGGATGTCTATGTGAGAGATGTTGTAAGTTTTGAATCAGCATTCATTTTGTCACAGACATTAAAATTCTTTTCAACATTTGTTTTTACAAAAACAGATGTTGTAAGTGTGACTTACAATGCTTGTTTCAAAAATAGATGTTGAAAGTGAATGCTTTTAAATTTATATATATATATATATATATATATCTATATGTGGCATAATTATTTTCTCTACCCAGCAACAAAAAGCCTACACACAAACAATAGCAAGTATATAAACAAAGCCTATACACAAATAGTACACAAACATCCAGCACTTTATAAACAAAGCAATAGAGCGCTTCATATATAAACAAATAATCAAGTGTCCATAACTTCTCTAAGCCATTATTATCTAAAAGAAATGTTTTATCAAAATAAACTCTACTCATCATCTATGTGTTGATGAAGATGTCTTAGCAAAAGGTCTTGGATCAAATTAATATCTTCATCTTTGTAGGGGTCCTCATTAACAAATGTGTGCAAATTGAAAAATAAGCTAATATAAAGCAATCAAGTGACTAAAACAAGTAACAATTCTATTACTACTACAACAAATAGATATTATAGCATGTTCAAAATATGTAGTAACTTCACTATAAATGATATTATACATATAAAGTATAACATAGTATTCACACTCAATTTTCCCTGGTTGTTGAGCTTACTATAAATCAAAAGCAAATGAAAAAAATGAATAAAGGCATATATAAAGTGATTGTCAATAAAAGAACTTGAATTTAAGCTACCTACTTTTGGCCGATACTATTTCACCGATCCACTTTTACCTTTGCGTCTACCACCTATTATTTTATACATCATGAATGCACTATCTTTAAATTGAAAATCACAAGACATTAAAATAATTTATTTGAGTAAAAAAGCAATGACTAGCAAAAAAATTAACTTACATGTTGAAGATGGTTTTTATCTCTTTATCTGGCCTATGACCCAAGGAATTAAACCAATAGATGATGTTGATGATAGGGCATGCAACACATAGACTATAATAAAGTAAGATAACATGATAATTCTTTACAAAGTGAATATGTATATATAGATAAAATTAAGTTACTTGCCCTTCAACAATTGGTGCTAGATAACAAGATAATTTACTCCCTCCTATTGTATAGTTCATGTAGCTCATCCTAGTTTCCAACTTATTATGGTGCCTTACTAGATTCGCAGGACATAAGAATCTATATGAAGTGTTTATTTCCTTTTTGACGCATATGTTGTGTAAGTAGCTATCACAGAATTTAAATGAGAAATCAATTAGTGAATATATAAAACCTAAAAATTAGTGCACTAATTGAAGTTAAAAATTAAAAATAAACTTGCATGATTGTAAGTTTAACTCATCCTATGTCTATATCCTTTAAAGATAGGAACTCCCTAAGTCCCTAAGATCTTTGCTGTCCATTGCAAAGGGATACAACATTCTACCACCTACAATCCTATAAGGCATCTACAAGTTGATCTTATTAATTTTTTATGGATTTGATGCAATTGTGCCAAGAAGGGAAATTTGTCCCATCATCTTGATCCTAAAATAAAAGTAAGATTATAAATAGGATGCCAAGGAGGTGTTGTTGCCATGTATACAAGTCTTTAAGCCCAACAGAAGAAAAATGATTTCGTGTCACCTAGGTTGGCAACCTCATCATCAGGGAACGAGACATCTACATCTTCCTCCTACTCTCAAAAACATGTAATAGTACCTTAAGTTGGCCGTCTCAAATTTGCTTATGATGGTGGGTGTAGATTATGTGTATACAACAACATCTACAATAACACGCATCTTTGGGTAATCCAAACAAAGAGAGCAAGGTTCTCCAGCCTCTGGTGTGGGACTAGGGTCATTATATGCTAACTGTGCTGGTGGGTTATAACTATCTTTGGTGCTAGGAAAGGTCAGGGAATCCTGGGTAATAGAAATGAAAAACTTAATTAAATTAATTGAAGGAAAAACTCAATATTAACTTAATTGAAACTATTTACAAACATGAGATCTACGTTCCTCTTAATTCAGCTTGATTAACATGCTAGAGACCATAGATCTCATCTCATTACGTAACTCATGTAAAAGCTCTTCTTAAAGTGATTGGTGAATTTGGACCTCGAGTGTAATGCCCCAAATTTCAATTAAGGGCTAATGATAATTATTGAGGATAATTATCGAATTAAAGTGGAATAATTATGTGTTTTGGTGGAAATATTAATTATTATGCCATAATTATTGAGAAATTGAAAGAATAGCCATAAAGAAGTAATTAATGGAATAAATTAATTATTAACTAAGGAGAAATGAGATATGTAACTAAATGGCTAATGGAGGGATTAAAGTAACTAATTTGGTTACTTACTTTATGAGAGCCAATGAGGTGGAGACATGTGGCAAGTGGTTAGGATGAAAGAGGGTGTTGGAAAAGTCAAATGGCCTTATTTTATTGTTTTCTCTCCCTCTCCCTCTCTCTTATGTGAATTGACATAGGCATGGGGGGCATATTTTTCTGCCATTCTTCATCATTTCACACTCTCATCACTCTCTTCCTTCTCTCTCTTTTGTTCAGCCATGGCAGCCAAGAAGGGAGGAAATGCTTTATGAAAAAGGTGAGTTTTTGACCTTCTTAATGGCCTCTAATGGAAAAACTCCCTTCTATAAAGTTGTTCCTTGGGTTGAGGGCTTTACTTTCATGGTTTTAGATTTTCCATTGATGGTGTTTTGTGGCCACAAGGAAATCTAGAAGTTGGAGAACCAAGGAACTTCTTTGGGAAAGTTGTTGAAGTGAGTGAAAGCTTTATTTTTATATAAGTTTTGTGGCCATTGGTTAGGCCTTGAATTTCTGGAATTTTAGCCCCAATTTTCGTGATTTAGGGTGTTGGGGAGTATAATATATTGTTGTCATGGAAATGGTGCCTTGTTTGGTGTTTTGAATTAATAGAATTGAATTGAAGCCTAAATGTAAAGTTTGGCACCTTTGTGTTGGTTTTGTGTATTGGACAAAAATAGGACATGTCAATGGGTTGTGATTTTGGTTATTTTGAGGTTACCATTGTGTTCCTTGTGAAAATTTATGTGGGAATAGGCTTGATTGTTAATTTTGGAGCCATTGGACACTTTGGTAGAAAGTTGGAAAATCTGTCTTGTGTGAACTCTGTCTGGGCAGTCAGTTTGCACGAAATTTTTGAATGACCAAATGGTGTTGGAAAATTCCAAACCTTTCCAGTCTTAAATTTCACATCCCAAGCTTCAAAATGGACATATATTTTGTGTCATTTTATTTAGTATTCTGGACGATATGATTGTCCAAAATTTGGGATGGAAACAGAACTCTGTTTTGGAGTAATGTTGCATTTTGGGTGATTCTGTATTTGTGTGATTATTTGAAGTAATAATCCATATTTTTCATAGAAAGAAGACTTAAATACCTTCCATTTGGCTTTGAAATCATCTCGTTTCAATTTTTCTAGAATTAGTTATGAATTTTGAAATTTCAGCCAAGAATCAGGGAATTTCTTGGCCGCCGCCCAAGGTGGCTGGCCGCGGCCCATGGGTGGTTGGCCGTGGCCAGTGACCTTCTGACCATATTTTGGCCGCGGCCCAAGGAAGGGCTGACCGTGGCCAACCCCTGTGTTCTAGGACTTTGAGTTTTTGAAAAGAGATCTCTAACCTATTGTTTCCTAACCTTTTAGGGCTTTTAGTAAAGGCATTTGTGGCCTCTTAAGGGTCAATTATGATAGCCAAATTTCAGTGTTATGAAGTAAATTAAGTCTTGGAATAGAGTATAATTCTTCGTCCTTAATTATGATTCTAGGATTTGACATTTACTTTACTCGGGAGAAACCGGCGCTAGGACACGCCCGGAAGGACCAAGGTAGTGACTCTTCTCTCATGTTGTGTATGATGTTTTGGTATGCATAACTTATCATTAAACTTTGTGAATTGTGTGCCATGGTCCATTACGGCGTGAGCACTTCAGCGCGAGCCGTATAGGGATTGATGCTGGTCATCTCTAGGTCGGCCGTTGAACTGCCGTCGTAATCAACATGGATTTTTGTGTATCCAACCCGAGGGGCGGCGTTTGTGAATCCAGCCATGGGCTGTGTGTTGATCTTGCCTATATGGCTTGTGTTATGAAATGCTTTATATGAATCTCAGCTGTGGTGAAATATATTGTGTGGATTGTTCTGTTGCAATACAGTATGAGCAATCGTAAGGGATGACATGTGTCATACTAACCATTGCCGTTGTAACTGCCGTTGTAGTTGCTTTTTGTAGATAATGATTTGATTTCATGCCTTATTGTTGTACATACTATGATTGATTTGACACTACGGGGATTCCTTAGAATCTCACTCTCCCAAAAACCATGTTTTAAATAGGGCAGAAGGATCAAAGGGAAAATGGGCGACGAAGAGCGGATAGAGCTCCAGTTTAGAAGTATATTTTGGGTTATTGGTTATCATGTATATCATTTGGATATTTTTGGGATACAATTATCTATATTGGGATTGGTGGTATAGTTTTATGTAATCCCCAAGTTAAGGGTAATGAATTGTGGGCTTTATGCCTTTGTAAAACCCTTATTAATGAATGGAACCCGAGTGTGTCGGGAATTTGCATTATACTCTGATACTTGTGAATGAAATCAACCTGTACAGGCCATTTAATATTGAAATGTGAATATGAGACTGTCATGAACAAGTTTTGTAAAAGTTTTTGTAAGCCATGATTTTGGGAAGTTTGATTTTTTTTTTAAGTCCAAAAATCATCTAAGGTCTCTAATTCTACATTAATTACGTGTTTATGAACTAAATCTCAGCCTTAAGGTGGGAAGGGGGTTACATTTGTGATATCAGAGCTGTAGTTCCCGGCAAGGTAAGGATTTGCTAGAATAGAAACCAAAGTTGTTGATTTAAGAGATAGGTGTTGACCTATAGGTGATGATTGATAATTGAGGTTGTATACACATGAGTATTTCTACTGTTGTGGATACATCTAAGTCTTATGGATTATGTGTATATATTTGCTATGAAATTGACGTGGTGAATCATTGTAGAGTAAAGGACAACATGGTTTGCCCTAGAGTCGGTTAAGAGAATCCAAAGGTGGCGGAAGTGAATGACAATCCTCCAGATCCAATGCGAGATGTAACCCCTGCCGTAATTATATCCGAAATACGCGATTAAAGTGAAATAGAAACCAATAATAAACCAATAACATTTACTAACCCATCACATGACGGGGTTTTCACAATTACCTTTCAAAATCATTTTTAAACTTGGTCTCAAAATCGCTTTTCGAATACAATTACTATGCGGAATATCACATTCATAACAAATCAGAGTACACAATATAATCCCGGCAACTCCCAGGTTCCATTTATTAACTCAAAGCCTTACAGGGCATATTCGCCCCTACAAGCCCTCATATGGGGATTACACAAAGTCTTTCTCATACATATACAAATATCCAATAACTCATTTCACATACATAACCAAATATACTCATCCATATCTATATATATTCCCAACTATGATAACCAACTACCGAATCTTCAATCCCGAAGGAGTCTTCATCGCCCTTAGCTGCTCGCTATATCCTTGATCTACTACCCTGTCTAAAAGGTTAGTAGGGGAGGGTGAGATTCGAGAGAATCTCAGTAGGTAAACAATATCAATATGCATGTATGATAGATGTTTAATGCATGACATGCTTGCATCACACAACTCATGATAACACAATGACAATTTGCAAGCTCAATGCTTCGAACAATATACCTATGGCCATAGCATAAATTGAAACGTAACTTCAAATTACACATAATTATGCAAAGCTAAGACATGAACCAACACACTAACACATATATCAAATACAAGCAGAAGAGATATGTTCCCTACACTCTTTCCACGTAAGCTCCAGCTTCGCTTACTCGCGATCAGAACGAATATCGAACCACATTCAGGGCGAACATCAACCCTATAATCAAAGCAAGGACATAGGGTTATTCTCTATTCCAAACTCTTACTTTCATATCACTTAAAGTTGGTTATCATTCACGACCTTTAGGAGGCTAATCAAAGCCTAAACATATGCCTAAAGGCTTGGGAAACACTTGACCAAAGATCACCTTTAAAATTGTAAAATAATGATTTTTGGGGGTGGGCCGCGGCCCAAAAATCCACGGACTGCGGCTCAAAACTGCCCAGAAACGCTCAGAAACATTTGGGCTCCGGCCCAGAATCCGCTGGCCGCGGCCCAAAAAATCCAGTTTCTTGGCTGAACTTCCAAAAATCATAACTAATTTCAAAAAAATTGAAATGAGGTGATCCCAAAGCCAAATGAAATCTATTCAAGTCCTCTTTCAAGGAAAAATATTGGCCATAACTAGAAATCACCACAAAAGTCCAGATTTACCAAAAACCTAACATTGCTCCAAAACAGAATCCAGTTTCGTCCTCAAAATTTGGACAAACATAAATCCCAGTTCACAAAACGAAATGACACATATTATATGTCCATTTTGAATCTTAAGATGTGAACTTCAAGACTGGAAAGTTTCATAATTTTTAGAGACCATTTGGTGATTCAAAACGTCCACAACACCAGACTGCCCAGAACAGAACTTCAAAAGACAGAATTCCAAATTTGCACAATTGGCTTCCAATGGTCCAATTTTCATATCAAACAACATTCTCACGCAAAATTTCACAAGGAATCCATTGGAAATAACAAATCAACCAAATTCATATCACATTGACATGTTTTACAAATAATCGCAACATGTCATCACAAAACCACATTTCAACTCAACATTGCACAACTTTCCATCTCAAGTTCCCAAATCAATTCTAATGACCAAATACCACAACATGGCACCATTTTCAACATAAAACACATGACAATTCATGCATTTCACAATTCCACCAAAATCAGGGCAAAAACCAAAATTCACAATACTCAACCACAAATCACAAAACTTAGATCAAAAGGAAGCAAATGCTCACCTCTTCCTCTTTCCCAAACCAATTCCTTGATTCTTCATCTTTTCACTTTTCCTCAAGCAATCAAACACCTCCAATCAAGAATCTAAAACCATAGAGATGAAGCTCTCATCACTATGAACAACTTTATAGAAGGACATTAGAGCATTAGAGGACCATAAAACAACCAAAATCTCACCTCTAGTTTTCTCTTTCCTCCTTGAGCTAGGTGTAACACCCTGCCTTTAATCATGTAATTATACTTCGATGTTTGGTAATTAAATTAGATTAGAGACCGTTGATTAGTTTAAAACTCATTTGAAATTCCCTTTAATAGTAGGGACGTTATGAAATTTTCAAAACTTCATTCCTCTTTCGATCTCAAAGTCGATTATCGAATATAATCACCTGTGCAGTTTAACTACATTTACGTATGACAGAGTGTATAACCAAAATCCCGGCAAACCCCGGGTTCAACTACATATATATAGTTCCAAGTTCTGCAAAAGGGATTACAGGTTAAAGTATTTAAACTATTTACAACCCAATCATATACAGTAATCCCTATCCAACAGTCTAACCAACAAAAGCCATACTAATGTCCTTAGGAAGCTCTACCCGCTCCGGGTCACACGCTTTTCCTTGGAGCCAGTCGCCCTGTCTGAAAGGTTAGTTCAAAGGAAAGAATGAGATTCAAAAGAATCCCAGTAGTAACTAAGCAATTATACCACATACAAGCACATAGCATGTAAGCAATCAAAGTACCGCAGCAACAACACATATCACACTCCACCCTCATCCCCTTTCTCCGCCGGGAAGACACACAGTCTTCACCCAAACCGTTGTTAGCTACTCAGGGACTATTGGCGTGACAGTGCATACATATAGCCTTATAGCTCATAAGCTATTCGGCTTCACAAATGGCCCGTCGGCCTCACAAATAGCCTTTCGGCTCACAAATCAGCCTTTCGGCTCACAAATCAGCCTTTCGGCTCACATATCACATATATCACACCTCATCCTCATCCCCTTTCTCCGCCGGGAAGACACACAGTCTTCACCCGAACCGTTGTTAGCTACTCAGGGACTATTGGACTGACGGTGCTACCACATATCCGCATCAGTCGAAATATCCGAATTCATCACAAATCACTGATCATACACACATACAATGCATCATAAATGGTACGAAAGAAAAGTCACTACCTGATCCCTTCCTGATGTCTCTGGGCACAGTGGGCTCACGAGGATAGTAGATATCAAATCCTATAATCAAAATAGGGACATTTGGTTAATTTCCTTTTCCAAGTTCTTACTTCAATAACACTCTAAGTTGGTATTCATTTGGACTCGTTAGATGGCCATTAAGTTCCTATTCATATGCCTAAAGGGTTGGGATAACTATCCTTAAAGATCCTTCTTTGGAAAGCTAAACACTAATTTCTGGGTCTCCTCACTCGAGCACAAGGGGCTGTGCTCGAGCATGACTCTCCCTCTCACTCGAGCACACATGCGAGTGACCTCCCGCGAGTGCTTGCCCGAGAGCAAACTTCACTACATTTTCACACTCTCACTCGAGCATAAAAGGCTGTGCTCGAGCAGAGACCCCGAGCACACTCGAGCACCACAAAAGTGAGGCCTGCGAGTGACAACCCGAGAGTACCTCTCAACATCTTCTTCCACCTTCACTCGAGCACAAGTGCCTGTGCTCGAGCACTGACCCTCAGTGCTCGCAAGCACAAGGCAGCGAGTGTATGCCCGAGAGCACCCCAACTCCCAGGCAACAGATTCACTCGAGCACGACCCCAGTGCTCGCGAGTGATCCCCCAATGCTCGCGAGTGCCAGGTGCACTCTTGGCAATCACTCTCGAGTGAACACCTGAAACGCTCACCCCCAGCGCATTTATGCACCCTCACTCGAGCACAACCATGCTCACTCGAGCACGTTCATCCTGTGCTCGAGTGAGTTCTTCTCTCACTCGAGAAATCACACCAGAAACCAGAACGCAGCAACTGGTATACTTTTCCAAACTTCACCAAATGAACTCCAATGGTTCTTAAACTTGTGTCAAGACTCATTCTCACTCATTTCAACACAAGGAACCCATTGGCAACCAAAAACAACCCAAATTCAACTCAATCAACACATTCTCTCTCTAAATCATCAAACCACTCAAAAACCCATTCTAACAAATCCCCTCATTCAACTTCAAATCAATTTCTAATCACTCTCAAATGTCAAAACTGACCAAATGAACAGTGACACTCTCATCAAAACCTACCCCTCATTTAACATCATAATTAGGTCTAATTTCCAGAATTTTCATTGATTAAGCAAACACCATATCATATATACCACAATTCATCAAAAACCTACCTCTTACACTTGCTGAAATCAACACCTTGATCTCACTAACTTTCAGATTTATCCCTCAATCAAACACCACCAATGGAAATTCTGAAATCATAGAAGTCAAGCTCTCAACCTCATGATCAACATTAATGAAGGGTAACTAAACATATAAAGACCTCTACTTACCAAGATTTAAGCTTTTCTCTTTCTTGCTTGGTTCGCCGGAAATGGAGGAAAGGGAGAGAGAAAGTGAGTAGGTGAAGATGATTATCTTTACTTCTCTTTTCCCCATGCATACCAACGAGTTGAGGAAGAGAGGGAGGAGAGGAATATTTGACTCATCCAATGGCTCCTATTTAGCCACTTGGCATCATCCCATTACTCCCTCCATGATTTCACATAAACTCTTCCACACTTGATTCCACCCCTTTATCTTTCAATCTCAACCATTGATTTTGATTACTAAGGGGTTTTCTCATTAATAGCTAACCAGACGGTTGGTAAATTTACCGTTTTACCCCTGATTAGTACAATACTCATTAAATCATCACTAATGGTCTTTATATCATAACACACAACATATACTTCAAATATGCTTAATTGACATTAATTACATCATTTGAAGTTATAATCCCTTAATTAAAATCCAGGATGTTACACTAGGCAAAAATGGAGGCTTTGGAGAGATGAAGATGATGAAGATAGTGATCAGATTTTGGGGATGCCAAACCGACCAAATAGAGAGGGAGAGTGGGAAAGAGAGTTTTGACAATTTGACCTCATCCAAGGGCTCACAAAGTGCCAAGTGTCAACATCTTGATCCATCAACCATGAGCTCACATGCACACACATACATATGATTCCGCCCCTTGATCTAATACACAAATCAATCCTAACCATTGATCTTGAAGTTACCAGTTAGTTTCCTCTTCGGTAACTTTACCGTTTTGCCCCTGATTACGGTAATTCTCATTGAATCACCACCAACACTTCACATCTTTTCATTTAGCCACAATATGTGCCTTCCCTCTATTTTAAGTCAATTTAGATGTTAATCCATAATTGAGCTTAAATACAGGGTTTCGGCGTTGCTCACAGCACATACAAATCACATTCGAACTCAAACCACATCGAATTCTCCAAAAGGGTTATTTATCACTAACCACACCCACTTTTGGAGTCATTATCTCTTAATCACAATTTAGGGTCCTGCTAAACTAGGGCTTAGCAGTCCATTAATCTCAGGCTTATTCTCTAGCCTCAAGTCTCAAAATTTGGGGTATTACACGAGAGATGATAGATCTCATTATGTATGAGTGATTTGTTACTACTAGGATTCTTTAAAATCTCATTCTTTCCAATGACTAACATTTTAGACAGAGCGGGTGGCTCAAAAAGGAAGCGGAAAACCAGGAGCAGTTAGGATCTCTCAGAGACATTTTATTTAGCTGTTGGTTATCTGTTTAGATTTGGGATTACTGTATATGTATATGGGTTGTAAATATGATTTTTGGATATGTAATCCCCTTTTTGGGAAACCTTAAACCCATTGTATATATACATGTAGCCCAGGGTCACCGAAATTTTAGTCACGCACTCTGATATTATCAATGTGATTTGATTTCTCAAGTAATTATGTTCGAAAGTGAATGTGGGACCATATTAGTTATGTTTTGAACTATTTTTCTGGATACCCTGTAACCCCCTGACTTTAAACACGTAATTATAATTCGATAACACATATTTAAATCGGATTAGAGACCATTGGATGCTTTAACCTCGTTTTAAACTTTTTGTCTCACAGTAAAATTTTTTACAAAACTTTCAAAACTCTTTTTCCCATCCAGGTCTCAATTTCAATATTCGAATATAATTACCTGTGCAGTTAATATACATTCAATCATATCAGAGTGTATAACCGCATCCCCGGCAACTCCCGGGTTCTATGCATAAAAACCTGAAGTTTATAAGTATACACTAGGGGATCACACAACCAAAATCGAATGTAGTATTCCTGATTCAGAATATACAGTAATCCCGAGTTCAAAATACATAACCAACGTTTCCAATTCAACTATATACCCCCAAGGGTCCTAATTGCTCCGGGTTGGCCACTTCTCCTTTTAGCCACACGCCCTGTCTGAAATGTTAGTCATAGGAAAGAATGAGATTCGAGAGAATCTCAGTAGTAACAAACCACTCACACAATGCATAAACACAAAGCATGTACATAAATCACAAACAGCAACAGCAGCAGCAATTCACAGATACATGGTTTTCACCACAAACGACAGCACTCACGGCTGTATTCACAATACGACAACTCTTGCTGTAATCAACATCACAACAGCTTACGCTATAATCAGTAATCAACATCACGACAGCTTACGCTGTAATCACAATAACGACAGCTTACGCTGTAAACGACAGCTTGCGCTGTAAACGACAGCTATCACCAGCTGTAACCTCAGCAACATCAGAAATCATCATAAAATAGTGATACAACACACATACAGTGCATTACACAAAGTATAAGAGAGAGAGAGTCACTACCTTGTCCTTTCCTGACGTCCTTCGGCGCAGTTGGCTCCCGAGGGCGGCAAATATCGAATCCTACAATTCCAAATGCACCATTTAGACACTTCCATAGTGTTACTTGGGGTTATATGAGTCTATAATGAAAATTTACAAAAATGCCCCCGGGACTTGGCCCGGGCCCGCCGTACCCGGTCCGGTTGCACTTTTCCCAAAATTCTAATCTGGGCTATCCTAACCTATTTCCGCCCAAGGAATCCATTTCCAGACTTAGAATTATCAAATTCAATGTAAAATTACAAATTTACCCTTGGCAGCCCTACTTCGAGGGTTTCAGGGGTGTTTTCGTAATTATGTTTTTTCGGCCTTTTCCGAAAAAGTGACCAACTGTAACCCCACCTAATTTTCGCTCCTGAACTCAATGGAACCATCAAATCATTGAAAATCCAACTCTAAGACCCATTTCTAGAGCTGGCCGAAATTTATGAGTTCTCCGGGGAAAATCGGGGTTTTACGATTTCGGCTCCGTAAACGCGTTCCTTTATACTCCTAACCACTTTATTAACCATTACATTAGGTTACAACTAACATTAAGACCCAATTTGGACAGCATAACCCCTAGGCCATATCATTTCCAAACTTTAAAACCAATGACAATCCGGTGAAATTTCACCGATTAAATTGCCCACAACAGCCAGAATAAGCAATATACGAAAGTTTGGAAGTTACCTCAAGCTCCCACTAGCTTTTTCCAAATTTGGCTGAACCCTAGCCTCTTTGAAACACCAAATTTTCTTCTCAACACCTTAAATAACATAGAAGAGAAGCTTAGGAACAAGGTTATACGCGTTAGGAGCTAGATCGTCAGAGAAATCGGCTTACCTTGTGAGATTTCTCCTCTTTCTCTCTCTAAGAGCTCTCAAACGTCTCTCTCTCTTTTCAGCTGAAACTCACGACAGAAAATGAGAGCTGAAGAAAATGAGAACATATTTAATTCCATGCTGATGTCATCTTTTATTGAGATGATGTCATAATTCCCATTTTCGGATTTTCTGGCAGATTTTCTGCCCAAACTTTGAAAAATCATAACTAATTCTAGAAAACTCAAAATGAGGTGATTCCAAAGCCAAATGAAATATATTTAAGTCCTCTTCATAGGAAAAATATTGGCCATTACTAAAAATCATCACACAATTCCAGAATTACATAAAACTCATCACTGCCCCAAAACAGAGTTCAGTTTCCATCCCAAACTTTGGACAGTTATATCTCCTAATTCAAAAAACGAAATGGCACAAATTATATGTCCATTTTGAAGCTTGAGATGTTAACTATAAGACTGGAAAGTTTCAGAATTTTTAGACACCATTTAGTCATTCAAAACGTTCACTCAAACGGACTGCCCAGAATAGAATTTCACTGGACAGAATTTTAGATTTTGCATCTTTGCTTCCATTGGTTCCATTTTCATACCAAACATCATTCCCACATAAATTTTCATAAGGAAGCCATTGGAATCATTAAAATATCCAAATTCCCATCACACATTCTTCAAAAGTGTTTATTCAACAATAATTACATCCACTTTTGAAGTCATTAGCCCTTAATCACTTTTTGGGATATTACATACCCCATCTTAAATATGAGGGATTATAAATATTATTTTTTTCTTATTGGTCTCTATTTCACTTAAATTTTATAAATCGGATATAATTATGGTGAGGGGGTTACAGGCAGTGTCCAATAAATGATAATTCTGGAATGTTGTGCTACCAGTTGGCTAAAGAAAATATTTTTCCTTAAAAATAGACTTTCTAAGTGTCACACAACCTTTAGAGTCACAACATTTGGACATGTATAAATAAATATATGAATTTTCAAAGTTTGATGAAAATTCAGTCAACTTGTGCGAAAATCACAAAATGTAAGGGCAAAATAATAATTTACTAATAAAGCAAGAAACTAATTATTTTTCCCTTCTCTTGGGATATATTTAGGCCAAAAAGAGATATGAAGAGAGAAACACAATAAATTGAAAATACAAATCCCATTTGGAGCAATTTTTGGTATATGGTCAAAATAAAAAAAAAGGTAATGTTGAGAAAGTCAAATATTGCAACTCTAATAAAATTGATGTGGAGGTAGATAAAAAAGATAATTGAAGACATATTATTACTCCTTCTTAAATCTCAATTAAAAGGCCAAGGGAAAAGATGTAGATAATTAAAACAATTAGCATGTGTTAAATTGCCATAAAATATAATAAAGAAAGGAGGTGGATAATATTTGTTTTATAAAGCTTTTCTCTTTCCATAAGCCTTCATTTTCGGCCAAACCAAGAGAAATAGAGAGAGAGAGAGAGAGAGTTGGATGAAGAGGAGGCAAGAACATAGAAGGAGAGAGAGTTGAAATCTTGGAGTTTAAGCCTTCTAGTTCATGCAATATCACTTCTAACCTCTATATCTTCATGAATATGACTTGTAGTAAGTCAAAAACAAGAGGGAGGAGAGAGGGAGGTGTATGGTCAGAGAGGGAAAGAAAGAGGAATCAAAAGGCAACCGCAAATAACCTTTGTTCTCTTGTGAATTCAAGGTTATATGGTTGTTGTTGATGTGGATTAGTTGTTTAGTTTATTTTGCCTTGTTTTGTAACTTTGGCTGATAAAACCGTAAGGGGTTAAGCTACCCAATTTTCCATTGTTCATGTTCAAATGATATTTAAATGGTAAATTATGTGATTAGGAGTGAAAAGGGAGGACTTTTAAAGGTTAAATCAAGAAATCATAACCTATTATTGGAGCATGTTTCTGTCAGCATTAAAACTAAGGGAAGGAGCTAGAATTTCATCAATTTGATGGTTTCATTATTTTTAGAATGGAAAATTGTGTAGGGTATATGTTGATTGTGAAGGTTGAAAAACCTCATAATATGAAATGACAAAATGAGCCGTAAAACCCTAAATAGGGGTTGCCAAGGGCAAATTGTCTTTTGGTAGTGAATTTGACAATTTTGAGGTCAAAAATGGATTCTACACGTGAAATTGTGTAAGATTAGACCGGGTCATAATTTTTGGAAAAGTACAGTTGTACCGAGTCCTTAAGGGCATTTTGGTCATTTTGTAATTTTAAGTTATGATAGCCAACAAAATGAGTTTAAAAGATTTTAAAGTAGTTCATGAATGGGTCTTAACTCAATTCTTGTATATTTGGAAGTTTACGACCAATTGATAGCCCGAGCCGTTGGGACAAAATCCAAGAAACGATTTACGAAAAAAAGGGGCTGAAGATAGTAACTCTATCTTTCATAAAATATGAGAATATTTATATGCTTTGTTTATACCATCTTCGGAAATATGAACACTGTATTGCCGAGTAGGGCATTGTGGGGAAGTAGCCTCGACTCATGTGCACATGCCGTGTTATTTGTGTTATGTTGCATTACATGGTGTATGACATATTTATCTGTCACATTTTATATGACTGATTGCATATTACTACTGAGATTCATTTGAATCTCACTCTTTTTCAAATTTAAAAATATTCCAGTAGAAGCTAGTGGCTCCAGGGTAAAACACTAAATATTGATGGTTGAGGATTCCTGATCAATAAGATGCAGCTATTGGTTATTGTAGTTTATTTTGTTAGTTTTGGGCAAACTTTGTATATATTTTCACCCCTTCGAGGAACTCTTGTATTGTCAACAAGTACACTTTATCTGTATATTTGTGCTATTTTCTATATACCTGTAGAACTATGCCTTTATCCCTCTGGCAAATTTTGAAATGTTAAAGGGGTTTGACATTTTTGGTCTATAAGCTAAATGCGGTTCTGGCATTATCAGAATAGTATATTGGTATGGTCTTGTTTACAGGGTGACAGGAAATAATCGTGGGGAACGCAGACAGTGAGAAAGATGAAGTCAATGAGAGCTGCAGTTACAACGACATAGATTACTATCGTTAGTGAATCAACTTCCACTAGATCAGTGGATTCCTGAGGGACAACACCATATACTATACCAGGCATCGGGTGGAGCCAAGATGTTGAGGACACCCAGGAAGTGGGTTCGAGACAAGTCGGTGTCCGGGCTGGAGCCTCAACCAGCACCAGCACTATCTACTAGCTTATCGGTGGGAGATACTGCACAGCCACTATCAGATCGTGCGAAATCGGACATGAGTATCACTGACCTTTTTGGCACTGGGACGTGCACATACCATATGACTTATAATTAGATAAGGAGTTGTAGGAGTATATCCAGGGTAGATATGGGTAAGTTGTACGAGCACATGCCACTCCCGTTGATCAGTACCTAATTTATCTGGATGTTGTGTATTCCCTTTACTGGAAGCAGGTGCTGTTGGATTTAGATTATTCGGATGAGTTCTAGATCTTTTCCATAATGGACCTTTTCCCTGGTACGGCGTTCTAGAAGCAGAAGAAGAACGATATTGTTGAGCGGGGTCTAAACGATCATTTTGTCGAGTTCATAGATCACATGATACCATACGTGGCATAGTACATGTACGAAAATTGATAAAGGGTTTACATCCTGTATTTTGGTGATTAGAGATAGCCGGTATGACTTTTGAGATGATGGCAGTCACAGGGTATCGGTAGTCAGATTTTAATAGAGCTAATATATGTGTTTTGGCACGGGTATACAAAAGTTAAGCATACTCAACTTTGGGAAATCTTAGGATGAGTGACCCCCTAGGAAGTCATATGTATAGTTATGACATTGTATGTAAAAGAGGATCAAGTCATATTATACAATAGTTATAGGTTGTATGGTGTTGATATTCTCCTTAACTGCTGTAAATATCTTATGTATGATATATATGACATATCTGTGTACCCGAATTTTTAAGAAATGACAAAAATGCCCTTGTAATCATATGGATTTAATTCTTCTCTTTTTTCATATAGTGAGATACCAAGATGGTATGAACATGAGGTAGACCATGAGGTGGACATAATAATGAAGTACTAGATCCTAGACTTGAGTTGATGCAACAGATATTGGATATGCTAGCACAGCAACAAGAAATAATAAATGATATCAAAGAGTAGCTGTGAGAAGTACAGCATAGATAAGATCGTCTAGAAGACTTGGTGAGGGGAGACGGTGAGATGGATCCACCAGAAGGACCTCAACCAGAGCCTCCACTGATTCTTGATCCTGAGGATGATATTCTTCAGTATTGGGTAGGAAGGTTTAGCAAACAACAACCTACTGTCTTCATAGGAAAATTTGATCTATAGCAAGCTAAAGGCTGGTTGTCACATTTAGAGAAGATATTTAACATCCTGTTATGCTCTGAGGAAATTAAAGTCCTCTTGGCAATTTATAAGCTTAAGGCGATGTAGATAGATGGAAGAACACTGAACTAATTCTCCGAGCGAGGGATATTCTGGATACATGGGAATCATTCCAAGAAAATTTTAATAAGAAATATTTCGCCCATTCATTTAAACTCGAAAAGGGAAAAGAATTCCTAAATATACAACAAGTTGATAGAGAAAGCTTCGACGAGTACTTAGATCGCTATATTTGGTTGTCATGATACACATCATACCTTAAGTAACGAGATGATAAGGAATGGTTCTTGGATATGATGATCTATGGATTGAAGCAAGAGCTGAAGGAAAAACTAGTCTCCAAGCACTTTACAGAGTTCAATAAGGCGGTCGAAGAATGCCAGATTATAGAGAATAGCTTGTTGGGCTTGTATTCCAATAAAAATATCAATAGAGGTGCATTTGGTTATGGGGGTTCATCCCAGAAACATAAAGATTAGCATGGACCATCTAGAGGGGACAATAAAAGGCCAAACTAGGCTGGAGGCCGTAGAGTCCAGAGTTCCTCAGAAAGTAAAACCTTTTGGCGTTGTCATAAACTATACCACCCTGACAAAACTTGTAACGGTGCTCCATTAAGGTAGGATCCAACTAGACAACCTACTTGTTATATATGCTTGAAACCAGGGCATTTTGCTAGAGATTGTCCACAGAAGCACCATCTAGAGGAGACGAGGCCCAGAGTTCCTGGAAGGGTCTATGTAGGTAGAAAGTCTCTTGAACTGATACAAGGTATATTTTTCCTTAATGGCAACTCAATACAAGTCATGTATGATTTGAGTGCTAGTAATTCATTCATTGCGTATGATTGTGTGAGATGGCTAGGCCTGCGTGTACACAAATTCCTGTATGACCTAGTTGTACCTATACCTATGGGAGTTTGAGTTATTATGACTAATGTTTGTTTAAGTTGTGTGATTAATGCCGAGGGGCGTGAGTCAATAGTGGATCTAATCTATTTGTAATTAAAAGGTTTAGAAGTAATCATCAGTATTGATCGGTTGACAGTAAATAGTGTGCTATTAGACTGTAAAGGGTTCTTTATCCCAATCTTCAACTATCTGGTGGTACTGAAATCAACCTTAACCTTCTTTCAGCAGCAGAGGATAAGAGGTGTCTGTGAAAAGGTTGTCAGGGGTAATGGTATTTTTCTCCATGTAATCAGAAGCTGGAATAGCATTAGAAAGTATCCCTATTTGAAACGAGTTTCCAGATGTATTTCAAGAAGATATCAGTGATTACCTCCATACAGGGAAGTGGAGTTTACTATTGATCTTAAGTATGGAGCAGGTCCAATATCTAAAGCCCTATATAGAATGGCTCTAAATAAAATGGCAGAATTGAAAAATCAAATTGAGGAGCTATTAGAAAAAGGGTTTATTTGACCTAATGTTTTATCGGGGGGAGCTCAGTGCACTCTTTAGAAGAAAGTCGAAAGCCTATGACTCTGTATTGATTATAGGGAGCTGAACAAGGTGACCATCAAGAACATGGACCACTCCTTAAAATTGATGATTTACTTGATCAGTTATTTAGTTCCTGCGTATTCTCGAAGATTGACTTGAGAGTAGGTAATCACCAGCTTAGGGTAAAAGTAAAGGATGTACCAAAGACTGCTTCTAGAGCTAGATATGACCATTCTGAATTCCTTATAATGCCATTTAGGCTGACTAATACACCTGTTGTATTTATAGACTATATGTAATACCTCAAATTCTGAGACTTGAGGCTAGAGAATAAGCCTGAGATTAGTGAATTACTAAGCCCAAGTTTAGCAAGATTCCAAATGTGGATTAATGGATAATGACTCCAAAAGTGGATGTGGTTAGTGATAAATAACCCTTTTGGAGGATTCGATGTGATTTGAGATTCTAATGTTATTCGACTGTGTTATGATCAGTGTCGAAACCTTGTATTTGAGTTGGATTAACATCCAAATTGACTTAGAATAGAGGGAAGGCATGTTTTGTGATAAATGGAATGGTATGATGTGTTTGGTGGTGATTCAGGAGGTAATCAGGGGCAAAATGGTAAAGTTACCAACCAATTGGTCAGTTACCGAAGAGAAAACTAATTGGTAACTTTAAGATCAATGGTTAGGATTGATTTGTACAAGAGATCAAGGGGTGGAATCACATGTGTGTGAGCTTATGTGAGCTCATAGGAGGTGAGCAAGATGTTGACACTTGGCAACTTATAGACCTTAGGATCATGGTCAACATTTCCACTCATTTTCCCTCTCTCCCTCTCACTTTTACGTCAGTTTTGGCATCCAAAAAACTGATCACTCTCTTCATCATCTTCATCTCTGTCCAAAGCCTCCATTTTCATGAGCTCAAGGAAGAAAGAGAAAGCAAGAGGTGAGGTTTTAGCCTTGTATATGTCCTCTAATGCTTAAATCCTCTTCACTAATCTTATTCATAGTGATGAGAGCTTCATCTCTATGGTTTTAGATTTGTGAGAGGAGGTGTTTTGTTACTTGAGCAAAAGTAGAAAGATGATGAATCTAGGAATTTGTTTGGGAAAGAGGAAGAGGTGAGTGTTTGCTCCCTTTTGATCTATTGATTGTGGTTTTTCGTAGAGTTTTGAGAATTGTGATATATGCCCTGATTTTGTGTGATTTTTGAATTGGATGATTTGAATGGTGAATTGTGGTTAAATTGATGCCATAGTATGTTTTGGTGTCATTAGAAGTGATTTGAGAATGTGAAATGGAAAGTGATGCAATGTGTGTTTGTGTTGTGGTTTTGTGATGACATGTTATGATTATTAGTAAAACATGTCAATGTGATGTGAATTTGGTTGTTTTGGTGATTCCAATGGTTTCCTTGTGAAAATTTGTGTGGGAATGATGTTTGATGTGAAAATGGGAACCATTGGAAACAATTGTGAAAGTTTGGAAATTCTGTCCAGTGTGAATTCTGTATGAGCAGTCTGTTTGTGTGGACTTTTTGACTGGGCAAATGGTGTCTGAAAATTATGAAACTTTCCAGTCTTAACTTTCACATCCCAAGCTTCAAAATGGACATATAGTTTGTGACATTTAGTTTTGGGAACTGAGAGATATGACTGTCCAAAGTTTGAGGTCGAAAATGAACAATGTTTTGGGACAGTCTTGAGTTTTGGGGAATTCTGTATTTTTGTGATGATATGCAGTAATGGACCATATTTTTTATGTTTAGAGGACTTGAATAGCTTTCATTTGGCTTTGGAATCATCTCATTTCGATTTTTTTGAAATTAGTTATGATTTTTGGAAGTTCAGCCAAGAAAAAGGATTTTCTTGGTTGTGGCCAGTGAATTCTTGGGCCACAGCCCAAATGTTTCTGAGCTGTTTTTGGGCGGATTTGTGGGCCGTGGCCAACCTCCAAAAATCAGTATTTTGGCACTTGTGAAAGGTGATTATTGGTATAGTTTCTCCCAACCCTTTAGGCATGTGTTTGGGCTTTGAGTAGCCACCTAAAGGTGTTAAATGATAACCAACATTAAGTATTTGTATGTTGAGGAATTGGAAAAGGGATTGACCCTATGTCTATGATTTTGGTTATAGGGTTGGATATTCGCCCTGATCGTGGTGCAATGTTCATCGGATCGTGAGTAACTGGTGCTTGAGCACATATGGAAAGAGGGTAAGGAACATATCTCTCCTGAATGTATTTGATATTTGTGTTAGTGTGTTGGTGCATGTCTTTGCTTTGCATGATTATGTGTAATTTGAAGCTATGTTTCAATGTATTCTATGGCCATCAGTATGTTGTTTGAAGCATTGGGCTTACAAATTTGTCATTGTATTTGTATAAGTTATGTGATGCATGTCATGCATTAAACATTTATCGTACATGCATATGTGAAAACCCTAACGTGTAGATGAGACCAAGTTATTGAGATTTCGAAATGCATTTGTGAAAACCTTAACGTGAAGATGAGATTTTAAAATAGTTTTATTTATTATTGGTCTCTATTTCACGTTAATCACGTATTTCATATATAATTACGGAAGGGGGGTTACACTATATGAATTGAAATTTCTGTCCGTACCTAGACCAATTCGTGGTAGTTTTTATTGATGATATTCTAGTATACTGATGGAGTATAATAGAGCATGAGTAGCATTTTTTAACCATATTGAACAAAATTAGGGAAAAACAACTCTATGCAAAGTTGAGTAAATATGAGTTTTAGCTTTCAGAAGTAAGATTTCTGGGATGTAGTCTCATAGCAAGGGGTCTCAGTAGATCCTAGTAAAGTGAAAGTAATACTAATTGGAGGAGGCCAGAGACTATATTAGATATACATAGTTTTCTTGGTCTTACTAGTTATTATCGGCAATTTATACATAATTTCTCTAGACTAGTGTTGCTTTTGACAAACTTAATGCCAAAAACTCAACATTTTGTATGGGAGGATTGTTGTGAGAGGAGCTTCATGGAGCTGAAACATAGATTAACGATAGTGCTAGTGTTGATGATCCTAGATCAGTAGTTTACCTTTGTTATTTATGCTGATACTAGTAGGCGTGGATTAGGATGTGTTTTAAGCAACATGATCGGGTAGTGGCATATGCATCTCGTCAGCTGAAGCATCATGAATTGAATTATCCCACTTATGATCTTAAGTTGGTAGCTATAGTATTTGCATTGAAAAGTTGGAGGCATTATCTCTATGGTGCTATTGCAGAGCTGTACTGCAACCAGAAGAGTTTGAAATATCTGTATGTTCAGAAAAAGCTAAATATGAGACAACGTAGATAGATGAAGTTGCTGAAACATTACAATCTGGAGATCAAATATCATCTAAGAAAGGCTAATGTCATTGCTGATGCATTAAGCATTAAAACAGTGTAGGTTGCAGCCCTTATGGTATATGAGTATAAATTGATCAAGGATTTTAGAGATCTTAATCTATCTAATCAAATGTTGATTTGTGGCAACAATATCAGCCAAGCTAAGAATGATTTGAGAGCAGAATTTGAAGAAGCTCAAATTCAAGATAGAAGAGCACAATCTATCTAAGACATGATTAAAATAGGTGAAACTTAGGAAGATGATTTGTCACCGAGTGGATTAGTCAGATATAAGAAGTGATTATATGTTCCACTGCAAATAGCGTTAAAGCGGTAAACCTAGAGGCTCACAAGAATAAATACACTTTGTATCCAAGGGCAATTAAAATGTATGATGACTTGAAGTCTACGTATTGGTGGCCAGGAATGAAGAGAGATGTGATAAGGTATATTGCTCGTTGTCTTACTTGTCAAAAGGTTAAAATTGTGCATCAACGACCATCAGGATTGTTACAAAATCCTGAGATTCCTGAGTGGAAATGTGAAAGTATCATGATGGATTTTGTGATGGGATTGGCCAAGATTAGAAATCATGATGCGATATGTGTATTTATTGATTGGATCACGCAGATAGCCCATTTCCTACTTATTAGTATTCATTATTCTCCTGATAAGCTAGCAGAGATATATATCAAGGAGATAGTGTGACAACATGGTACGTCAAAGAACATCATTTCTGATAGAGATCTTCACTTCACTTCTAAGTTTTGGAAAATGTTGCATGATGCTTTGGGTACCAAGCTCAGGTACTAGATAGAATGGTCTGCGAGGCGCTTAGTTGGTCTAGACATATTTGATGAGACAACCGAGAAAATTAAATTGATTATGTAGAGAATATTAACTGCTCAAAGCCGATAAAAAAACTATGTTGATAAGAGGCAAAAACCTCTAGAGTTTGAGGTTGGCGATCATGTCTTTATAAAAGTTTTGCCTGTTACAGGTATCGGCAGGGCACTGAAAGTAAAGAAGTTGAGCCTAGGTACATTGGTCCTTTGAGATTTTGTCAAAAATGGACCAGTAGCATACCGAATAGTGTTACCCTTGAATTTGAGCAAACTGCACAATGTTTTTCATGTTCTAAGCTAAAGAAATATCAACTCGATATAGAGCATATGATTGAATATGAAGATGTGGACATGCAGGATGATTTAACTTATAAAGTCACACTTGACCGAATCATTTATCTATAGGAGAAGCAGCTTAGACACAGGAGTATCTCATTCATAAAAGTTTTATGGAAGGGATTATCTCCTGGAGAAGCAACGTAGGAAGCAGAAGAAGGCATGCAGAAACGTTATGTGGAATTTATGAGTAGTTATTTGTAGAAACTTTTGGGGACGAAATTTTAATAAGGGGGAAAGTTGTAATATCCCAAAATTAATGCACAAAAAATCTAGTGTATATTTATTTCCATAAATGGAATAAAATGGTGAATTTTGGTGAACTGGAATGTGCTGTCAGTGTGATTTTTTACGAGGCAGTGAGATTGTCTTGTGTTTTTGGATAAATAAAGGATGTCCAATGAATGTGAAATTCTCCAGAATAAAAGTAAACTTATCAAGATTTAATTTGATAGGCCATTTAAGTCAGTTAAAGCTGTACACAAATAGTTATGTATTTTTGAAGTTTGCCAAATGAAACTGGCAGGTTTCACTAGCAGTGTCTAATAAATGATAATTCTGGAATGTTGTACAACCAGTTGGCTAAGGGAAATATTTTTCCTTAAAAATAGACTTTCTAAGGGTCACATAGCCATTGGAACCACAATAATTATACATCTATAAATAAATATATAAATTTTCAAAGTTTGATGAAAATTACGTCACCTTGTGCGAAAATCACAAAATGTAAAGGCAAAATGGTAATTTGCCAATAAAGCAAGAAGCTAATTATTTTTCCCTTCTCTTGGGATATATTTCAGCCAAAAAGAGATATAAAGAGAGAAAAACAATAAATTCAAAATACAAATCCCATTTGGAGAAATTTTTGGTATATGGTCAAAATAAAAAAAATATAATGATGAGAAAGTTCAATATTGCAACTCTAATAAAATTTATGTGGAGGAGGATAAAAGTGATAATTAAAGACATTATTACTCCTTCCTAAATCTCAATTTCGGCCAAGTAAAAGGCCAAGGGAAAAGATGATGATAATTAAAACAATTGGCACGTGTTAAATTGCCATAAAATATAATAAAGACAGGAGGTAGAGGATTATAAGGCTTTTCTCTTTCCATAAGCCTTCATTTTTGGCCAAACCAAGAAAAATAGAGAGAGAGAGAGAGAGAGAGTTGGATGAAGAGGAGGCAAGAACATAGAAGGAGAGAGAGTTGAAATCTTGGTGTTAAAGTCTTCTAGTTCATGCAATATCATTTCTAACCTCTATATCTTCATGAATATGGCTTGTAGTAAGGCAAAAACAAGAGGAAAAAGAGAGGGAGGTGTATAGTTAGAGAGAGAGAGAAAGAGGAATCAAAAGGTAATTACAAATAACCTTTGTTCTCTTGTGAATTCAAGGTTATATGGTTGTTGTTGTTGTTGCGGATTGGTTGTTTGGTTTGTGTTGCCTTGTTTTGTGATTTTGGATGATGAAACCCTAAGAGGTTATGCCGCCTAATTTTCCATTGATCATGTTCAAATGATATTTAAATGGTTAATCATGTGATTAGGAGTGAAAAGAGAGGAGTTTTAAAGGTTAAATCAAGAAATCACATTTTCCCTTTTCTTGAAGTATGTTTTAGCCATCACTGAAACTGAGGGAAGGATATGGAATTTCATCAATCTGATGGTTCCATTAGAAGGGAAAATCATGTAGGGTATATGTTGATTGTGAAGGTTGAAAAGCCTTGGAATGTGAAATGACAAAGTAAGCCCTAAAACCCTAAATAGGGGCTGCTAAGGGCAAGCTATCTTTTAGAAGTGAATTTGACAATTCTGAGGTCAAAAATGGATTCTCATGTGAAATTGTGTGGGATTAACCTGGGTCATAATTTTTGGAAAAGTACAGTTGGACTGAGTATAAAAGGGATTTGAACTGAGTCCTTAAGGGCATTTTGGTCATTTTGTAATTTTAAGCTATGATAGCCAACTAAATAAGTTTAAAAGAGTTTAGAGTAGTACATGAATTGGTCTTAACTCAATTCTTGCACATTTGGAATTTTAGAACTGGATTGATAGCCCGAGCCATAGGAAAGGAACTGTTTACGAACAAAAAGGGTTTTAAGGTAGTAACTTTATCTTTCATAAACTATGTGAATGTTTATATACTTTTTGTATGCCAGCTTTTGTAATGTAAACACTGTATTCCCGAGTAGGGCATTGTATGGGGAGGCACATTTATAGAGGTTACGGATAGTGGGGAAGTAGCCCCGACTCATGTGTACATGTTGTGTTGTTTGTGTTATGTTGCATTACATGGTGTATGACATATTTTTCTGTTATATTTTATATAACTGATTGCACGTTACTTCTGAGATTCTTTTGAATCTCACCCTTTTTCAAATTTAAAAATATTCTAGCAGAAACTTGTGGCTCTAGGGCAAAACAGTAAATATTGATGATTGAGGATTCTGGATCTAGAAGATATAGCTATTGGTTATTGTAGTTTATTTTGTTAGTTTTAGACAAACTTTGTATATATTTGCAACCATTCGGGGAACTCCTGTATTGTAAAGAAGTACACTTTATCAATGTATTTGTGCTATTTTTGTATACATGTAGAACTATGCCTTTATCACTCGGGAAAATATCAAAATGTCAAACAAGTTTGACAATAAAACTATTTCATTTTTATTCTATTCACTCCTATTGTTTTATTATTTTATTTTAAATTAATATTTACTTGTTCATATAACTTTAACTGATATTTCTGAATTTTGAGAAAAGTGCCAAATATTATTGTTGTGTGAAGATCTCTGTGTTCACCCATATGTACTCTATGTGATTAATGTTAGATCCTATGTTTTGATGACAACAAAAGGTTTGAAAAGATATTTCAAAAATATTTGATATTGAATAAAAGGTTTTTGAGCAATCAAGCAAGGAATTTTTAGGTCAACAGTGCCATCACTCGAGTGATAAAGTAAGAAAATATCCCTTACTTCAATAATGCTCTTTGTCAAGATTTGAAAGGCATCAATCTACTTATCACTGAATCACTTGAGTGACAACCTTGAATCACTCGAGTGATGAGTCAAAAGCATCATTAGCACAGTAGTGCAGTGATTCTGAAAGTGATCTCAATGAAATTTTTTTAAAATATGAAGTCACTCGAGTGATCCCATTTTTGAGATCACTAGCATAACACTCGAGTGATACATCAAGTTGAAGATAACTTGCAGAACACTTGAGTGATCCATTGCAGATTACTCGAGTAATGATATTATGGATCACTAGCACAACACTTGAGTGATCAATCCAGTGATCTATTATGTTTTAAAATTTCTAAGTCAAGATCAATCGAGTGATGGTTTCTAGAAAAACAAAGCATCTTCTTATAATTTCCAAAATCACTAAATGATCATATGATTATTTATGTTTGATCCTCTTTCACTCTAATACTTCATTTCATTAGTGTATAAAGCTTTTTCAGGTGAAAAATGAAGAGATCAAGTAAAGATAAGAAAAAGTAACTTTGTGTCAGAAGCATTTAATGCGATCGTTATTTGAATGAAGACATTCTCCCTAGTCCAATGACTACTTTACCAAATGCAAAGAATGTTCAGAGGAAGCAATGGTACTCTAACAGACAAATGAAATACTCACAACGGTCATTTATTTCATTCCAACAATAAATATGAAACATTGAAAATAGATCAACCATCAAACTATGAAATCATTCAAGTCCACTGTAAGTGCTCTAGTTTACATTTATTATTCTATTTATACTATATACGTAAGTGTTTATGCATTTACTCCTATAGAGAGAAATTCATCAAAAACTCAATACACTTTATTGAGATTATTAAGGTTGTGAGACCTTAAGTCGGGGATTGGTTTATATTGTGTAAGGGGGAGCGAGTGTCCAGAGAAGGAACTTGCAGTGTACTAAGGTGGCAAGAACCCACTGAATCTTGAAAGCTATAGTGAAAATCTTAGAGGCAATCTGAGGACTAGACGTAGGTCAAAGAGGTTGTGACCAAACTAGTAGAAATCTCTGGTGTACACTTCGTTGATATTCTTCTTACTCAACTATGATTTAATTTTTGTTATTTGTTATTATTAGTTAAATTTTTTAAATCACCCAATTCACCCCCTTCTTAGTTGAAAGCTTGCACTAACAATTAATTGTAGATCCATTTTAGTAGATGCCCTGACATATCTAAGTGATAAAAATTATGGGCGCTTAGGAAACCTATTTTGTTTGTGCTTTTTTTTCTGCTAGATAAGCAGCTGGGCATTATCAGTTCAAATTTCATTTATTATTATTACTCACCCTTCATTTCACGTAATGTTCATATGTCTGTCACTGAGATGCTAGTAAGGATTGAGTGGGTCCGTGTGGATGGCCACAAAGTCATACATAACATCCATGTTCACACTACCAATCCCATGGATCCTCCTCCTTTTAGTCCAATTCCACTACCACTGTTTGCAATTTTTTATGTTCTTAATGATGACGTGTTTATCATTTCTCCAAAAGACTTTATGCCTCATGTACATGTGAACCATCCTTTGTGTAATATTCTGAATTTTGGGATTAGAGTCTTAAAAATAAGCCCAAATTAAGAAGATTGCTAAGCCCCAATTTAACAAGTGTCCCAAATCTATTCCCTAACGTTTTCTATATCTTTGGGGTATTAAGGGAATAAAATAGTGAATTAAAGAGTAGTCGAAATGGCCAAATAGGCAATTGGTGGCCACATGGACTTTGGGCCACAATAAGACATAAAATATGATTTGTGTCTTCATAAAAGCTCATTCTTGAAGTCCAACAATGAAGAATAGAAGGGTATTACTTTGGGGATGAAGAAACATGTGAATTTTGGCCCAATACAAAGAGAATGAAGCAAGCTCAATTCAATCACAAAAATGTAAGGGTAAATCGATTATTTGACTCATAAATCAAGAGGTTATTATTTTTCCCAATAATTAAGGACAACTTTTGTCCAATATGAATAAAGGTAAGGGAAAATAAATACTTGGTCCAAATTTAATCCAAATGGAGCAATTATGACTAATTATAAAATGATGAAGAAAAGTCAAAATTAATGTGTTAATTAGTAATTTAATATTATTATTTGAGGAGGTGAAGTTATGATATTTTAAATAGATCAGTATCATGTCCCAAGGGGCAATGTCAGTTAGCCTAAAAAGAAAAAGAAAAAGAAAAAAGAAACTTGACGTTTGAAATCCAACCGAATCGCACCTTTGTGACTTTTACACAAACCAAGGCAAATTGGGAAATAGGCTAATTATCTCTCCTCCCTCTTATTAATTTCGTCCAGCTGCCGTAAAAGGAGAGAAAAATAAAAAAAATGAGGAAATGAAAGAGGAAAGAGAAAAGATGAATAGTTAAAGTTCATGAGCTTCAAAGCTGATTTCACCTCCGATTTGGCGTTGTAGCTCCTGAAGTCTTCTCAAACATTGTTCCTCTCATGGAGAGCAACATTTCTACGGTTTTATATTTTCATTTGGTGTCTGGGACTCACTGGGACAGGTTTAGACACCGTAGTAACCTTGTACGGTTATATTATTTGAAATTGTTATATACAATATTTGTGGGGAATTTCTATAATCAAACACTTTTTATTAGTATATTTATGCTATTCCTATGTCCTCACTAAACTGTGCATTGCTACTCTGATTAATATTGATGATGAGTGGTATGTAAGTTGGGGTCTTGCACTTTGGACTCCCTAGACCTCCCAACGGATCTTCCTATGACCAAGGATCCTACCCCAAACAACTAATAATTTACTAAGAAGTAGTACCTAGGAATTACAAACTATATTTTAGAATATAGTGCTTATGCTGGTGTGATTTAGATATGAACATGATTATGTATTTTGGGAGTTCATCTCTATCTCTTGTAATTATCTCATGGATGAGAAAAATATAATATAAATTTTGGATTTTCCTTGTTTCGTAGTATGGGAGAAATAATCACATGTGTGCATATATAGATATATTACTCCAATTTGTATTTTATTCTAATATGTCTTATATATATATATATATACACCTTTATATCCATAAGTTATTAAGAAAACGTTGACAAAAAAAAAATTACAACAACAAACAAAGCACGGGAATCAAAACGGCGGTAGATGGTGACAAAACAACAAGATAAATGAATGAAGAAAAGACCCAATGGAAAAAGTGTTGATCTTGAAGGTTTACTCTTGTAAGGAAGAATTAAAAAAATAAATATAATAACAATAATAATATTAATAACAAACCGAACAAAATAGAAATTATTGATATATCTACACACAAATAAATAATAAAAAGCGTGTATATACATAACCTTATAGAAGAAAAAATTGATACAACCTCTGTTTGTCTTAATTGTCTTATTCAAATTGATAATGACTCTTACATTGCTTATCTTGTCTGTTTACCCTTAAGAAATATATATAGATGTTATTGTTGGAATGGATTGGTTAACTCTAAATCAGGTTATGATAGATTGTTCATGAAAACTTGCGATCTTTTCTTCAAAATCTTCACTTAATCACCTCACTGCCTACCCTAAAAAAATGGAGATATATGAAGAAAATACCAAATAGGTATCAAAAGGAAAATTGGATATTGAACAGATACCTATAGTTAAAGAGTTTCTAGATATATTTTCCTAGGATATAACCGCTCTTCCACCAAAAAGAGAAGTTAAGTTTCGATAGATTTAATTCAGGGAACAAAAAAATTGAATATTGAACATATACCCATATCTATCACACCTTATATAATGTCTCCCTTAGTACTCAAACAACTTAAGACCCAAATAGAGGATCTATTAGAAAAGAAATTCAACCAACCTAGTGTTTCCCCTTGTGGAGCCCCTATTTTGTTTGTTAAAATAAAGGATGGAAGTCTCCGATTATGTCTATATTACAAGAAATTAAATAAAGTGAACATTAAAAATAAATATCCTCTTCCAGCCAAGAATAGATGACTTCCTAGATTAGTTGCAAGGGCCTCAATTTTTTCAAAAATAGATCTAAGATCTGGATACCACCCAATAAGAGGTAAGGTAGAGGATATACCTAAGACAACATTTAGAACTCATTATGGACGTTATGAGTTCTTGGTAATGTCTTTTGGTTTGTGTTTATGGACTGTATAAACTATATCTTTAAACCCTTTTTAGAACATTTTGTGGTAGTATTTATTGATGATATTCTAAATCAATAGAAGAGCATGAAAGGCATCTCCAAATAGTTCTTCCAACCCTTAGAAAGGAGAAATTGTATGCTAAATTTGAAAAATGTGATTTTTGGCTTGATAAGGTAAAATTTCTAGGCCATGTTATTTAGGAGATATGGTGACAATAGATCATGATAAAGTAAAGGTTGCATGAGAGTGGAAAAGGCCTAAGATTGTTACCAAAATAAGGAGTTTTCCAGGATTAGCTGGCTATTAAAGTTGATTTATCAGAGGATTTTTACAAATAGACTTAACTTTAACTACAAAAACAAGAAAAGGTATTCCACTTACATGGACAATGTAATATCCCAATTTTTTATTAAGGGCAAATCATGATTATTGTGGATAATTATGAATTTAATTTGAATTATTATGTGTTTTATGGCTATTTTAATTAATACGTCATAATTATTGAGAAATTGGAAGAATGGAATTATTGGCCATGAGTTGGTAATTAAGGGAGAAATTAATTACTAACTAAGAGAAAATGGGATGTGTGATTAAAATGGCTAATGGAGAGATTAAAGTAGCTAATTGGTGACTTAATTGGTGTAAGCCAATAGCAAGTTGACATGTGGCAAAAGTGTGAATGGTGAGTGATGAGGAGAAAAGTCAAATGGAGAGTATTTTAATCATTTTTCTCTCTCTTCCTCTCCTCTCTTTTTGCTGAAGTCATGGAGGGAGTATCATTATTTTATTCTTCACTCCTCCTCCCTCTCATCTCTCACGTCCTCTCTCTCCATCTCACCATCTCTCTCTCATTCTTTCTCTCTCTCTCTCTCTCTCAGCCATGAAGGGGAAAGGGAAGGGAAGAAAGCTTGAAAAAGGTAAGGAAAATGATCCCTATTGCTCAAACTCCCTTCATTAAAGTTGATCCTTGAGTTAAGAGCAACATTTCTATGGTTGTAGTTTGTCCATTGGTTGTGGTTTGTGGCCACACAAAATTTTGGGAGGTGGTGAATCAAGAACTCCCTTTGAGAAAGTTGATAAGGTGAGTGAGACCTATCTATCAATCTATGTTTTATGCCAAATGGATTAACTTGGATTTTCTGGAATTCTTGGGCCATTTTCGAAAATGAGGGCCATTGAGAGTTTGGTATATGTTTGGTATGGAATTTGTATGTTTGGAATGCATTTTGGATAGATAGAATTGTTTGGGTTGGAAATTGTTAAGTTTGGAGAATTTGAGATTTTAGTGTTTAATGTTACCCAAAACCAAAGCATGATAATGGAATAGTATTTTGGTGATTTTGACATTCCCATTGGATTTGTTGAGTGATTTTGTGTGGGAATGAGCTTGGTTATTGATTTTGGGTTCATTTGAATCTCTTGGGAAAAGTTGGAAAGTTGTCTGGTTTGAGCTCTGTTTTGTGCAGTCCGTTTGCATGAGGGTTTTGAATGACCAAATAGTATTGGAAAATTTTGAAACTTTCCAGTATTAAATTTCACATCCCAAGATTCAAAATGGACATATATTTTGTGTCATTTCGTTTAGTATTATGTGAGATATGGTTGTCCAAAGCTTGGGATTGAAACAGAACTCTGTTTTGGAGTAGTGTTTAGTTTTTGGTGATTATGTATTTTTGTAGTGATTTCCAGTAATGGGATATATTTTTCCTTGAAATAGGACTTATATACCTTTCATTTGGCTTTGGAATCACCTCGTTTCGATTTTTCTATAATTAGTTATGGTTTTTCGAAGTTCAGCCAAGAGTCAGGAAATTTCTTGGCCGCGGCCCATGAGTGGCTGGCCGTGGCCCAAGACTTTCTGGCCTGATTCTGGCCGCGGCCCATGGGTGGCTGGCTGCGGCCCACGGCCTTCTGACCATGTTTTGGCCGCGGCCCAAGGAAGGGCTGGCCGCGGCCAACCTCTGTGTTCCAACACTTTAAGTTTTCGAAAGGAGATCTCTAACCTATTGTTTCCCAACCTTTTAGGGCTTTTATTAGAGGCATTTGTGGCCTCTTAAGGGTCAATTATGATAACCAAAATTAAGTGTTTCAAGTTAATTAAGTCTTGGAATAGAATATAACTCTTCGTCCCTAATCATGATTCTAGGATACGATATTTGCCCTAGGCGGGAGAGACCGGTGCCGGAGTACGCCCGGAAGGATCAAGGTAGTGACTCTTCTCTCATATTATGTATGATGTTTTGGCATGCATAACTTATCGTTGATTTGTGAAATGTGTGCCATGGTCTATTACGGTGTGAGCAGGTCAACGTGAGCCGTGTAGGGATTGACGGTGGTAATCTCTAGGTCGGCCGTTGAACTGCAGTCGTAATCGAGATGGATATTTGTGAATCCGACCCGTGGGGTGGCGTTTGAGAATCCAGCCGTGGGCTGTGTGTATCTTGCCTGTATGGCTTGTGTATGAAATACATTTTATGAATCCCAGCTGTGGTGAAATGTATTGTATGGATTGTTGTGATGCAATGCAACGTGAGCAATTTAGCATAAGCAATCATAAGGGATGACATGTGTCATACTAACCATTGCCATTGTAACTGCCGTTGTAGTTGCTTGTTGTGGTTAATGATTTGCTTACATGCATTATTATTGTACATTATATGATTGATTTGTTACTACAGGGATTCCTTAGAATCTCACTCTCCCAAAAACCATGTTTTAGACAGGACAGAAGGATCAAAGGGAAAGCGGGAGACGAAGAGCGGATAGAGCTCTGATTTGGATGTATATTTTGGGTTATTGGTTATCATGTATATCTTTTGGATATTTTTGGGAAACAATTGTGTATATTGGGATTGGTAGTGTAGATTTGTGTAATCCCCAAGTTAAGGGTAATGAATTGTGGGCTTTGTGCCTTTGTAAAACCCTTATTAATAAATGGAACCCAAGTGTGTCGGAAATTTGCCTTATACTCTGATATTTGTGAATGAAATCAACTTGTACAGGCCATTTAGTATTGAAATGTGAATATGAAACCGTCATGAACAGATTTTGTAAAAGTTTTTGTAAGCCATGATTTTGGGAAGTTTGATTTTGCTTAAGTCCCAAAATCATTTATGGTCTCTAATTCTATATCAATTATGTGTTTATGAACTAATATCGGCCTTAATCGTGAAGGGGGTTACAGACAACAAAATGTGAACCAAGTAAAAATTAACCACTTCTCCGGTTCTAGTTCTTCTTGATTCTTAAAGAAATTTTGAAGTATATACTAATAATTCTAAGAAGGGTTTAGGTTGTGTTTTAATCTAGTAGGAGAGAGTTGTTGAGTATGCTTCTAGACAACTCATACCACATGAGGAAAATTATTCTATTCACGATTTGGAATTAGCTGAATAATTTTTTCCTTAAAAATTTGGGGCATTATTTGTTTGGAGCTAGCTTTGAGGTTTTTAGTGATCATAAAAATCTTAAGTATCTTTTTGATCAAAAGGAGTTGAACATGAAACAAAGAAGATGGATGGAATTGATAAAGGACTATGATTTCAAACTTCAATATCACCCAGGAAAAGCAAATGTAGTTGCTGATACGTTAAGTAGGAAATCCCTACAAGTAGCCTCATTGACAATAAAGGAAAGTCAAATGATAGAATATTTTAGGGATTTAAAGCTCTCTATGACAATTCTACCTCACAGTTTACAATTAAGTGAACGAACAATAAAGAGTGACTCAAGAGCCCAACTATGGTAATGTCAACAGAAAGATCAATTCTTGCAAAATGAAATAGGAATTGAAAATTTTATTCAAGACCAAGATGGAACCATTTTGTTTCAAGGAAGAGCATGTGTACCTAAAGAAGGAGATTTAAGAAGGAAAATTTTAGAAGAAGGACAAAAGTAATTATACAATCCTCCTAGGGTCAAATAAATGTTTCATGATTTAAAGAAAATGTATTGAATAGCCAGGTATGAAAAAGGAAATCGCAAAATTTGTGTCTAAGTGTTGAATTTGCCAAAAAAGTTAAAAGAGAACATAAAAAAACTATTTAGATCACTTCAACCATTAATAATTCCTGAATAGAAGTGGGATCATGTCACTATGGATTTTATAAAGGACTACCAAAGACTAAAACAAAGAAGGATTCAATTTGGGTTATTGTTGATTAATTAACTAAATCAACTTATTTCTTACCAGTTTAAATTAACTATTCTCTTGACCAACTTGCTCAATTATATGTGAAAGAGATAGTGAGACTGCATGGAACACCTACAACCATAGTTTTTGTTAGAGACCTCAAATTGACATCAAGGTTTTGGTAAGATTTACAAGAAGCTTTTGGTACAAAACTACACTTTTGTACATCTTATCATCCTCAAACTGATGGTCAATTTGAGTGAACCTTTCAAACCCCAAAATATATGCTTAGATCTTGTAGTCTTGAGCAAGGGCAAAATTGGAAAAAAAATATATACATTAGTAGAGTTTGTTTATAATAATAGCTTTGATTCAAGTATTGGCATGGTACCATGTAAGGCTTATTATGGAAGAAAATGTAGATCTCCTCTATGTTGGTTTGAAGTAGGTGAAAGAAAACTATCAGGACTTGAGCTAGTACATAAGACTACAGTTCAATTAAAATTGATCAAGGAAAAGATGTTAGCTGTAACACCCCGATTTTCGATTAAGGACTAATGATAATTATTGAGATTAAGCCTGAGATTAGTGGACTGCTAAGCCCTGGTTTAGCAAGAGTCCAAATTGTGATTAAGAAATATGAAAATGAGTTGATGGTAATTCCAAGTGAATTTCCATAATCAAGGGCAAAACAGTAAAGTTACTGACTAGTTGATCGGTTACCGAGGAGGAAACTCATTGGTAGTTTCAAGATCAATGGCTATGATTGATTTGTGTAATTGAGCAAGGGGCATAATCATGTGTATGTGTGTGCATGTGAGCCCATGAGAGTTGGAGTGAGATGGTGACAAGTGGCAAAGTGTGGACCCTTGGATGGGTCATAAGTGAGACACATCATCATCATCTCCATCTCCTCTCTTCTCTCTCTCTCGTGCTCTCTCTCTCTTTCTCTCTTGTGCGCATGGTTGAAGGAAGAAGAGAAAGGAAAAGCTTGGGAAAAGGTGAGTAAATGGTTTCCTTTGCTCAACTCCTTTTCATAAATGTTGATCATTGAGTTGAGAGCTTCAATTTGATGGTTGTAGCTTCTCCATTGGTGGTGATTTGAAGAATCACGAAAATATGAAGCTTGGAGAATCAAAGAGTGTCTTTGAGAAAGTGGATAAGGTATGTGAAACCAATCCTTCTATCTATGTTTCATTGCCAAATGATTAAGTTGGAAATTTCTGGAATTATTGCCCTAATTTTGAAAATATGGGTCAATGGGTAGTTTGGCATGTTATGGTTATGGAAATGGTATATTGGTGTGAGTTTGGAATAGATAGAATGGATTTGGGATTGAAATGTGTGAGGTTGTTGATTTAGAGAATTGATGATTATGATGCCGTAGACCAAAGCATGTTAATGGAATGGGAATTGGGTAATTCTGTTGATTCCATTGAATTCATTGAGTGATTTTGTGTGGGAGTAGCTTTAGTAGAGGTTTTGGGTCCATTTGGATCAATTGGGCAAGAGTTAGGAGAATGTGGTATGTTGCTGCGTTTTCCTGGAATCTGATAGATTCACTCGAGCAGACAGGGGTGTGCTCGAGTGAGGGATGAATGTTGCCCGAGTGAGGAAGAACCTGCTCGAGTGATATGTGAGTTTTCCCTTGTTTTGCTGCGAGTGCGCCTGGGTTTTTATGAGCAATGCTCGAGCACATTGCTTTGTGCTCGAGTGAGCGAAGAACATGCTCGAGTGAGCATGGTCTGCTCGAGTGATGGTGGGAGTCCAGAGTGAAGGGTTGCTTTCTGGTCTTCACTCGCGGGCAAGGTGCAAGAAGTGTGCCTTCTCACTCGCGGGTGGGGGGCTTCTGCTCGAGTGAGCCGTGTGTGCTCGCGGGTGAGAGGTGTATGCTCGCGGGTGTGCTCGCGGGTGAGAGGTGTGTGCTCGCGGGTGAGAGTAGTGTGCTCGAGTGATCCAGTGCTTGGAGAGCGTTGGGGGCTCTCGGGTCCTCACTTCCTGGATTTCTCTCGCGGGTGCTCGAGTGAGGCTTTTGGCCTTGTGCTCGAGTGAGGATCTGTGCTCGAGTGAGCTTGTGCCTCAGGTGAGGGTTGTGCTCTCGGGCATGTGCTTTCTGTCTCACTTTCTCTTGTGCTCGGGTGTTGTCCGTACCAATGCTCGAGTGAGAGCATTTGTGCTCGAGTGATGTCCGTACTTGTGCTTGAGTGAGAGCTTCTGTGCTCGAGTGAGGCAGTGGAAAATATCAAGTTTGAGTGTTCAAAAGGGGATCTTTGGGGATAGTCTTCCAACCCTTTAGAGCTATAGATTGAGGTGTTTGAGGGCACTTAAAGGGCAATAATGATAACCAACTGGAATGTCTAAAAGTTAAGGAATTGGAAAAAGGGATTAATCCTATGTCCTTGATCTTGGTTATAGGATTTGATGATTTCCTGAGCGTGAGCAGCCGGATCTGGAGCTTACGTGGAAAGAGGGTAGGGAACTTACCTCTTCTGCATGTATTGATAATTGTATTTGTGTATTGATGCATGTTATTGCTTTGCGTGATTATGTGAGACATATGAGAATGATTGTAGCTCTGTTCTATTTATATTATGGCCATGAGTATGTTGTGTGAACATTGAGCATGCGGATATATCATTATGTGAGCATGTATTATTGTGATGCAAGCATGTCATGCATTAAATACTTATCTTGCATGCATATTGGTATTGGTTTTCCTACTGAGATTCCCCAGAATCTCACCCTCCCCTATCAACATTTTAGACAGGGAAGGAAGATTGAGGATGAGCAAGCATCCAAGGACGAAGAGGACTCGTTTCTGGGTGAGAGCTTAGTAGTTGGTTATCAATGCGTAATTGGGATTATGTATGTGTATGTTTGGACCAGTATTTGGAGTATGTATTCGAAAGAGATTTGTGTAATCCCTATTGAATGAGTTGTATGGGCTATTATGCCTTATGAGTATTGAGCGAAGATATGATCCCGGAATTGTCGGGAATTTATATTGCGTACTCTGATATTTGTATAAATGTAATTTATCTTCGCATAGTAATTATATTCAGAGTGTAAATATGAGACCGTGTTTTTAATAATTTTGAAATGTAATTATGAAAACCCCGTCTGGTTGATGGGTTTATAAATGATGTTTTATCTTATTGGTCTCTATTTCACCTTAATCGCGTAATCCGGATATTAATTACGGCAGGGGGTTACATTAGCAGCTCAAAGCAGACATAAGAACTCTTAGATAAAAGAAGGAAGCCAATGAACTTAGAAGAAGGATCTCGTGTATTTCTTAAAGTTACTCCTACTACAAGAATAGGTAAGACTTTTAGAACCAAGAAATTAAGCCCAAGATATATTAGACCTTTCCAAATTATTAAAAGAAAGGGGCCAGTAGCTTATCACATTGGCTTACCACCTTATTTGTCTAATATCCATTCTGTGTTTCATGTCTCTCAACTCCGAAAGTATATCCATAAACCCTTAAATATTCTAACTAAGGAGTCGGTGCAAGTAACAAAGAATTTAAAGTATCATCCTAAACTTGCTAGAATTATGGATACAGATTAAAAAGATCTACAACAAAAGATTTTCTCTCATCAACGTGTTATGGGAAGGATTAACCCTAGAAGAAGCCACATGAGAAATTAGAAGACGAAATGTGACAGAAGCATCCTTAATGGTTTCATTAAGAATTTTAGGGATGAAGTTTTATTTTAAGGAGGGAGAAACTTAACACCCTTAATATACCCTATATATATATATATATATATTTCCTTAGAATATATATAAAGGATAGTAAGTTAAGAATTTTTAAGAATTTGTTTAAGCATACTTAAAGAATAAATTTTTAAAGGAATAAACGAATATAAAACATTTTCGGTAAAAAAAAACGAATATAAAACATATATACATAATATATAAAATATATAATGTCAAACCTCTTAACATTTTGATATTCACAGAGTAATAAACACATAGTTCAATGGGCATATAGGAATAACAGAGATATACTGATACTAAGTAATTGTTTACATTATAAGAAATTCCCCATAGGGTTTGAAAAATATATATAGAGTTTCAAAATACACCAAATAAACTAAGGATAACCAATAGCAACTCTTTCTTAAACTGGAATCCTCATCCACCAGTATTTATGGTTTTGCCCTTAGAGCTGCCAGCTTCTGTTGGAATTTTTTTAAATATTGAAAAAGGGTGAGATTCAAACGAATTTCAGTAAGATCAAGCAATCAGTCATATAAAATGCAAAAAATAAACATGCCAAGTACCATATAATGTAACATAATAATAACATTGTAAAAAGGATGTGCACTTAATTTAGGGCCAAAGGTCAATTTGAAACCCCTACTTGTCTGTGTACCTCAGCTGGGTCCCAAACCAAAACTAGGTAATACGCCCCCTGGCACTATTCATATCACTGTGCCCCCAAGTACCTTGTTCACCCACAGGATATGGAATACACAAAGCATGCAGATAATCATATAGTTTATAAAAGATAGAGTTACTACCTTAAATCCCTTTTTCCTGCACTAAATCTTGTTTCGGCTTGGGCAAACTGTCTAGTCCTAAAATTCTAAATTTACAAATAAATGAGTTATTACTCATTCATGTATTATTCCAAACTTATTTGTTTTGGTTAACTTAGCTTAAAACTGTAAAATTACCAAAATACCCTAGGGAATTGGTCTAAGTCCCTTTGTATCCAGTCTAACTGTACTTTCCCAAAAATTATGACCTAGGCTATTCCTATACAATTTTGTGTTTAGAATCCATTTTTGACCTTGAATTTGCCAAATTCACTGCCAAAAGATGAAAATGCCCTTGGCATCCCCTAACTTAGGTTTTTAGCGATAAAATTGTCATTTCACACCCTAATGCCTTCACACTTCATAATTCACATGTTCCCTACACAATTTTCCATTCTAAACCCAATGGAATCATAAAAAACCCCAAAATCCAGTCCAAACACAGCCAACACAGGTTTGGACAAAATCTTGAATTAATTGGAAAAATTAGGAATTTATGTTTTATTCCATAAAACACGTTCTTTTCATGCCTAATAACTTGTTTAACCACTTAATTACACTTCTCACATGATTAATCCAAATTTGGGCAGCACCTCCCTTTAGGGTTTGGTCATCCCAAAATCACAAAACCAATCAAACAAGCCAATACAAGTAACAAATCCCGCAAAACAACCACAATCGACCTTGAATCAACAAGATAACAAGGTTTATGGAGATTACCTTTGCTTCTTTCCTTTCTTTCTCTAAACTCATGGCACACTCTCCTTTTCTTGTTGAGTTTTTGCTTGCTACACATGTATTTCAAGATGGAATAGAGATTAGAGAGAGTTTGAAGGCAAGAACACATAAATTTTTTAATATCCCTAATTTTGGGATTAGAAACTTGAGATTAAGCCTTAATCAAGTGGACTGCTAAGCCCTAGTTTAGCAAGAGTCCTAGGAATGTATAAGAAATAGAATGTCTTATAGAAACCACACTCAGAATATAATATGATTTTTTGTGCAAATTAGTCAAAAAAAATACCCGATTTCTTTTGGATGTGTCAGAATGACATAAAACCTAACCTGGATCTAAAGGAAAAGGGAAGAAGTGTCTAGGAAGAATTAATGGCACAAGAATTAATATTGCTATAATTAAGGGCAAAAGAGTCAATTGCCACTTGATCTTGAGGTTAATGTTGGAAACCAAAATGAAGGGCCAATATTAGCTCTTGAAAAGAAAGAGTAATTAAGAGGGTTGAAAAGCAAATCACCTCCCTCCCCTTATGATAAAAAACGTCCAAGGGCAAGGAAGGAAGAGAAAGTCAAAGTTTCAACCCACTTTTGAAGAAGACCTTAGTCAAACTTGAACCTATACATATAAGACCAATTAGGCAACAAATTTCCTCTTCTATTAGACTTATGAATTTCAGTTTTGACCAAAAAAGAGAGAAAGATTATGCAAGTAAATTCATCTCCAAATTCATTTACCAAGCCAAAAAGCAAAGAAAGAAGAAGAGAAGAAAAGTCAAGAAAACTTGCTATTGGTTACAACTTGGAAATTGGCCAAAAAGCAAGATTTCAAGAAGGGAATTGGTCAACAATTCCAACTGCTTTTTGAATGGTATATTTCTTCTAAAAGGATACAAGAATGAAATGGAAAAGTCCAAACAAAGTCAATTAACCATACTTGGTTAATTAACTTGGCTTGGAAAAGAAGCATTTTTTGCCACATATTTTTCTATGTCTCTTTAGCTTATTTTTCTCCAAGTAATTTTGGGGGCTAAAGTAAATCATTTAAACACATATTCCACTCCCTCATTCAGCTATAAAACCATGGAAAAAGAAAAATAAAAATGAAAGAGGAAAGAGAAAGATGAAAGTTGAAGAACAAGTTCAAGGTAAGAGCTTCTGGATCAGTTTTCACCTTCCAAATCACCTTTCTAGCTCTTGAGGTCTTCATAAATGTTGTTTCTCTCATCAAGATCTTCATTTCTATGATTTTTTTCTTAAGGAGAGGTGTTTTGATGCTGCCAAGAGGATCCAAATTTGGAGAAACAAAAAACAAGCAATAGAAAGTGAAAGAGGTAAGCTTAAGCTTTAATTTGAGCTTAGCATCTTGTGGTTTGGTTGAGTTTTATGAATTCTTTGGTACTACCCTAATTTTCATTCATAAAGGGAAACTAGGGTTTCATGGTGCCTTTGATCATATACATGTGGTTATGTAATGTTTGAGCAGCATATGATACTACTTTGGTGGTCAAATTGTTAAAATAGTGAATTGTTGTTTTGGAGGCCATATCTCGGCCAGTTGCAGGGCAGGTAGAAGAAGAATGATTTAATTAAGTTTGATGTTTCCAATGAATTTCTTGGGCAAAATTGTGTGGGAATATGGTATCGTTGTGATTTTAAAAGGGTTGGATTAAAAACCCTAAAATTGGAATTCGATGTTACTAAGGCCAACACTGCCAGATGCTGGTTAGGTTTTTGTAACGAGGTTTTGGACGAACAAAACTTGTTCAAAAGTCATAAAAATTTCTAGAACAATAGTAGACATCTTAAGCTTTAAAATTATGGGTAGAATGCATGATTTAGATGTCTAGAAAATAAGTTATGAATTGTGGAAGTTGAGGCATAGAAACTGGGAAGAATTCTAGACTAGTGAGGTTGCTCAAGGATTTTGGGAATTTAATCCCTATAATTGGCAGTGGTTAATATTTTTCCCTTAAAGTAGACTTAAAGATATTTACCTAGGACTTTAAACCACCTCATTTAGAGTCCTAGAGAATAAGTTATGATTTTTCAAATTTGGGTGAAAAATCTGGCAGTTTAGGTTAACCTACGAATTTTTGGCATTGGGAGTACTTTGAGATAAGAGTGGGTCTAAAGATTAGAGAGAAGTCCTAGAGGCTAAAGTAGCCCTATTGGACATTCCTTTTTCATGACTCTAATAATGTGGTTATTTATCTATGGCTATGAGGTGACAAAGAAGAAGCAACTTTAATGGTTAGAAGAAATGGAACAAGTGGAGGACCTAAAGACATAAGGTAGGGAACTTTTCTAACTTGCATAACTTGATATGTATGCTTGTGTATTGATGTGTTAATTGCTTTGATAAATTGTATGAAGCATATATGAATGAGTGAAGCTCCGTTTAACTTATACTATGGCCATTAATGTAATGTGTTAAACATTAAGCATGCATACATGTCATTATATTAGCATGAATTTATGTAAGCAAGCATGTCATGCACAAAGCATTTCTTGTATGCATTTGTTAGCACTATTTGCTATTGGGATTCTCTTGAATCTCACTGTCCCTCACCAACCATATAGGTAGGTAAGCTCAGAAGAGGAATGCAAGAAGATATGCAAGAACAAAATGTGATGGCAAATTGAAGATTAGTATGTGATAATTAATTAAGTGTAAATTATCACTGTATGAACATGCCTAGTTGAATAGTCTTGAGAAATAAGTAAATGAATGATTTAAGAATGAGTAGAGAAATGTGCAATGAATCACTCTAGATAATTGAATTAAATGAAGTTAAGAATCGATAAATAATAATAAGTTGCAAACTGCTAAAAGACGCTTTTGCAAGATTTTGAAATATTCAGAAAAACCCACACAACTATAGGTTTAAATTCTATCTTGAGGTTGGGAATTGAAATAACTTTACAAAAGAATATCGATTAGTGGTTTGAATTTGTTGTGTAAAACTCATTAGATCGATTACGGAAATAAGGTGTTACATTTAATGGTATAAGGTAGTGATTCAGGAAATGGAATTGTCTGCTCAGAGGTAAAGGTCCAATTAGAGCAAGGCGTTCTGACTATAGGTTATATTCTCTGCTTATGTGAATAGTATAATGATCCTCTATTAGTACTACTATGACTGGGAGTTATGGATAGCAGAGGAAACTAAAGAGTTAGACCACCATTGTCTATTAACTAGCTTATAGAAAGAAGGGGTAAAGGTCTATATGGAGGAACGAAACAGAGAAGCATGGATGCATACCCCAAGGGAAAAGGGTATGAGCTCCGGTGACAGTAAATTTGAAGGCAGAACAATCCATTTCTAGTGGGATTGGGGCTCTAGAGATAGATGAGGTAGTGCAGATTCAGATTTTGTTGCTAATTCTAGAGCTCTTGATATTGAGATAGAATGTTATTTAAATCCCCACCCTATGTTATGGGAATACATAAGGGAGTTACACCGAGAAGTTGTTATTATTTATATTTCCCTGTGGCAATAGTACCTAGCATCTATGGGGTGCTGACATGTCATATTGGGGTTGAGGTATGTATGGCCTATCGATACCCAGTGACAAATGGTATTGTACTAGCACTGATGCGCCATATCTCATCAAAATTCTGTTGTTAACCGTGCTCAGGTGAGAGTAATACTGGGATGGATAACCTACTGGGAAGTTAAGTTGGTAAGGTTATGGAGACTCGATTAATAGTGATTGTCTTGAGGTTTCTCTATGACTAATGATCATCTTAGTTAGATGAATCATTGTTAAAGGCTTATAGGTATGATCGAAAGTATTGAACCGGAAGAGGCCAGAAACTAGTATAAAGATATGTAGTTTTTTGGGTCTTACCATATATTGTTGGGGAGATATCCTGACTCTCGAATCGCTTGGCCATTGATAGAGCTCATGTAAATAAAAGAGTTTGATGTTATGTAAATGTGAGAGGGGCTTCATAGAGCTGAGGGAGGGGTTAACAATCGCACCAATATTGATTATCCCAAATCCTAGTATAGCTAGTATGGTCTGTAGAGATGAAACTTGTGTGGTTTGTAAGTAAAGCGACCTATAAGGGTTGTAGTGTAATGAGCATAAGGGATTGGGATGTGCCCTAATGTTGAAGGGCAGAATGGTGGTAGATGCCTCTTGACAACTAAAGTTTCACAAGATAGAATACTCCACTCAAGAATTAGGGCTAGCGGTGATTATATTGATTTGGAGGAAAGATGATGCTAAGAGAAATGAGCAGTAATCACTCTAATTGAATTAATTGAAGATAAGAACAATTGAGTAATAATGAAGTTGTGAACCGCTAAAAGATGCTTTCACAAGATTTTGAAATATTCAAAGAAACCTACTCAACTTGAGCTTTCACTTGCTCTTACAAAAGAATATCGATTAGCAGTTCGAATTCATTGCGTAAAACTCATCAGATCGATTACAGAAATAAGGTGTTACAAATTTCACTACTAATCTTACCTTGTTTGCCTCTTGAATCACTTAAGCTTTCATTTGCTCTTGTTTTCTCAAATAGCTCTGTCTCTCTCTCTTCTCAAATCTGGCTGAAAATGAGGCCTTAGATAAGGATAAGTGGGCTTTTAAAATATCCCTTCCACCTCCTCAATTTATATTATTTTATTGCAAATTTTCATATGCCAATTTGCTTTATGCTTTATCCCTTTAATTTGGTCATAAATGTTTTGCTTTCCTCTCTCCATCTTGACATATAAGGTCTAATGAAGGGACCAAATTAGTCTCTTGAATTATCTTCATCCATCTCTTGAAATTATCATTTAATAGCCATTTACACGTGTTACTTTTTTGACATTTCAACGTCAATTTTGCTTAGACAAAATTGCTCCAACTCTTGGTATATTTATCACAAACATTCATTTCCCTTTTTGCTCCCTCATTTAGTCATCCAACACATAAGGAAAAGGAAAAAATATTGGCTTTGGATTTTATTTAGCTAAATGACTATTTTTCCGATACATTTTTGTCATTACCTTTTTAATTTCATACATTGATCAAAAGTTGACAAAATTTTTATATATATCTTTGAAAGTTGACAAACTTTAAAAATTCATATCTTTATTTATGGATGTCCAATTACTGTGGTTCTAAAGGCAATGAAATACTTGTTAAGTATATTTTTAAGGAAAAATATTTCCTTTAGTCAACTGGATGCACAACATTCCAGAATTACCATTTATTGGACACTGGCACATAAACTTGCCATTTTTACTTGGCTAACTTAAAAACTGCACAATTCTCAGTATACAGGTCAAAATGACTTATATGACTTATCAAATTTAAGCTTGATATGTCTACTTTGATTTTAGAAAATTTTATAGGTAGTGGACATCATTTGCCAATTTAAAAACATCACACAACCAAACTGCCACATAGGAAAACACACTAACAGTGCATCCAATTTTTTACAATTTGTTTTCCAAACATAACCTTATTATGTGTAATCACTAATTTCTTTGTTTTGTTATTTCTTGTGCTCTTTAATTCACCATTATATTCCCTTTAATATAAGGAATTTTGGTGGATAAAATTTGGGATGTTACATTTGGATATCATATAACATTGATTATTCATAGGGAATCCCATCTTAATATGCAATTTATACCTGCATTGTGCATACTCATAAAGCATGCATCATAAATTATCTATCTATTGGCATTCAGGATTGACTGTCTGTTGATCCCTACTAGCCATACTGTGTATACTATTGAATACAACATTACGTGTTTGTCAGGTCTTACTGCCCAGGGACACAACCCCATGCCACCATGTACATTGGGTCTTACTACCTCTTCAAGCCTTGTGACTCATTTTGCTCCCACAATATTGGACATTCTAGTCTTACTGCCTGGTACAACATGTACACTAGAACTTATCGCCAATTCTTAGGTTTCACAACCTCTTCGAATTACTAAATCTAGAAGCTCAACCTTCAATATTATAAGGTTATACTCAAAATCACCATATTTTCAAATCAAAGTCAATCGTCGTCAGCTCTACAATAAGGTAGCCGATGGACAACACAATGTACCTTAGCCGCATGTTTTACACCCAGCCTCTCAACTGTGGCAACCAGGATTATCATGCGTGACTTCCTAGCCATGTCTGTGTAAGAGCCAAGAGTTCATCCACTGGTCACCTCCAGTAAGAACCCCCAATCATGGTTATGCACTCAGCTACAACATGAGTGGGGTAATTTATTTCGTGAGGCTTTAACTACTGAGATGTATTTGCTACTATTATGCCCTACTGCACTAGGGTTCATCTCAATCTCTACCTATATATTGTACTGCGGACCATATAGTTCATATCACTATAAACAACATGGGATAACTTATTGCAGACCACATAGGTCATATTACTATAGACTATACAGGTTACATCATTGCAAACCACACATGTTGTATCATTGTAGATCACATAAAATGTATTATTACAGACCATACAAGGTGCCTTATTGCAAACAACACAAATCATGTTACTGCAAACCATGCAGGTCGCACCATATAGGTTATATCATTGTACACCACATAGGTTGCTTGACTACATACCATATAGGTCACCTCATTGTAGACCACATAGGTCATATCTGGATATGGGATTATCAACACTGGTGTGAATGTTTAACTGGGAAGGATTCCCACTGCCAGATTCATCTATACATTGATTTAAAGCCTTTAGTCACCTCAGGTTAAATCAAAATACACAAAATTATGCAGTGAAAGGCACAACTCGGGTCGTATTCTCTTGAGGAGCCTTTTATTTAATTCCTAATATAAACTAAGTGACAAAAAATATTTAGATGGGTTTTAAATTGATTTTTTTTCTTTTTAATAATGGAAAATAACCTAAACTACTATTTTTTTGGATTTTTGAGAAATTGTTGAAATAATTAATGAAATTGAGATTTAAACAAATTGATGATGAATGCTTCTTGGAAAAATGGAATATAGGTTATCATTGCTCAAATTGAATTGGGAGCTAAACCACTCACTAAGTCAAAAATTAAACCTTAACAACTCGTTAAGTCTAGTATATTAATTGGTGATTACCCCTAGAACTCTAGCTAGATAATTGCCTCTTAATACACTATTAAATACCACTTAGTGTGCAATTTAGGATTGGATTCATGCAACTTGTTCCTCTATACAATGAACACCCAACTGAGATATCCAAACAAGATCTAAGCAGTCATAATACTCATTCAAACTATGAAAGAATAGACAACCACATTAAACCAAAAGGAAATATAAAAATTTAAATATCAAACCACATAAACCAATCTAAATCACAATTGTTCAATCCTACTAAGATAAACAACTGCAATCTCAGTAAATTAACCATATAACATAAAATCCTAACTCAGGGAATTCGTTACATAATTAAATAAAAAGATTAAAACAATTAACTCCCCTAAATGTATCTCTGGAGCTCAAACTAGTCTTCCATCTCTAAGAAGCAAGAAAGGATTTAGCCTCTCATGGAACTTATCACAGCTACAACTCCTCCAAGACACCAAGAATCCATGAACTTAAGACGAAAGGAATAGATTAGAGAAGGAGAGAGGCGTTGTTGGTGAATCTTGATCTTTATTCTCCTTCTCTTCTACGGCGCCCTCCTTTCTGGTGCCCCGTGTGCGTGTCCGCTCTCCGTTCTGGTTCGTCCCTTCTGGTTCTGAGTTCTGGTGCGCGTGCTTCTCCTCCAGGTTCTGATGTGCGTCTACCCTCTCGATGTGCGTGTCTCTTCTGAAGGTTCTTTAATCTCAGATCTGCCGCCGTGTGTCTTCTCTCCTCATATCCTTTTGTTAATTTCCTTTTCTATTTGAAATCTAGGTCAAATCTCTTTGAAGTTGGGATATAATCTTTCAAAATTATATTCAGATAAGATTTTCCAAGATTTTATATGAGAATCTCGACAAAAAAAATCAGTTTCAGAGGCTAAGACGCTGATTTCTGAATATTGAGACCAAAATAGCAATTCTCGAATTCCGGGTCCTGTTCTGTAATTTCCTCTGAGAGCAGATGAATCTGTTCCAGCTGTGATGTGCGAATTTTGGGACCCAACTGGTATTGTTTAATTTCGGGGTCATTTACTGTAATTGTTTCTGATATTTTCCTCTCTGAAAGTGGCAGCTAATATTACAGAAAGGTACCCTTCTTTCTGTAAGAATTCCCTTGGAGACACACGTAGAATCTTATTTTCTGCTTCAGTCCTTAAAAATCTTTACTTTTTGGTCCCTCAGCTCCTCCTTTTCCAATGTGACCTACAATTCAGATCAATATCTTGTAATATTTTTTTATTCAAAATTCAAATTTTAAAAAGTAATTACAAGATTATAACAGATATATCCTTTTAAGATTTATTTTCACACAATCATCTTCAATTCAATTTAATCATAATAAATGTTATTTAACCCAAAAATTAATGATAAAATCCCTAAATATGATATTCAATATTATGATAAAATCGGGATATATCAAATTCCCCCACACTTGAACCTTTGTACTCCTGAACAAAGATTATCAATTTAAAGCCATCCAAGATGAACATCAATACAATTTAAAGATGAGCTGTCTCATGGAATGAAAAGCAATAAATCGATTAATTAAGCTCCACAACTAGCATAAGTCATAGTACAAAGCAATGCAAAGGGATTAGTCCACTACACAATCAAATGTAATTGAAATAAGCATAAGAGAACTCTCTAGGATATTAGTGTTTACGCTCAACTCTCCTCATTAGGGTCATGTCACTCTGGCTCACTTAACTATCACCTTACCATAGGCTTTTAACAACTCTAACATCTCTACCGTTAACAACAATAATGTAACGAATCAAGAGGACTTTCATAGGTTGTAATGATGGAGAAGGCCACATGAAATAATTGCGAAAGAAACAAGTGTCATGCATGTATATAAGCTAATAACTCATCACTTAGCATCCAATTTACCACTTGAAGTATATATTGTTATTTATAGAGATTCCCTACAATTGCCTTATTTGAAGGATTTTTCTTTTCTTTTCTTTTTTTTTTTGCTCTTTTCTTTTCTCTCTTTTTTTTTTGTTTCTTTTTTTTTTTTGCATTTTTTTTCCACAATTTTTTTTTCAATATCTATATACATGGCAATTCAACATTCATAGAAACTAGGAGTGATGACAATTTACTTATAACAAGATAGGATGCCAAGATACGTAAATGATATATACGTACATAACAACTTAATGAATGGCTCAAAGGGGTAAACAATGGATGATTTGACAGGCTTGTGTTTAGGTCAAAAGGGTTTAGAATCGAATGCCTCTATCCTTTCCATTACATTAATGTAAATACAGCTTTGACATAGAGTTGAGACAAGTTCTAGAAGATGAAATGCTAAGAAAGCATGCATGTAACACCCCGATTTTCGATTAAGGACTAATTATAATTATTGAGAATAATTATGTGTTTTATGGCAATAATAATTAATAAGCCATAATTATTGGAAATTGAAAGAGTGAAATTGTTGGGAATTAGTTAGTGATTAATAGAGAAATTAATTGCTAGCTAAGAGAAAATGAGATGTGTGATTAAAATGATCAATGGCTAGGATTGATTGTGTAGTGGATCAAGGGGCATAATCATGTGTATGTGTGTGCATGTGAGCCCATGGGAGTTGAAGTGAGATGGTGACAAGTGGCAAGATGTGAGCCCTTGGATGAGGCATGTGACATACCATCATCTCCATCTCCTCTCTTCTCTCTTTCTCGTTTTCTCTCTCTTCTCTTCCTTTCTCCATTTTCGCTGAAGGTGCTTGGGAAAGAGAAAGGAAAAATGGAATTTTGAGGTAAGCAAATGGCCTCTTTAGCTCAAACTCTCTTCTCTAATGTTAATCCTTGAGTTGAGAGCTTCATTGTGGTGATTGTAGTTTCTCCTTTGGTGGTGATTTGAAGATCACGAAAATGTGAAGTTTGGAGAATCAAAGAGTGTCTTTGAGAAAGTTGATAAGGTATGTGAAACCAATCCTTCTATCTATGTTTCATTGCCAAATGATTATGTTTGGAATTTCTGGAATTATTGCCCTAATTTCGAAAATATGGGTAATGGGTAGTTTGGCATGTTATGGTTATGGAAATGGTATATTAGTATGAGTTTTGAATAGATAGAATGGATTTGAGATTGAAATGTGAAAGGTTAATGATTTTGGAAAATGGATGATTATAATGCCCTAGACCAAAGCAAGTTAATGGAATGGGAATTGGGTAATTCTGTTGATTCCATTGAATTCAGTGAGTGATTTTGTGTGGGAGTAGCTTTGGTAGAGGTTTTGGGTCCATTGGGATCAATTGGGCAAGAGTTAGGGGAATGTGGTATGTTTGCTGCGTTTTCCTGGAATCTGATAGATTCACTCGAGCAGACAGGGGTGTGCTCGAGTGAGGGATGAATGTTGCTCGAGTGAGGAAGATCCTGCTCGAGTGATGTGAGTTTTCCTTTGCTTTGCTTTGAGTGCACCTGGGTTTTAATGAGCAATGCTCGAGCACATCGCTTTGTGCTCGAGTGAGGGAAGAACATGCTCGAGTGAGCATGGTCTGCTCGAGTGATAGTGGGAGTCCAGAGTGAAGGGTTGCTTTCTGGTCTTCACTCGCGGGCAAGGTGCAAGAAGTGTGCCTTCTCACTCGCGGGTGGGAGGTGTGTGCTCGAGTGAGGATCTGTGCTCGAGTGAGCCAGTTCCTGAAAGTGAGAGTTGTGCTCTCGGGTGTTCACTCACGGTCTCACTTTCTCTTGTGCTCGCGGGTATGGGCAGCGTGCTCGAGTGAGCCCCTTGTGCTTCGAGTGAGCTTGTGCTTCTGGAGTGGGTTTGTGCTCTCGGGCATGTGCTTTCTGTCTCACTTTCTCTTGTGCTCGGGTGTTGTCCGTACCAATGCTCGAGTGAGAGCATTTGTGCTCGAGTGATGTCCGTACTTGTGCTCGAGTGAGAGCTTCTGTGCTCGAGTGAGACAGTGAAAAATATCAAGTTTGAGTGTTCAAAAGGGGATCTTTGGGGATAGTCTTCCAACCCTTTAGAGCTATGGATTAAGGTGTTTGAGGGCACTTAAAGGGCAATAATGATAACCAACCTGAATGTCTAAAAGTTAAGGAATTGGAAAAGGGATTAATCCTATGTCCTTGATCTTGGTTATAGGATTTGATGATTTCCTGAGCGTGAGCAGCCGGATCTGGAGCTTACGTGGAAAGAGTGTAGGGAACTTACCTCTCCTGCATGTATTGATAATTGTATTTGTGTATTGATGCATGTTATTGCTTTGCGTGATTATGTGAGACATATGAGAATGATTGTAGCTCTGTTCTATTTATACTATGGCCATGAGTATGTTGTGTGAACATTGAGCATGCGGATATATCATTATGTGAACATGTGTTATTGTGATGCAAGCATGTCATGCATTAAATACTTATCTTGCATGCATATTGGTATCTGTTTCCTACTGAGATTCCCCAGAATCTCACCCTCCCCTATCAACATTTTAGACAGGGAAGGAAGATTGAGGATGAAGCAAGCATCCAAGGACGAAGAAGACTCGTTCTGGGTGAGAGCTTAGTAGTTGGTTATCAATACGTAGTTGGGATTATGTATGTGTATGTTTGGACCAGTATTTGGAGTATGTATTCGAAAGAGATTTGTGTAATCCCTATTGAATGAGTTGTATGGGCTATTATGCCTTATGAGAATTGAGCGAAGATATGACCCCGGAATTGTCGGGAATTTATATTGCGTACTCTGATAATTGTATAAATGTAATTTATCTTCGCATAGTAATTATATTCGGAGTGTAAATATGAGACCGGGTTTAAAATGATTTTGAAATGTAATTTTGAAAACCCCGTCTGGTTGATGGGTTTATAAATGATGTTTTATCTTATTGGTCTCTATTTCACCTTAATCGCGTAATCCGGATATTAATTACGGCAGGGGGTTACAATGCACACATATAAAGAAAAAAAAATTAGGCTCAAATAACCTTCCAACAAGGGTTTTTCTCAAATGCTTACCAAAACACCCAATTACATAACAAACTAACCACAACGCATTTACTCAGCTATTTCCAATGCTAGAATTAAGAACAATAACTAATCAAAACATTGCAATTAACCATAATCAAGCTCAACTCTCAAATGCATTAATGACTTTGGACAAACTTTCATTTTTCAAAACATTCAAGTACCAAAAATTCAAGTGTGGTTTTTTTTGTTTTTGTTTTCAAAACACACTCTCCCCCACACTTACTCAATACATTGTCCTCAATGTATTCGAGGAATACAATGCGACAATCTAATTAATCTTGAATGTAAGAGAGAATGAGGATGGCATATGATGAGAGAACCAAGAAAACATAGGGGGTTTTATTGAACTTTAAAACTAAACTACTAATCTTACTATCACTACTGGGAATGTCCCTCCCCCACACTTATCTCAAGCATTCATGTTCAACAAATTTCACAAGCAATTATATACATGATATAAGAGATTGAGAGAGGAAAGGGACAACCTGGCCTTAAGGCGGCTTGGTGCTATCATGATAGAGCTTGAGGAGATGGCCATTGACTTTGAATTCTGATCCGCTAACCTCATCCCGTAGCTCTACTGTTCCAAAATCATGCACTTTTGTGACTATGTATGGTCCTTCCCACCTGGTGTTAAGTTTTCTAGGTTTGAGTGCAAATCGAGCCTTGAAGCGTAGAACCTTATCACCAACTTTGAAGTGTTTTCTCATAATCTTTTGGTCATGTAGCTGCTTGGTTTTCTCTTTGTAAATGTGGGAGCTTTCATAAGCTTCTAATCGCATCTCCTCCAATTCCTGTAGTTGCAACTTCCTCTCTAAGCCGGATTCTTCCATATCCATATTGCACGTTTTCACTGCCCAATAAGTCTTATGTTCCAACTCTACCGAAATGTGACATACTTTTCCATAGATAAGCCGGTAAGAAGACATCCCTATTGGTGTCTTGAATGCAGTTCTGTATGCCCATAGTGCTTCTTCCAACCTTGAGCACCAATCTTTTCTTAAAGGCTTGACAATCTTTTCCAAAATCTGCTTGACCTCTCCGTTGGATGTTTTTGCTTGCCCATTCGTCTATGGATGATAAGTAGTGGACATTTTGTGGGTAACTCCAAGTTTAGCAAGTAGGTTATTGACAACCCTATTACAAAAATGGGTACCTCTATCATTTACTATAGCCCTTGGCACTCCAAATCTACAAAAGATGTTAGTCTTAAGAAACTTGGAGACCGTTTGGGCATCATCTTTCCTAGTGGGAATAGCTTCTACCCACCTAGAAAGGTAATCTACAGCTAACAAGATGTAAGTAAACCTAGATGATGGTGGAAATGGGCCCATAAAATCTATACCCCATACATCAAATACCTTACAAAAGAGCATGGGTTGTTGTGGCATCTCGTGCCGCTTACCTAACCCCCCAAACCGTTGGCATTTATCACATGCCTTACAATATAAATACGCATCCTTAAACAGGGTAGGCCAATAAAACCCAGCCTCTAATACTTTCCTAGAGGTCTTGTTAGCACTAAAGTGTCCACCACATATCATTGAATGGCAAGCAGAAAGGATGGATTGGAATTCTTCCTCAGGTACACATCTTCGAATTATTTGATCGCTGCACATTCTCCATAGGTATGGTTCATCCCAGACATAGTATTGGGCTTCTCGCTTTAATTTCTGCACCTGAAACGGAGACAAATATGCAGGAATCAATCCTAAGACTAAATAATTAACTAAGTTAGCAAACCATGGTTCCTTTAATTCCACAACACATAAAGCAATATCAGGAAAATCATCACAGACTAAAGCAGAACAATCAACTCCCCTTGTATCATTAGGAAGCCGACTGAGGTGATCCGCTGCATGATTCTCTGCTCCAGCTCGATCCTTGATCTCAATATCAAATTCCTGCATGAGAAGAGCCCAGCGAAGCAGTCTTGGCTTAGACTGTGGCTTTTTGAACAAATACCTGACAGCTGCATGATCTGAGAAGACAACAACTTTAGAGTTGATTATATATGATCTAAATTTATCCAAGGCGAATACAATGGCAAACAACTCTTTTTCAGTAGTTGTGTAATTAATCTGAGTACTGTCTAATGTTTTGGAGGCATAAGCTATGACCTTAGAGACTTTACTATCTCTTTGGCCAAGCATTGCTCCAACAGCACTATTAGACGCATCACAAGACAGCTCAAATGCAAGGTTCTAGTTAGGAGGGCAACTCATCAAATGCTAGCTTGCACTTGTTACCAAAAATAAAATCCACATCTTTTTATAGTAACTTTGATAAAGGCAATGCAATTTTACTGAAATCTTTTATAAAATGCCGGTAGAAACTAACATGCCCTAAAAATGATCGAAGGTCCTTAAGTGAAGATGGGTAGGGTAATGATGAAATCACCTCAATTTTTGCCTTATCAACTTCAATACCTTTTTGAGAAATCAAATGTCCAAGCACTATGCCCTGAGTGACCATAAAATGTCATTTCTCATAATTCAAAACAAGTTTCTTCTCAATGCATCGTGCTAAGACATGATCAAGACTAGACAAGCAAGCATCAAATAAGTCACCATAAACAGTAAAGTCATCCATAAAAACATCCATGCAATGCTCAAGAAAATCATAAAAGATTGACATCATGCAACGTTGAAAAGTACCAGGGGCATTACAAAGACCGAAAGGCATCCTCCTATAAGCAAAAGTGCCAAAAGTACAAGTAAAGGTGGTTTTCTCTTGATCCTCAGGAGCTATAGGGATTTGAAAATACCCAGAAAACCCATCTAAGAAGCAGTAATGACTCTTTCCCGCTAATCTCTCTAGCATTTGGTCAATAAAGGGTAGAGGGAAATGGTCCTTCCTAGTGGCATCATTTAGTTTTCTAAAATCAATACACACTCTCCAGGCATTTTGTACTCTAGTGGGGATCAATTCATTTTGCTCATTCTTAACAACAGTAAGCCCACTCTTCTTTGGAACCACATGAACATGACTAACCCACTCACTATCAGAAATAGGAAATATAATCCCGGCACTAAGTAACTTAGTAACCTCTTTCTTTACAACATCTAAGATCAATAGATTAAGTCTCCTTTGGGGTTGTCTAACAGGTTTAGAACCCTCATTCAACAAAATTCTATGAGTACATATAGATGGACTAATCCCTGGTATATCAGCTAATGTCCAACCAATGGCTCCCTTATTCTTCCTAAGCATACAAAGCAATCTAGCCTCTTCATCATAAGACAAAACATTAGAGATAATTACAGGTAGTTTATCATCATGCTTAAGGAAAGCATACTTAAGATTAGGAGGCAAAGGTTTCAATTCAAGGGAGGGGGGTTGAATAGTAGAAGGGATTAGTTCAGGGAGTTGAAGAGAGTAAGGAGAACTTCCCTTAGTAACCTCAGGTGGTTGGTGTGCATTAAGCTTCTTTGCATTCATCTCTTGCTCCTTGACCTTCCCAAGTGTTGAGTCAACTTGAGGTTGACTAATAGTAGTAACAGACTTGGATTTATCATCTTTCATACCTGCATCACAGTTAGAGAGAATATCCTGCAAATATTTTAAGGTATGAGGAGAAATTATAGATTTAGGAGCAGTGGCAAGAGAATAAGTCTCTTTAAGCCCATTATTCTTAGACACAGGTTGCTTCTGTTGCGGTTCAAATGTATGAGATGGTGGAACAGCTAAAAGGAAACCCTCTTCATCTTCCTGGTCAAGAGAGCTATTATAGTCACTTCTAGCTACATTCTCAGCTTCCTCCTTATTATAAGTATCTGCACACTCAAGAAGCAAAACTTTTTCCAAAACAGAATCACTTGCAAAAGTGGGGTTAGCATCATCAGAAGAAAATGTGTAAACGGGTAAAGCAGGAAGATTGCAACTGATATCAAAATCAGGGCAAATCACGTTACTAACACAAGCATCAGAAAGAGAATGTATAGACGGGAGAGATGAAAAATATGCATCATAAGCAGCTATATCATCATCAAGCTCAAAAGAATCAAGTTCAGCGTGTATATGGAAACACTAATCATCATGCAAGTTCAATTCATAATCATCTCTAGCATCCTCAATGGCCAAATCAATAGCATTAACACCTAACAAGGAATAATCCTCATAAGGATGTTTCATAGCCTCATACATATTAAAACAGATTTTATGATTCCCAACCTCCATGGTTATAGCACCTTCCTTCATATCTATGAAGGTATTTGTTATTCTAAGGAAGGGTCTGCTTAGAATGAGAGTCGAATCACGAGCTAATTCATTAGACACATCTAGAACATAAAAGTCAGCAGGGAACACAAGATCTTTAACTTTAATTAAGATGTCCTCTAAGATACCATCTGGATGCCTAATTGACCCATCAGCTAGTTGTAACACAACACTAGTAGGTTTAATAGCCTTGATTCCTAAAGCAGTATAAACAGACTTAGGCATCACATTAATTGCAGCCCCTAAATCTAGCAAAGCAGCAGTTATGTTAACAGGTCCTATAGTACAAGGAATAGTATAGGCACCAGGGTCTTGGCATTTAATGGGAAGTTGGGGCTTAAAGATGGCTGACACATTAGAACTCAATTGGACTCTTTTATTAGGCCTGAATTTTCTCTTGTTTGTACAAAGATCTTTAAGAAACTTATAATATGCAGGCATACTTTTAATCATCTTGAGAAAAGGCATATTCACTTCTAACTTGTTAAAGAACTCAAACATTTCTTTTTCAGTTTTATCATCATGCAATTTCTTACTTCTAAGGTAAGCTTTCGGAAAAGGAATATCAGAAATTTTTACCTCCTTACCATTTTGCATTAAGGCTCCTTGCATGCTTGATTCACCCTTCTCATGTGTGTATTGAGCTTTCTCATTGACCTCTTCCAGAAGTGGTTGCTCCTCCACTTGAGGTTGCTCAACTTCCTTGCCATTCTTCTTCCCTAAGATCTCTTTCTCTGTGATGCTTTTAGAATCACCTACTTTCATAGGGCTTAAGGGTGGACTCTCAGCTTCTATCTCTTCATCCACATGGTCTTCACTATCTCCTGGGAAATGCACTATCTTGCCACTTCTTAACTCAATGGCATTGATAGATTTAGGATTGATCACAGTGGTAGAAGGTAGACCACTTCCATTCTTAGCTTGCAAGTCATTAAGAGTGTTGGAGACTTGAGTCAAGTGAGATTGCACCGTGTTATTCTTCATTTCTAACTCTTCCAACTTCTTGCAAATATTTTCCATTTGGTTGTTTTTACTTGCTCTATCACCTTGCATTTGCTATAGGATTGTGGCAATAGATGAGAATTGACTATCATTTAAAGCCTTATCTTCCTTCATCCGATTGTCCATATTAGTAAGTTGAGCAGCCATACTCTTCAACAGTTGGTTGGTCTCATCACTCTTTGGTTGGGAAAGTGTGTTATCTTGGAGTGGAATGACCATCTTTAAAGATTCTGGAAACTGGTTAGAAGAGATACCAGCTCTAATATTTCCTTGTTGAAAAAGATTTTGTCTTCTATTATCATTATCTCTCCAACTAAATTTAGGATTTTGCCTCCACCCTTCATTATATGTATTTGAGTAGGGATCCTACTTGGGATTGTTAGGGCGGCCTTGATACATGGCAGAGACCTGTTCATACCGAGATGGACAATTGCAAGAAATGTGCATAGATGAACCACAAAGATCACAACTTGGGGCTGCTAATTCCTTACCAACCGAATTGACTTCTTCTTGAAGGGATGGTTTAGAAGCAATCCGGTCTAACTTTGTCATTAAAGCATAAATTTGAGCGGTGAAGGTGTCAAGCTGAGGAATGTGTAAAGGTGAAGAGTTAACATGATAAACTCCTCTAGAATTCCTTCTTGGTTCCCCATAGGTTTGCTTAGCTAGGGCCATCTTCTTGATCAATTCCCAAGCTTCAGGAGCAGTGAAATCAATGATAGCACTACCAGCGGCTGCGTCAATCTTGTCTTGATCTCTCTCTTTCAAACCGTCATAGAAGGTTTGAGCCAGCTGCTCATCAGGAATCTGGTGATGTGGGCATTGAGCCAAAAGATCTTGAAAACGGTTCCAATAATCATACAAATTCTCATCTGGATCTTGGAGGATTGAATTGATCTCCTTTCTGATAGCAGAAGTTCAAGATGTAGGAAAGTACTTCTCAAGAAAGGCTTTTTGCAAGTTTTGCCAACTTTGATATGCATCAGCTACATGTCTTGGTAAGCTCATGTACCATTCCTTTGCCTTGCCTTCCAATGAGTGGTGAAAAACTTTCCACATGACATCTTTTACAAAAGCTCTAACTGGCTTCATACTCGAACAATTCAAGTAAAGCTCCCTTAGATGTAGATACGGATCCTCTGCAGATAAACCATAAAACTTAGGTAGTGAATTGATCAATAAATCTTTAATCTCAAAATCAGCATTCATGTTAGGTCCAGCATTAGCAAGATGATTTAAATCAATACCAAAAGTGGTGACTTCCCTAATTGTTCTTCTATGTGGAACCCTATTATTTTCTCCTTCATCCTCACCTCTTCTATGTGGAATACCATTATTTTCCTCTTCACCCTCATTATGGCGTTCCATATCTAAAGTTCGATTAAATTGATCACCTATTTCAGAATGAAGTTTCCTAAAGGCACTAGGTTCAGCAGATATGTGATGTCCTAAGGGATTTTTACTAGTGCTCCTTGTTCCTTTTCCTTTACTCTTTTTTAGTTGTTCCCTAAGTTGTTTTAAAGTTATGTCAAGATCAAGATCACTAGGTACAACTTTTTTACCTCGGGGCATGCACACAAAATTCAACCATAATGTGCAAAATGTATGATATGTGATGCAAATGCAATCTAAAACCTAAATGATGAATGAATGCAAGAAACTATAACTAACTAACTAAAAGGCACACAAAAGATTAACCCAAAGATTTTTTTTTTAAAAAAATTGACACTTAGTTAAACAAGGAGTCAAATAAATTGACTCCCCGGCAACGGCGCCATTGATTTAAAGCCTTTAGTCGCCTCAGGTTAAATCAAAATAAACCAAACTATGCAGTGAAGGGCACAATTCGGGTCGTATTCTCTTGAGGAGCCTTTTATTTAATTCCTAATATAAACTAAGTGACAAAAAATATTTAGATGGGTTTTAAATTGATTTTTTTTCTTTTTAATAATGGAAAATAACCTAAACTACTATTTTTTTGGATTTTTGAGAAATTGTTGAAATAATTAATGAAATTGAGATTTAAACAAATTGATGATGAATGCTTCTTGGAAAAATGGAATATAGGTTATCATTGCTCAAATTGAATTGGGAGCTAAACCACTCACTAAGTCAAAAATTAAACATTAACAACTCGTTAAGTCTAGTATATTAATTGGTGATTACCCCTAGAACTCTAGCTAGATAATTGCCTCTTAATACACTATTAAATACCACTTAGTGTGCAATTTAGGATTGGATTCATGCAACTTGTTCCTCTATACAATGAACACCCAACTGAGATATCCAAACAAGATCTAAGCAGTCATAATACTCATTCAAACTATGAAAGAATAGACAACCACATTAAACCAAAAGGAAATATAAAAATTTAAATATCAAACCACATAAACCAATCTAAATCACAATTGTTCAATCCTACTAAGATAAACAACTGCAATCTCAGTAAATTAACCATATAACATAAAATCCTAACTCAGGGAATTCGTTACATAATTAAATAAAAAGATTAAAACAATTAACTCCCCTAAATGTATCTCTGGAGCTCAAACCAGTCTTCCATCTCTAAGAAGCAAGAAAGGATTTAGCCTCTCATGGAACTTATCACAGCTACAACTCCTCCAAGACACCAAGAATCCATGAACTTAAGACGAAAGGAATAGATTAGAGAAGGAGAGAGGCGTTGTTGGTGAATCTTGATCTTTATTCTCCTTCTCTTCTACGGCGCCCTCCTTTCTGGTGCCCCGTGTGCGTGTCCGCTCTCCGTTCTGGTTCGTCCCTTCTGGTTCTGAGTTCTGGTGCGCGTGCTTCTCCTCCAGGTTCTGATGTGCGTCTACCCTCTCGATGTGCGTGTCTCTTCTGAAGGTTCTTTAATCTCAGATCTGCCGCCGTGCGTCTTCTCTCCTCATATCCTTTTGTTAATTTCCTTTTCTATTTGAAATCTAGGTCAAATCTCTTTGAAGTTGGGATATAATCTTTCAAATTTATATTCAGATAAGATTTTCCAAGATTTTATATGAGAATCTGGACAAAAAAATCAGGTTCAGAGGCTAAGACGCTGATTTCCGAATATTGAGACCAAAATAGCAATTCTCGAATTCGGGGTCCTGTTCTGTAATTTCCTCTGAGAGCAGATGAATCTGTTCCAGCTGTGATGTGCGTATTTTGGGACCCAACTGGTATTGTTTAATTTCAGGGTCATTTTCTGTAATTGTTTCTGATATTTTCCTCTCTGAAAGTGGCAGCTAATATTACATAAAGGTACCCTTCTTTCTATAAGAATTCCCTTGGAGACACACGTAGAATCTTATTTTCTGCTTCAGTCCTTAAAAATCTTTACTTTTTGGTCCCTCAGCTCCTCCTTTTCCAATGTGACCTACAATTCAGATCAATATCTTGTAATATTTTTTTATTCAAAATTCAAATTTTAAAAAGTAATTACAAGATTATAACAGATATATCCTTTTAAGATTTATTTTCACACAATCATCTTTAATTCAATTTAATCATAATAAATGTTATTTAACCCAAAAATTAATGATAAAATCCCTAAATATGATATTCAATATTATGATAAAATCGGGATATATCACATCTGTACTATTAACATGTTTGTCAGCAAACAGATTCGACAAGTTATTTTCTATGATTTGGCACTCCTCACCTTGTTGAATTTTGTGAAGTGCTTATAAGCTAACTTTTCTTTCAATTCTCATTTTAACCCCTGTATCATTGTGTCTGAACTCGACTCCTCATCATTCCAATACTTAAGGTATGAAGAGTATCGAGACAACCAGAGGTAATGATCTAAATACTCATCAAGGCTCTCTTTGTCATCCTACTGTATGTTGAGGAACTCTTTTTCTTTCTCTAGTTGGATTGATTGGGGAAAGTACTTCTCATTGTACTTCTCTTAAAATAATTCCCATGTCTTGGGAATATTTCATGCCTGTAGAATTAGCTTAGTATTTCTCCACTATCTGTCAGTATCCCCTACGAGTTTATAAATTGCTAACTGGACTTTGATGTCATTTAGGCACATCAGGATCTTGAAAATTTTCTCTAGTCAGGATAGCCAGTCTTTTACTAGCTAAGGATCAAGCTTTACTTTGAAAGTAGGGGGTTGTTGTTGACTAAACCGTGCCAACCATGTTTGTAGAATATCAACCTTAGGAACAAGCATAAGTAGAGGCTCTGGTTGAGGTCCGTTAGGCGGATTAGGCTTATTATCCCACCTCACCAGATTTTCTAGCCTTTCTTGTCTTTGCCACACCTCTCACAGCTCAGCTCTAATGTTATCTATCATTGCCTGTTGCTGTGTTAATATGCCCAGCATTTGTTGCATTAGATCAGGTCTAGCCTTAGAACCTGGGTTATCAGCTCTAACTCTTGTTTTTACCATCTTTATATCTCACTAAATGAAAATAAAAAGAAGGTAAATCCCATGTAAACATAAGGTCATTTTTGTCATTTCACAAAATTTTGGTATACAGGTACATCATACATATATCATACAATGGACATTTATAGTTGTTAAGGAAAGCTATTAACACCATACAACCTATAAACTATTGTACAATATGTCTTTGTCCCTTTTACATATTAGATCCTAACTATACATATGACTTCTTAGGGTGTTACCCATCCCATGATTTCCTTAGGTTGAGCATGCTTAACTTCATTTATCAGTGCAAAAACACAGATACCAGCTCTATCTACTCCTGACCACCGGTACTCTGTGACTATCCTCGCCTCAAAAGTCATGTCGGCTACCTTCGGTCACCAAAATACTGTGCTTGGAATGTGAATCACTCTTGATACATGTACCTTCGTACATAGCCCTTCATGTGCTCCATAAACTATTCAAAATGGTCATTTGAACCCCGCTTAACAATCTCATTCTTCTTCCAGTTCCAGAACACTATATCAGGAAGAAGTCCATCATGGTGAAAATCCAGAACTCATCTTAGTAATCCAGATCCATTAAAACCTGATTTCAGTATAGGGTATCCATTATATCTAAATAGGTGAGGTACTGATCAATCGGGGCGGTATGTGTTCATATGCTTGCCAATATCTACCTCTAACATACTCCCATAGCTCCTCAAAATGTCAATGATACTCGGGTCTGACTCAGCACCATCAGACAGTGGTTACACTATAATCCAACCAATGAACTAGATGCTGGCTCTAGTTCTGGCTGTGGCCCAAATACTGGCTTGTATCAGACCTACTTCCTGGGTGTCCACATCATCCTGGCACCACCTGATACCTGGTACTGTACGTAATGCAATCCCTCAGGAATCTACTAATCTGATGAAAGCTAGTTCATTGACAGTGGTGATCTATCCCGCTGTCGCCACCTTCCACATATAACTGCTATCATTATGTAAACAAGACCATATCAGTATACTATTTCGATAATGCTAGAAAAGCTTTTAGCTCTGATACCAAAAATATCAAACCTCCTAACATTTTGATATTTATAGAATAACAAATACATAGTTCAATGGTCATACAGGAATAACAGAGATATGTTGATACTAAGTACTTGTTGACATTATAGGAAATTCCCCATAAGGTTTGAAAAATATATACAGAGTTTCAAAATACACCAAATAAACCAAGGATAACCAACAACTACTCTTTCTTAAATTAGAATCCTTATCTGTGAGTATTTACAGTTTTGCCCTTAGAGCTGCTAGCTTCTGCTGCAATATTTTTAAATATTGAAAAAGGGTGAGATTCACACTAATCTCAGTAGTATCAAGCAATCAATCATATAAAATGCGAAAAATAAACATGACAGGTACCATAAAATGTAACATAATAATAACACTATAAAATGGACATACACTTAATTTAGGGCCAAAGGTCAATTTGAAACCCCTACTTGTCCGTGTACCTCAGCTGGGTCCCAAACCACAACTAGGTAATGTGTCCCCTAGCACTATTCGTATCACTATGCCCCCAGGCACCCTGTTTACCCACAGAATATAGAATACCCAAAGCATACAGATAATCATATAGTTTCATATAGTTTATGAAAGATAGAGTTACTACGTCAAATCCTTTTTTCCTGCACTAAATCCTGTTTCGGCTTGGGCAAATTGTTCGGTCCTAAAGTTCTAAATTTATAAAGAAATGAGTTATTACTCATTCAAGATAACCAAAGTCATTTTATTGGTTATCTTAGTTTAAAACTACAACATGACTAAAATACCCCTGGGGAGCCGGTATAAGTCCTATTGTACCCGATCTAACTATACTTTTCTAAAAATTATGACCCGGGCTATTCCTACACAATTTCAGGTGTAGAATCCATTTTTGACATTAAATTTGCCAAATTCACTACCAAAAGATGAAAATGCCCTTGGCATCCCCTAACTTGGGGTTTTAGGGGTAAAATTGTCATTTCACACCCTAATGCCTTCACACCTCATAATTCACATGTACCCTATACAATTTTCCATTCTAAACCCAATGTGATAAAAAAATACCAAAATCCTATCCAAACATAGCTAAAACAGGTTTGGAAAAAATATGAAATTAATTGGAAAAATTGGGAATTCATGTTTTATTCTACAAAACACCTTCTTTTCATGGCTAATAACTTCTTTAACCACTTAATTGCACTTCTCACGTGATTAATCCAAATTTGGGCAGCACCTTCCCTTACGTTTTGGTCATCCCAAAATCACAAAACCAATCAAACAAAGCCAATACAAGCTATAAATCCAACCAAACAACCACAATCGACCTTGAATCATCAAGATAACAAGTTTTATGGAGATTACTTTTGCTTCTTTCCGTTATTTCTCTAAAATAATGGCATACTCTCCTTTTCTTCTTGAATTTTTACTTGCCACACATGTATTTCATGATGGAATAGAGATTAGAGTGAGTTGGCAAGAGTTTGAAGGCAAGAACGCCCAAATTTCACTATTAATATTACCTTGTTTGCCTCGTGAATCACTTAAGCTTTCACTTGCTCTTGGTTTCTTAAATAGCTCTCTCCCTCTCCCTCTCTTCTTCTCAAATCTAGCTGAAAATGAGAACTTGGATGAGGATCAATGAGCCTTTAAAATATCCCTTCCACTTCCTAAATTTATATTATTTTATTGCAAATTTTCACATGCCAATTTGCTTTATGCTTTATCTCTTTATTTCATAAATGTTTTGATCAAATAAGTCTCTTGAATTATCTTCATCCATCTCTTGAAATTATTATTTAATAGCCATTTACACATGTGTTACTTTTATGACTTTTCAACCTCAATTTTGCTTGGCCAAAATTGCTCCAACTCTTGGCATATTTATCACAAACATTCATTTCCCTTTTTGCTCCCTCATTTGGCTAGCCACCACATATGGAAAAGGGAAAAATATTGGCTTTGGATTTTATGTAGCCAAATGACTATTTGCCTATACATTTTTGCCATTACCTTTTTAATTTCTCACATTGATTAAAAGCTAACAGAATTTTCATCAAACTTTAAAAATTCATATCTTTATTTACAGATGTCTAATTGTTGTGGTTCTCAAGGCTATGTGACCCTTGTTAAGTCTATTTTTAAAGAAAACTATTGCCTTTAGCCAACTAGACGTACATCATTCTGGAATTACCGTTTATTGGATATTGCCACATAAACTTGCCAGTTTTACTTGGCTAACTTCAAAAATACATAACTCTTAGTGTACACATCCAAATGACTTATATGACCTATCAAATTAAAGCTTGAATGTCTACTTTTATTCTAGAAAATTTCAAAGGTAGTAAACATTATTTGCCTATTTAAAAACATACACAACTAGACTACCATACAGGAAAACACACTGGCAGCACATCCAAATTTTTACAATTTGTGTTCCAAACATAACCATGTTGTGTGTAATCACTAATTTCTTTGTTTTGTAATTTACGGTGCTCTTTAATTCACCATTTTATTCCCTTTAAAATAAGGAATGTTGGTGAATAAAATTTGGGATGTTATATATAACAAATGCAAAAGTATAGATTGCATTCAAGAAAAGTGGTTGATAGTTAGTGTGAATAATGGTTGACATATGAAACAGTGTAAGTGAAGGGATGATTGTCAAAGCCCTTAACATTTTAATATTTACTAGAGTAATAAAGGCATACTTCTACAAGCATACAAAAATAGCACAAATATACTAATACTGAGTACTTGTTTATAATATAGGAAATCCGCATAGGGTTTGAAAAATATATACAAATTGTATAAAACTAACAAAAATAAACTAAGGATAACTAACGGTAGCAGTTGATTGAACCGGTACCCTTACAAGCTGGTATTTACCATTTTGCCCTTAGAGCCACTAGCTTCTGCTGGAATATTTTTAAATATTGAAAAGGGTAAGATTTAAAGAATCTCAGCAGTAACATATAGTCAGTCATATAGAATTTGATAATTAAATATGCCAAGCACCATATAATGCAACAGAATAATAACATGGTAATCACAATAATCGGTATGTCCACATATTCAGGGCCAGCCAATGTTAGAACCCCGACTTATCCATAACTCATCTGGGCTCAAGACCACAGACTGGGAAAGTTTATAAGAACTGAGTTGTTACTCATTCATGTATTGCTCTAAACTCTTTTAAACTCATTTTGTTGGTTATGTTAGTTTAAAACTGCAAAATGATCAAAATACCCCTAGGGACCTAGTTCAAGTCCCTTTATACTTGGTCTAACTATACTTTTCCAAAAATTATGACTTGGCCTAATTCTACACAATTTCTCATGTAGAATCTTGACCTCAGTTTTGCCAAATTCACTGGTAAAAGATGAAAACACCCTTGGCAGCCCTTAACTTAGGGCTTTAAGGGTAATTTTGTCATTTCACATTCTAAGGCCTTTGTACTTCAAACTTTATATGTTCCTTACACAATTTTACATTCTAAACACAATGGAAGCATAAATAATGCAAAATTCTAGCTTCTACCCCTTGAACCAGGTCTGGCCGAAACTCACTAAGTTTTGGGAAAAATTGGCTTTTCATGAATTCAATCCATAAAGCACCTTCCTTTCACTTGCAATTGCTTGTTTAACCACCCAAACTCCTAATGAACATGAACAATGTAAATTTAGGTAGCATGACCCCTTAGGGTTTGGCATCCTCAAAATCATAAAACCATGAAACTCAAGCCACAAATCCAATCCAAACAACCACAACAAGTATTCAAGATCACCTTGATTTCTCCTAACTTTCTCTCTCTAACTATGCCTTCTCACATCTTCTTGCTCTTATTTTGCTTGCTATAAGTGTTATTCAAGATGGCATAGAGATTAGAGAGAGTCTCACTTGACATTGGAGGCATGAACACATGAATTTCACACTAACTTACCTTGATCTTTGCTCTTGACCATTTATTCTTTCTCTTTTTTGTGTTTTCGTAAACAACTCTCTCTCTCTCTCTCTATATTTGTTGATGGCTGGCCGAAAATGATAGCCAAATGGGCTAAAATATGTTTATAAAATATCTCTTCCACCTCCTCAATTTATATTATTTAATTGCCTTTTTTGCATATGTGGTTTGTGAAGCTTTATCCCTTTAATTTTGACATAAATGTTTTTCTTTTTCTTTCTCCTTAAATGACTTATAAGTGGTTGTCAAGAGAACTAAATATGCCCCTTCAATTAGCTTCATCCATTCCCTTGCAACTAATTGCAAGATGACCATTTATTACAAACTTAACTTTTTGACTCTTCAAACTTTTGCCTTTTTGCTTGGTTTAATTACTTCAACTTAGCAATTGTATTTCAATCATGATTTCCCTTTGCTTCTTGCCCAAAAGTGATGAAATGAAGGCCCTTGAAATAACCAAGTATGCTTCTTCAATTATCACAATTTCCCTACAATTGTTGACTTTTCAACTCAATTTTACTTGGCCAAGATTATTCCAACTCTTATCATATGTTTCTTAAACTTCAATTTCCCTCTTTCTTTCACCTTTATGGATGTCCCAAGCCTCTTGAAAATGGGAAAATATGGGCTTTGTATTTTTATTAGCCATATGACTATTTTGCCAATACATTTTTGCCATTGCCTTGTTAATTTTGCACCTTGCCTAAAAGCTGATAAAATTTTCATCAAACTTTGAAAATTCATATCTTTACTTATAGATGTCCAATTGTAATGGTTCCAAAGGCTATGTGACCCTTATTAAGTCTATTTTGAAGAAAAAATATTGCCTTCAGCCAAATGAACACACAACATTCCAGAATTACCATTGATTAGACACTACCACAAAAAATTACCATTTTTACTTGGCTAAATTTAAAAATACATAACTGTTAATATACATGTCTAATGACTTATATGACTTATCAAACTAAAGCTTGATATGTCTAATTTTATTCTGAAAAATTTCACATTCATTGGACATCATTTGATTATCAAAAAGCACATGACAATCTCCCAACCACGCAGGAAAACACACCAACAGTAAATCCCAATTCTTACAATTTGTGTTCCAAACTTAGTCATGTTGCGTGCAACCACGAATTGAAATGTTTTTGTTATTTTATATGCAACATAATTCACCATTTTATTCCATTAAATGTCTTAATACATACAAGGAATATTGGTGAATAAAAATGGGACATTACATTGATTTTGAGATATATCTAGAAAGCTTGGAAGAAAACAAAAGGAAGAAAATAGGGTAATAAATGAATTGAAAAGAAAATGTCTTTTAAATAAGCACTACTAGAAAAAATGTCTTTTTAGATTGGTTGAAATTGGCTTTTTAGACTAGGTTTAGGTCCAGTCTTGTATGCACCAATTTTAAAAGTTTGGTGCTATGACTGTTCTTAAGAATTGGTATTTAGATCAAGTTAATAGTCTAGTATAGAAAGTTACATGTTTAAGGCCTGTTGTTGGTTTAGGAGGTTTGAAAATGGTTGAATTATAAGATTGGCTGGGGGACAAATTCAGTTCATGTAATAGTTTTTTAACCTTCCTTTATTGTAACTAGTCTAAATAAGTTATTTTAGACCTTTTATTACCATTACATTTTTATTTATTTTTTTACATATATCCAGTAGGTATATTATGCCTTACATTTAATTACCTGTTCATAGAGAACCACAATTTTTATGTATTGTTGAACAATATACACTGATCAACAATCAACTTTGATGTTAATTTATAAAACCAATATAATATTCTTGAAAAGTAAAATTCCACATAGATAAATGATGTACGTTGCTCATCATGCATTCATCAGTTAGCTGCAAATACAAGTACATTATTTTGTAAAGGTACATAGATGGTTAAAGTACAATGGAGAAAGCAAAAACATGCAGAACTAACTTTATTTATTTTGAAGTGAAAGGAAGAGAGATCGATGACGGAGTCGAAGAGATCTGAAAAAATTTAAAGCAAGTAATGTATTCACTTTCTAAACACTATAGAGAGAACAATATGAAATTTTTAAATGGAATCTTAGTGATGAAATGAAATGTATATCACAATTTATTGGGATCTCCTCAATATCTTTCATGGGGAAGGGTTCATCAAAACTAAATGTCTAACATGAAAGACAAAAAAATTAATATGATGCAATAGGGAAATATATTAAAAGTTTTGTCTCGTCTAAGGCAACAATATTGTATATGTGCCTTATGACATAATGGCTACATAAGTTGCTTATTGGTGGTTGCTTATGGGTTTATAAAATAACGTACACCGTATTTGCAAAATAATTCAAATCACAAACGAGTGAATGTATACAATGCAACAAACATGCCTGCAATTACTTTTAGCATAATCCATTTAGGTTCTAGAGCTTTTTCATTCAGTTTCCTGCTAGGGTGATTAATGTGCCACACAGCCTTCATAAACCTAATCATTATGAAACACATAGTTAGTAACCTATACATATTAATCACAAAGACCATGAGGTGCAAAAAAAACTTACTTATTAAATAAGACCTTTACATATGGGTTTGGTTTGTCATGAATGGAGCATAAAAAGGTAATAGAATAACATCTCTTCGACAATAGAATCAATTACAAGTGGGAATTACTCGAAAAGAATAAATTTATATTAAGCAAAGTAAATTAAAAAGCATCATAATGAAAAGAAAGGTTTTTACTTATGATTGTATGGTGTCATTAACCACTCATCTTCACATTGATCTATCCTCTATGATATGTGGGCATGCCTTGAGTCTTAGGTTTTCAAGTTTGGGTATAAGGAGATTTGTAATGGTAAAAGGAGTGCAAACTTACTTGTTTTACTCGGTTTGTGTAATAGGTTGTGCAGGTATCTTAAATCTTTAAATTATATTTACATTATTGTAGAAGATAATACTTACATGATCTATAGTTGAATGTATGAATTAGTTAGTTGTTGTCCTTTAACAAAGAGGCTTATCAAATTGTCCTTATTGATGAAAGGTTGTTGATTTAGCTCATAAGATGGCCCACAACAAATATGTCCAGATGCACTTGCTTGGATTGGTAGTCATCATCAAAGAATAGATGAGTCATACATTACTTGATAGGATACTTAGGAGATGGAATTGTATTAGGGGTTCCAAGTTCATCTGGGGATAGAGAGGTGACTATAATAGGAACATTTGACATAAGATGCTTTGACCATATAAGGAAAGTATTATTTGTATCCCCCACTCTTTCATATTATTAATGGGGAATAGGATCGAAGCTTCAGCTACTATAACCTTGACAACCAATACTCTCACTTAGCCATCTTTAAGTTCCTTATGATGGATGGTTGGACCAATGTTGTAGTGCTGCCATATGTCACTAATCTTCTATGTGGTCCTCCAAATATAGGTCACAATGTTCATCTTCATCATCATTAATAGGACCCTCTAATAAATGGCCAACAACTCCCTTTAAGGCTATGGAGAGTTGCTTAGGATTGTGTCTTCATGATAGGTGTTAGTTCTTGCTTACTTGTTGTAAGCATTGTAGCCATTTTGCTCTCCCATCTTTTCTTAGAGAGTTGCTAGTTTCTTATTAAACAAACCTTCTGCCTTTGCCTTCACGTGGTGACCAATGAATGGGCCTTATCCTTACTAGGTATGTTAAGATTGCATGAAGTTTATTTTCTAAAATACTCTCTTAAGCTAACCGCTTGTCCAACACCCTTGACACACCCTTTATAATCTTGTTTGCTTGTTGTAAAAGTCAAAAAGTCATTCCTCCCCTCTAGCCTGAAGGCTCCCTTGGATGCTTGTTTCTTAAGCTCATCGTATTACATATATGACATAAGTATTAATATTGTGCTTAGTTATCTAATGTAACTAATATGGTAACATGTCTTACAATTTTTCCAGTAACTTTGGAGTATTTTTACCCATGCATGACCAACAACTCTTTGGTGAGTATACAACTATGTCTCTTTACTGTGGATTGGAGAAATGGAGAAACCATAACTAAAGGATCATCTTTCACTGCTTTTTTTAACTTCCTCCACTTGGCCTCATTATGTCCTTAGTTGCCTTAGTATAACCACCTTGAGACATTATGTGACGGCAATCATTCTTTCTGCCATTTTCAATCGCTTTTACCTTTTTTTCCTAAAAGCAAGAATCATAATAACAAACAAATATTGATTAATAGCTAAAACGAATCATTAGGGAATTACATTGAACACAATTAAGCTCACCATAGCTCTAGCATAGTACACAACATACATAATTCTGTCCAATCTTCTTTAGAAATGGATGGATATTTATCAAATGGAGTAGGATGAGGCTTGCCTTCCTCCACATGGATATGAATGAAATCTTTTGCTAATCATGTTTTAAACACCCATAAACATTCACACAAGTAAGAGAGGATCTTGTCCTTCAATGCTTAAATATATGAAACATTATAATGAGTTGTAGTCCACGCCATTGAAATGGATAGCAATATGAATAGTAGTTATTACTATTATAACACCTTACTTCCATAACGTATTCAGATGAGTTTTATGTAGTGAATTTGAACCACTAAGCAATATTCTTTTACAAAACTCTTTCCATTCCTAACCTCAAGATAGGATTTGAACCTGTAGTTCAGTAAGTTTCTTTTTAGAATTTCAGAATCTATTGGAAGCATCTTTTAGTGGTTCGCAACCTTGTTATTGTTAGGATCAGCAGGCACAGTGGAAGAATTTAAAATTTCACCAAATCGAGTTAGAAAGATCCATACCTTTTCAATTTAGGGTTTTTCGATCTCTAGGAGCTAACACCTCAGGTGTACTAGGACACAGATCCTTGTTAAGATGGATACCATGAGACATGGGCATGTAACCCCTTTTGAATCCTACATACTAAACCTATGCAGTATCTTGTCTATGTATGTGCTTTGACCTAGGCCTATTATTAGTCTTTTGGATCTATCTCTATATATCCTAATCCCTAGGATTTATGTGGTTTCACCTAAGTCTTTTATCGAAAAATACTTTCCTAATTAAGACTTGACACTCTGCAAGGTAGGAATGTCATTCCTAATAAGTAAGATGTCATCTACATAAAGCACTAGAAATACAACTGTGCTCCCACTAACCTTCTTGTAAACACAAGGTTTATCAACGTTTTGAATGAATCTAAACTCTTTGACCACTTCATCAAAATGATGATTCTAGCACCGAGATGCTTGCTTTAATCCATAAATGGAACTTTGAAGCTTGTAAACTTTACTAGAGTCCTTTAAATGCATAAAGCCTCTAGGTTGTGTCATGTACACATCCTCAATCAGCTTTTCATTAAGGAAGATTGTTTTGACGTGCATCTGTCATATTTTATAGTCATAATATGCTGTAATGACAAGAAGGATTCTAATTAATTTAGCCATTACAACTGGAGAAAATGTTTCATCATAATCTACACCATGAGTAAGTAAATCCTTTTACAACCAATCATGCCTTGAAGACATTTACATTGTCATCCATATCAGTTTTCTCCTTGAAAACCCATTTACACCAGATGGTTTTTAGACCTTCAAGTGGATTGACTTAGGTCCATACCTAATTGTCATACATGGATCACATTTCAGACTTTATGGTATTTAGCCATTTCTTGGAGTTTGGTCCAATTATGGCTTCTTGATAGGTGGTTGGCTCATTTTGCTCAATGAGCAACACATCATAGCTTCCAATAATTAGAAATCCATATGTTTGAGGCTGATGTCATGTCCTATCATATCTTCATGGACCTTATATTACTTGAGGAGGCTCAGCAACTTGTTGTGAGTCTTCTCTAACTTCTATCTGTGGTTCTATACTATATTGTGACTCTCAAACTTCTGAGATGTACCTTACTCCAACTAGTTCTTTTAGAGATAAACTCTCTTTCTAGAAACTTATCATTTCAAATAATAAACACTTTGTTATCGATAAGATTATAGACATAGTATCCTTTTGTTTCTTTAGGATACCCCGCGAAAAGGCACTATGAGGACCTAGACGCTAATTTATCTAAGGCTTGTTGCTTAACATATACCTCACATCCCCAGATCTTGAGAAAAGATAAACTTGGTTTATTTCCAGTCCATATCTCATATGGTGTCTTGAGAAAAGATAAACTTGGAATATAATTTAGTGTGAATGTAGCTATCTCTAAGGCATTCCCCAAAAGGAGGGCAAAAGATCTATTTGACTCATAATATATCGAACAATATCTAATAGTGTTTGATTCCTCCATTCAGAAATGCCATTCTATTGTGGTGTTCTTGGAGGAGTTAATTGTAAGATTATCCCACAACTCCTAAGATGGTCAATGAACTCTTGGCTCAAATATTTACCACCTCGATCATATCAAAATGCTTTAATTGTTTTGCCAAGTTGGTTTTGTACTTCATTTTGGAATATTTTGAACATTTCAAAAGATTCAGATTTATGCTTCATTGGATAGATATATCCATATCTACTGAAGTCATCACTAGTATAGAAAAGGGTTTTTAGACTGGAACATTTAGACCGGTTATATCGGATAAGGTCTTAAAAATATGACCGGTGGCATTTTTGTAATTATAATGAAATATTAAGACCGGTTATATTTATATACGGTCTTAAAAAAAACTTTTAAGACTAGTTATATTTAAAACCCGTCTTAAAAATAATTTTAAGACCCTAAACCCTAAACCGATCTTAAAAATAATTTTAAGACCAGTTGTAATAAAAACCGGACTTAAAATATATACAATTAAAAAAAATAAAAACATGAAATATATTTTATAGACCGATTCTAAATATAACTGGTCTAGAAAATATTATCTGAATTAAAGCCAATTAAAAAAATGAAATCATTATTATTTTTAAGACCGGGTGAACATAAAAACCGGTCTTAAATATTAAAAATTTAAGACCGATTATTATTTAATAGCTGGTCTTAAAAAGTTTCTATTTTTAAGACCGGTTCTCTATTAATAACCGATCTTAAATATTTATTTTAAGACCGGTTGTTAATTACAACCAGTTTTAAAATTGACATGGATTTCAAAACCCGCCTAATTTTAGCACTAAAATTTCATCTTAAGACTCAGGCACATCATCGAAACCCCTACGTCTGTTTGCGGCAGCTCCTCCTTTCCCCTTCTCTCCTCCATCCTTAACTTCACCGCCATCAACTGGGATTTACTGTTGAATACATTGCCATAAGGCTATCGTCGTTTGTTCCATCCGATTGGTTTTGTTGTCAACCTCGTTTTTATGGTCAGGTTTATGTTTCAGTTGCCAGGCATTCAGTTAAATAAATAGTTTCATTTTTGGGTATTTAATTGAAATCTCTATTTTCTTTGTTTGGTTCTTGCAGCAAGTTGTCAACCCACTTTTCAGAAGCATCCATTGCCTCCTAAGAGAGACCTTACTCGATTCGTAAAGTGGCCAAAGACTGTTCAAATCCACAGAAAGAAGAGGATCCTCAAGCAAAGGTTAAAGGTACCGTTAATTATTCTGAAGAGTTTTACATAATGCATGTATGTCTAAGGTTAATGTCCTTATACTTCTGTGGACCTAGGTTTTTTTGGTTGTGTATGATAAGGGTTCAATTTTGGTTCTGTATTGTTGCATGTTCAATATAGTAAAACTCTGGATAAAGTAGTGCTGATATTGCTTGATATGAACTTTGGTGTTGCTTCTGAGTCTGCCTCCTAATGCATTTATGTTCAACTTTGTTCAACTTGTACTGACATTGTTATGGAATGTATAAGGGTTGCTTGATAGGGACCTAAGCGAATAAACTAGATTAGTCTAAATAAGGACTTAAGTGCAAACTCATAATTGTATCAGTTTTGACCTGATAAGAAATCAGAAAGAGAGAAAGAAAGAAGAATAGAAAGTGAGGGAAACAGAGGAGAGTAGAGAAGAGAAAGGTTCTTTTAGAATCACTCAATGAACAACTCAAGTAAAAACTGATACAATGGAGGGTGCATTGCAATTAATTATTTGTTCATGTTTGCATAACTTGGGAATTGCTTTTGAACAATGCCTTAATTTGTAGATAGTGCCGTATAGCAAAATTTCATTATCACTAGCTATCCTTAAATAGTGTCCTTAAAGTGTTTTTAGACAATGAGTCATCCTAGTGAGGGTACTCCCGATCCAACTAATCCAAATTAAAGAGAGCCTAGCAATGCTCCTAGCCAGGAACACAGTGAGCCAAGTAACCGGTATAGATGAAGGGGTAGGAGATCCACCCGATTGAGAGAAATTCCTCTCAATCGGAATACCCGGAAAAAGATTTTTATTGAGTTTGATAGTTATTAGAAACTAATCAGGCCTAATGCCCAATGGTATAGGAGTTTGTTTTGCCTCCTAGCACACAACAAGGTTAGCATCTTGATAGAGCAGTGGAGAAATGTCGATAAAGGTGTGAAGCGACATATTTGGGAAACTATCTAGTTCACTTACGACATTCCTGAGAGTGAAGTCTTGTATGACAAGACAATAACGTATTGTGATGAACGTTGGAAGACGTTTAAGACAAATCTAGCCAACAATTACATGTATATCGAGGTAGAAGAAGGTCAGCCTCTTCCTAATTCGTGCAATCAGTATTCTTTTATTGACAAACAGACTTGGCAAGAATTGAGACTGCTTCGGACTACTCCAGAAGCATTGGTGAGTTGACCTATTTTGCAATTGATTTGCTTATGAATTATGAATTGTCTTTATTGATTTACAATGACTTAATTTTGATTTCTTATTCACAGGAAAAAAGGAAAAAGGCCTAAGAGAGTGGTAGAAAGAATGATTGCCCCCATACAATGTCTCATGGGGGGCATGCGAAGGCCAAAAAAGACTTGTTGGCGGCCAAATGGAAGAGATTGGAAGAAGCAGCTCAATTTGATTCTTATGTTCTTCTTTCTCCATCATCTCCAATACGTCATGAACAGAAGTGGTTGTTCGCTCACCAAAAGAAGAGCGGGTCTTATACGAGTGAACAATCTCGTATAGTCGGTGAGAAAATTGTAAGTATTGTTGTTGACTTGTTGTTATTAATTATTTAGTAAAAAAATTTCATTAATAACAATTTTCATCTGTCTTATAGGAGGAGATTCAAAAAAACAAGCCGAGGGATTGTTTAGGTCGGATGGGAGGAATGACATCTTGACCATAGCTACAGGAAAACCTGAGCATCCCGGTCGTGTCAGGAGGATTGGAGGAGGGTAGGCATAAGGGATTACTTTGGAGCACCCCCACACGCTATTCCTCAAGTAGTATGGTGACTAGGGAGGAGATAGAGCGTATATTGGCTACTGTGAAGGCAGAAGCTAGGGTCGAGGCAGAAGCATCGTTTGATGCACGATTTGAAGAAAGGTTCAGCAAGATGAAAGAGGAATAGATGATTATGACGAGCACAAGACAAGCAGATACCAGTGATCCCTAAGCTCATTCCCTAAACCCTAAACAGAGCACTAAAGGGAGTTGCATTGGTAAGTCATCAGAGGGTCTTGGAAAAGAAATTGTTTAGCCTTATGACTTGTTTGTGGAAGATCCTCTGAGATGATTGGTTGCACAGGGGAGCGTGCACAACTTGGGATCAACTGTCCACCACCAAGAAATAAAGGATGATCAAGTCAGAGTGGCAGTTGAAGAGGTTATCATTGCAGATGCACCTCTCCCTATCCCTGTTGATGACTTCAAGGTTGTGGGCGATGTCATCAAATCTTTCATCTTGTGGCTAAAGAACCTTGTTTTTGATCGAGCTGAGGAATCCCCGCCACCTCCACCTCCACCTTCCTCCACTCAAGATGTTTCATGGCCTCCATTGAATGTCATGCAGAAAGTGGTTCTGATGACATATGATACGTCCTTTCGAATAAGAGATTGGCCTACTGAGTTAGCTGTTGGCAAGTCAGGGGCACAATGCTATATTGACAAAGGGACCACTGCTGCTATCAAACACACATACTTATCGTACAGGCTTAGTGAAACCTCAATTGAGTATTTCTTGCCTCTATATTTGCACGGGTAAGATACAAATTTATATTTCATACTATACATAATATTTTATATTTGCTTACAAGTTTTCCCTTTTTTCAGTGATCATTGACAATTGGCTATTTTGTGCAAGAAGAGTTATTTTTTCATCCTCTTATACTCCCTCTACCTCAGCAAGCCAACTAGTGAATTGAAGAAGAGCTTGAACTCATAAGTTTTCTTGCATTATTAATTACCTTTCGTGTGCAAAATTTATGGAATTTGTGTAAAATAAGTAACCTTTGTGATTTTGATGATATAAGGCTATGCGGACATTCCAACACACTGCTTGTGGCAGGCCTATGCGTGAGGTAAAAGACCCTACATGGATCTTGCCAAAGGTTAGTTACATATTAGTTTGTTTTAAGAATGTATTCAATAATAAGCCATGATTTAATTTTATACTTGTTTTAGTGATATCATGTTATTTTTCAGACCTGTAGGCAACCACCGGGGTCCAACTTGTATGGGTTATATATTCTGAGGCACATGTATAATATTATTACCCTAGTCACGACAGAACTTACTGAAGAGGTAAATGTATATAGATTTCAAAAATTTTGTATTACTTTTATTTTTTTCAGTGAATTTAATGTTTTTACTGGCTTTGGTGTTTCAGATGTTTGAACTTGCTGACCCCTTTCCAGAAGAAGATATTGAGCACATTCGTAATTGTGTGCTGAATTCATTTATGAACATTTACAACAGTGAGTTCTTGTAAAGCTGAGGAATTGTTTTGTATATATTGATGAATTGACATGTTGGTTGTTTGCAAATATTGTTGGTTGCATAATTTGACATGTTTGTTGGTTTTAACATGGTTTTTGTATATTTTGATGAATTGACTTGTTGGTTGCATGATATGTCATCGTTGAATCCATTTATGCATATATATATGATGGTTTTAAAAAAAACATTATACATGAGGACATATGACATGTTACAAGTTCTCAATTCAATGAGAAGGTTAAATAAAGCAAAAGGAAATGGTAAGTAGAAGCAAACTGAACACCCTATGGCATTTAATAAGTATGACATTATGGGTAGAAATTCAAGGATGCGTTTTGGTAACTAACCTAATCACAAACAATGAAATATATATATATATATATATATAATACTTTTAAGACCAGTTATAATGATAACCAATCTTAAAAGTTATTTTAAGACCGATTATATTTATAACCAGTCTTAAAATTAAAATTTTAAGACCGGTTGTATGTAAAATCGGTCTTAAAATTAGAATTTTTAAGACCGGTTGTACGTAAAAATGGTCTTAAAATAACTTTTAAGACCCGTTATAATCATAAACGGTCTTAAAAATGTTACATAAATCGCCTTACAAAAGAGTTCTTTTAAGACCGGTGCTCATGAAAGCAAGTCTTAAAATTATTGATTTTAGACCAGTTATAAATAGAACCGGTCTTAAAAATGAGACTTTTAAGACCGGTTACCAAAACCGGTCTCAAAAGTGACATACTTTTAAGACCGACTGTATCAAGACCGGATCCAAAACCGGTCTAAAAAGTCAATTTTAACCGATCTAAAAAGCCCTTTTTCCACTAGTGCATCTATAAATGTAATGAAGTATAGATAACCTCTTCTAACAGTAGTATTTGATGGTCCATATACATCTGTATATATGAGGCCCAACAAATCAGTGTCCCTTTCACTATGCCCTGTAAAAGGTGCATTTGTCATCTTTTCTAATAAGCAAGATTCACATGTATCATATGATTCAAAATCAAATAAGTTAAGAAATCCATCTTGATGAAGTTTAGAAATACGTTTCTCATTTATATGGCTTAGACGACAATGCCATAGGTAGGTCAGATTCAAATCGTTTGATTTTATTCTTTTAGTAATTACGTTATAGATATTGCCATTATTAGGATGTTATAAATTTAATATATAATGACCAACATGCAAATCACCATCAGCATATAAAACGTCATTATCATAAACAGAACATTTACCATTCCCAGTAATGGAAGTATAACCTTCCTTATCCAAATAAAAAAGAGAAACAATGTTACTACTTAAAGAAGGAACATAATAGCAATTATTCAAAACTAACAAAAACCCACTGGGTAGAACTAAAGCAGCAACTCTTACTTTGTTTCCAACTTGTAGGTCCACCTCACCCTTCTTCAGCTTTCCACTATCCTTTAGACCCTGCACATTTGTACAAATGTGAAAACCACATGCAGTATCTAATTCCTATGTAAAAGAAGTAGAAAAATGAATGTCTATAACATAAATACTTGAAGCGATAGCCTTACTATCCTCCTTGTTCTTTTTTCTGATCTTCAAGGTAGAGTCTACAATTCCTCTTCCAATGACTAGGTTCATTGCAGAGGTAGCAGACTCCTTCCTTTAGAGGCTTTGCCTTCTTGGGTGCAGGCTTAGTTTCGGGCTTGTTTGACTCGTTGGTCTTGCCACTTGTGCCATTACCCTTCCATTTGCCCTTCCCTTTCCTTTTCATACCCTTTCCGTTTTGAACCATCAAAACAGTACTAGGATTTTTCTTAATGCTGTGCTTAGCAGTTTTGAGAATCCCATGCAACTCAGAAATTGATTTCTCCATATTGTTCATGTTGTAGTTCATAACCAACTGGTTATAACTCTTCGGGAGTGAGTTCAGGATCAAATCTGTAGCTAACTCCTTGCTCATGGGAAATCCAAGCCTCTTAAGGTGATCAATATAGCCTTTCATCTTTAACACATAAGCACTAACTGATGTACTTTTAGCCATCTTACAGGAATTTAAGGCCTTTGTGGTCTCATATCTTTCTTGCCTTGTCTATTGTTGGAACATTTCCTTGAGATGGACAATCATCTCATGAACCTCCATAAGTTCCAGATCTCTTTAGAGCTCTGGAACCATAGTGGCAAGTATTAGGCAACCTATATCTATAGAGTCATCCTTATGCTTTATGTAAGCTACTCTCTAAGCTCTTAGAGTATTGGCTGCAAGCTCCTCAGGAATGGGTTAATCTAGGACATAAGCCTTTCTTTCTTGCATGAGAACAATTCTCAAGTTCCTGAACCAGTCAAGAAAGTTTGTTCCATTGAGTTTATCCTTCTCAAGGACCGATCACAATGATAGTGTAGTAGATTACTGGTCGACATGATTCTACAATTGAAATATGCAAAGTTAGTTAGTAATCTCCCATTAAATTAACAACCTTCAATATAATAATTAGTGGGCTAAGATCCATATTTGGCTTAAACTTAAGTCCGCTTTGGTTGGACGCTTAAATTCGAGTTATTTAGGTACGTAACTTATTTACCAATTACATCACATGTAAATCTTAGATGTTTATGGGATTTTATCATCATATGATTTGGCATGTTTAATCTCATCTAATGCCTTGAGATCCAAAACCATTTTGTAAATCTCAATTAAGTTAGAACAATAATGAATATTGTAAGCAGCACTATTACTCACACTTGTCTCATCAAGATAACTCAAAAGCATCTACTTTGGTGGTTTCCATAATTGAGCGATCTAGGTTTTGACAAGTATTTATTAATTAACGGCATTATGACTTAATATTTGTTTTCGAGGGCTTAATTAATTAGTTTTCTTTATTTGAGTGCAATCAGTGTTGTATCTCATACAGATAAATACATATAAATGTAAAAGTATTTATGCAATGATCTAATCAAAAGCATAATTTAAACGTGACACAATATGGCTTACTTAACCTAAAATCCTCCCAAGCCAATGAGAGGACTTCTCTATATAAGAAAAGAAATACATTGAGAGAAACCTCATTTAAATATTCGAGGGGAGTCAGATGAGAAGAGAATGTACATTAAGAGTATTTAGAGGAAGGCACGGCACGCAGCCCGTATTTAAATATTACAACCCTTTATAAAAATCTAAAGCCATATTGTTCACTATACCCAAACAAGTTTGAAAATAAACCATAACAAGTAATAGTTCATACAATATGAAAAGCAATAAATGTCATGATTAGGTTGTATCACACTACGAACAGGTAGTCACGGCATACCTGCTAGCCGGTTAGTGGGTGGGGTCAAGGGTCAAGGGTGTAAGAGGCAATGCCCCTGGAGCTTTTTGAAAAAGACACATTCCTTTTAAAAGAAATATTTAAAAATTTAAAATATTTAAAAATTTCTGGCCCAATTTTAAAATATTTGTTTCAGTCCAGTTCAAAATAGATTTTTGCCTAATTTCAAAAACGGCCCAGAATGCTTCTGATCCAAATTGTCTCCCCCACAGTTTCAGATCCCTACAACCCGAATAGAGATTCAAACCTAGACCTGATTCAACCATCCACGACCTTCAACTAATTTGAAACCAAGAATGACAAATTCCAACTTCAGATCCAATCCAATATAGAAATTGTGACACCAGCAATGAATCGCATAGGTTCAACTTTCTTAAAACTGAAACAAATTTCAATATCGCATACAATATGCAATAGATTGCATACAATTCGACTTTCTTTAAAACTAAAACTAAGTTTGATATATATTCGATCATCTTCTTATAAGAATACATATATATCCCATATATATCACATGTATAAGAACATAAACTCAATTTAAATGCACAATTGACCTGGCTCTAATGCCATTATTAGGATTGGCAGACATAGTGGAAGAATTTAAAATTTTGACAATCCTAATTGCATATCTATCAACGGTGTTTAAACTAAATTAGAAAGATTTATATCTTTTCAATTTAGGGTTTTTCAATCTCTAAGAGCTAACACCTCAGGTCCGCTCCCTCTACCAGTATCCACATGACTGCTTTCCAACACAGACTACGTGTTAGCGCCTCCAATGTCTCCTAAGGTTTCCCTTGCGGCTCTGAATTCTCATCTGTGTATGATTTTTTCTACTCTATCAATTTTATAACTCATAAGGGCTATATTCAAATTTTAAAATTAATCTTTATTAATTATGAAATTAATTAACCCTTATTTATCTTGATGAGTTAATTAAATAAATTCAGTTTAAATTAAATTTATCCAAAATTTTTAATTTAACCTATTTATTTAATCTAAATAAAGAGCCAATTGATTTAATTTATCTTCATAAATTAAATCTGAGATACTATATCTCTATCTGTTATTTATTAAATTTAATTGATCTTAATGAAATTAAATTTAAAACTAACACAATATAATAATATCATATAATACACACATATAAATATGTATTTCAAAAATACATATATATCTATATAATATTATTAATTTTATTTTCATGAATTTTATAATATAAAATTCGTTTACCCTAGATTAAACATTATCTTGTGTTGAGCCATTCTTGTGTGTGATTCTGTAGGCTCATACAAAGTTGGTTGTGGGCTAATAACTATACTAACCCACAAGTCGCAAGCGGCCTCTAGCAAGACATTATGACTACCTAATTCATATGAGGATCATTAACACGATACAACCTGTCATACAACCATGTCACGTCCCTTTTGTCACACGATATATCGATCAATGATGAAACATGAATAATGTCATCATCTTATTCCTGACCATTATTTTCTTGATTCCTAAGTAGTCTGACAATAGAAATGGAAACTCCTTTCCATCATAGTATGTCCATACATTTCTCAGATTTACTCATCGAGGGGCCTAGTGATGTGTTGCTTCTATCGATAAAGCCGTTAACTAATAACTAAGGCAACCAACTAATGCAATATAGTGGCGACATAGGTCATTATTCTAATGAGCAATCTATGGGTTTTCTCTAGAATTGAATTTATGTAATAAAAAATGCAATGGAATGAACCTAAACTAGAATGCAAAACACTACTATGTAAATGCAATTAAACTAACTAAATGCACTTATTTAATTGATTCTAAAACCTATATGAGAATGAGACTAATCTATATGAACTTGAATACAATTTTTGGGGGGTTTTTGGTTTTGTGAAAGAGGAATTAAATTCCTAAGCAAAGAGACTAATTAAAAAACAAGACAAAAGATTTAATTCAATTATGATGATGAAAAGGACAACTTAGGATTCACATGTAGTTAACTTTCTTAGCCCGAATTAATTAATTAGTCCAAAGGGAGGTTGATAAAAGATTAGAATTAATAAATTTAATCATCTAATTGAAACATGGGAAACCCTCAAGTTCAATAACACTCATTCCACTAAAACTGATAATGAAATAAGCGGTGATTAATTAAACCCATTAAAAACCAATAACAATTAATTTCAAATTAATTTTGGAAATTAAGTTTACAATTATCTAATTGAACAACTAAACAATTATCCAACTTAATTAAACAATTAAGAGGATAACCGAAATTGACAATTAAATTAATAATGAAAACTCAATTAATAACTCATTTAACAATTCATAGGTTTGCAAACAAAAATTCCAGCAATTGTCTCAAACACAAAATATTCTAAAATATCAATCCAATCCAAAAGAAATATGTCTACATTTAAAACTAGATTGTTCTTAGTTATTACAACTCAAAATTATTTAAAACTAAATAATTTCAATACTCGAAATAAATTGATAAAAAGGAAATACACTCCTCTATGGTCTTCAAATGTAAGTCCTAGGCTCTAGCTTCCTTCGTGCTCCTCCCAAGTTGCCTCCCAAATAACTCAGGCTGCCATGAAGCTTTCCTCTCCAAGTCACTCCTACATGAAATTCACGACCATCTCTTTCTTTTATGAATGATGAATAGTGAGATGATGATTGAATAAACTTCAATAAATTGTCTTCGTAAATGGATAAAAGGAATGGAATAAAGAGGTGATGGAAATTGAAGAGCGGGGCCGTGGTGATTGAAGAGAATAGGAATTGAGGTGGAGATTGTTGTGTCTGTGCATGTGTCTCTGCGAATGAAATGAAAGGAAGGGAATGATATATACATAGAAGGAAGGGGGTTGGTGAAATAGGAATGAGAAATGGGAGTAGGTGACGGCGTGAGTTGGCGAAGGTAGGAGTAGGTAAAGGTAGGGAGTGTAGGTGAATTAAAAAGGGGGAGGAGAGAGTTTTAAGGTTAACACTCGAGCCTACTAAAGTTTAAGTTGTCCAATAAAATCTAACTATTAGATTTTCTTTTAGCTTCCAAGAAAAATTTTGGACCACGTGATTTCCTAATGTGCTTTTCTTTGCCTGCAAGAATTAAATGAGATCATGATATATCATATATTTGAAAATATTTTTCAATCGCACAATAGGCAATTAAATTATTGGCAATTTAAGCCCAATAATCTCATAATTAATTCAAATTTATATTATTTACTAAAATTGGCTAACAATCAAAATATTATCTAATAAATCCAAATTAGCCTAAATTAGTTTCTAAAATAAATGAATAAGGTGGGATAAAATATATAAAATTTTGGATTTATCAACTCCCCCACACTTATTATTTGCTCTCTTGGGCTAAAACAAATCAAGACTAAGGGAGAAAAACAAAACAAAACAATACTTCAATAGTGAATGTTGAAATTACAAGCAAAAAGTAAACAAAAGCATTTCAACATCTCTCTTATCCAAGTAATCTTCTCAAGAAGTAAGAAAACAAATATCGTGGCAATTTACTTTGCAAATCAAGAATACATCCTACTAAAGTTACTTAAAACTTGCAATTTTTTTTTATTTTTTTCTTTTCTTGAAAACAAGGAACAAAAACCAAAGTAAAACCCAAAATTTTTTTTCCATTTTAAAAACAAAGGACAAAAATTAAAAGTAACAGCAATCCCTCCCCCACACTTGAATCTTGCATTGTCCTCAATGCAAAACAATCATAACAGATTACAAAGGTAAGTAATATGCAGCACAACTTAACTCAATAATATGACAATACAAAATAAAAGAGTGAAGGAAGGAATACAACTAGGGTCAACATGGTGTCACGCAATGTAGCAACCTCCACTGCTTGAGTGGAGAATCCATCATAGAATGGATTCAAGTGGTGTCTATTGACGATGAAGCATTTTCCATTTGGCTCCCTTTTGATCTTCACAACTCTATATGGAAAAACATCAGTAATAATGAAAGGTCCCTCTCATCTAGAATGGAGCTTTCCAGGCATGAGTTTTAATCTAGACACAGAGCAGAACTTTTTGGCCCACTTGAAATTCTCTCTTTATGATGAGTTTGTCATGGAATGCTTTAGTTCTTTCCTTATAAATCCTAGATTTTCATAAGCTTTTCTTCTTAACTCTTCAAGCTCTTGTAATTGCAACTTTCTTTCAAAACTGGCACTAGCAAGATTGAGATTGCACCGTTTTATTACCCAGTATGCCTTATGCTTTACCTCTAATAGCAAATGACATGCTTTACTATAGACAATCCTGTATGGGGACATACCAATAGGACTTTTATATGCTGTGCAGTACACCCAAAGTGCATCATCGAGCCTTTTACTCCAATCCTTCTAGTTGGGTTGCACCATCCTTTCTAAAATGAGCTTGATTTCTCTATTAGAGAGTTATGCTTGATCATTTGTTTGGGGATGGTATGGAGTGGCCACTTTATGCATCATACCATACTTACTAAGCAAGCTTTGTAAACTTCGATTGCAAAAATGAGTTCTTTGATTACTGATGATGGCTCTATGAATGCCAAACCTACAAAAAAATGTGAGATCTAACAAAGGCAACCACTACAGAAGAGTCATTAGTATGAGTCAGGATTGCCTCAACCCACTTTGACACTTAATCCATAGCCAACAGGATGTACAAATAACCAAATGAAGTGGGAAAAAGTCCTAAGAAATCAATTCCCCAAACATCAAAGACTTCATAGAATAATAAGGGTTGTTGTGGCATTTCACGCTTCCTAGAGATATTACCCACTAATTGACACTTGGAATACTTCTTACAAAATTCATATGCATCATGAAATAGACTAGGCCATAACAATCCACTTTCCAAAACTTTCCTAGTAGTTTGCTTAGCACTAAAATGTCCTCCACATGCAAGAGTATGGCAAAAATTTAAGGCAGACTCAAACTCTTCATCAGGAATGCATCACCTAATAATTTGATCACTACAAATGTGCCACAAATAAGGAACATCCCATATATAGAATTTAGTGTCTCTTTTAAAATTATTTAGTTGATGTTTATTCATGCCAGCTAGTAAAACAGATGCAACTAGATAATTAGCAATATCAACATACCAAGGGTTAGAAATAACATGGCCTAAAATAATTCAGCATCAAAAAAATCATCTAAGGGTCAAGACATTACCGCAGGTATCTTAATCCTACTCAAGTGGTTAGCTACCATGTTCTCTGCACCACTCTTATCATGATTTGTAGAAGGGATTGTCTTTCTACGTCGGAGAGATATAGCATTAACTCCACCAATATTATGATTCTACTAAGTTCCAACATTTGGATTGGTTACCACTTAAGATGGAAGCCTTTTGAACCTTGACTCTGCACATTACTAAGTGCATTAGACAATTGACCTATTTAAGTCTAAGGAGCTTGAATTTCCTATTTTTGTTGTTGTTGTTGTTGTTGATGTTGCTCTGTATTGTTTGTTGTTGTTGCTGCATTAGGATTTTTATCATAGCATCCATCTTGCTTTCTAACTTTGAACTTCCATCCTGGATTAAAATTGGTTGTCTAGCTTATTGAAACATCTTTCCACTAGAATTTCCACTTTGATTGAACTATGCTTACTGAAGTTGGCCACTTCCATATCAAAGATTTAGATGGTCATGCCATCCAGGATTATATGTATTAGAGTACAGATCAAATTTTTGGCCACCTTGAGTTATAGGGTTAGAAGAATATATCACATTGTAAGATTCAGCTCCATCATTCATGTAAGGGCAAGAGTTAGAACCATGAGTAACTGGAGAGCAAATAGAGCAGAGTGGCCCTATGAGAGTATAAGAGAGAAGTAGAGGGCCCCATAAAATTAGCTAAATTAGAAGAATTTTGCATACGAGACATAGCCATTTTTCCCATGACATATGCAAGCCTATCAATTTTGCTTTCTAGGTGAGACTCAGAATTGTAAGAAAGTAATCCTACTTTATTAACTTTACTTGTTGTCTAGAACCAAATTGTTGGCTATTCAGAGCTTTCCTTTCAATCAATTCCTAAGCATGATCAATAGTCAAGTGGAGAAGGGCATACTTAGCAGTTGAATCTAATAAATCTCTCTCTAGTGGTAGGAGACCTTCATGGAAGTATTGGATCAGTAATGTACCTAGAATATGATGGTGGGGTTAACTAGAACATAGCATTTTAAAATAATCCAAATATTCATATAAGGATTCCCTAACCATTTGTCAACATCTACAGATGTCCTTCCGGATAGATGAAGTGCGAGAGGCAGGGAAATACTTTTCCAAGAACAATTTCTTCAATTGGTTTCATGAATTAATGAAACCAGGAGGCAATCAAAGCAACCAATTTTTAGTGAATCTTTCTAAAGAGAATGGGAAGGCACGCATCTTAATTTGATCTTCAGTCACATCAACAAGTTCCATAGCAGTGCAAACCATGTAGAACATTTTCAAGCGATTGTGTGCTTCCTCACTTGAAAGACTATTAAATTTTAGAAGTAAGTGTATTAATCTAGATTTCAACTCAGAATTCATATTAATATTAGGATAATTTACGTACCAATTTTGAAAATGAAAATTAGGTGAAACAAATTCTTTAATGGTCATGGCAGGATCAACAATATGAGCAATTGCATTTGCATTTTTATTTGCATTTACATTAGCATTAGCATTCTCATCAGATTAATAACAATGTTGTCACCTTCCATATTGACCTTAGAATCAGAAGAATCAACAATGAGCTTAATAAAGGAACTATTGCCCACAAGAGTACTAGCTCTAGTTCTTCTTCGTTGGTGGAATGTCCTCTCAATTTCAAGATCAAATTCAAACAATTTTTTAGAAGAGGATCTGGTCATACAATAAACAACTACCTAAGAGGTCACCTAAAAATTCAAACCTAAAGCCTAGCTATTGCTTCCCTGGCAACGACGCCAAAATTGATGTGTTGCTTATGTCGCTAAAGCAATCAATTAATAACTAGGACAACCAACTAATGCAATATAGTGGAGCTCATTCTCCCAATGAGCAATCTATAGGTTTTCTTTATAATTGAATTTAAGTGATAAAAAATGCAATGGAATAGACTTAAACTAGAATGCAAAACACTACTATCTAAATGTAATTAAACTAACTAAATGCACTTATGTAATTGATTCTAAAACCTATATGAGAATGAGACTAATCTATATGAACTTGAATACAATTTTTGGGGGGTTTTTGGTTTTGTGAAAGAGGAATTAAATTCCTAAGCAAAGAGACTAATTAAAAAACAAGACAAAAGATTTAATTCAATTATGATGATGAAAAGGACAACTTAGGATTCACATGTAGTTAACTTTCTTAGCCTGAATTAATTAATTAGACCAAAGGGATGTTGATGAAAGATAGGAATTAATAAATTTAATCACCTAATTGAAACATGCGAAACCCTTAAGTTCAATAACACTCATTTCATTAGAAAACTCATAATGAAATAAGTTGTGGTTAATTAAACCCATTAAAAACCAATAACAATTAATTTCAAATTAATTGGAAATTAAGTTTAAAATTATCTAATTGAACAACTAAATAATTATCCAACATAATTAAACAATTAAGTGGATAACCTAAATTGACAATTAAATTAATAATGAAAACTCAATTAATAATTCAATTGACAATCTAAAGGTTTACAAACAAAAATTCTAGCAATTGTCTCAAACACAATATTCTAAAATATCAATCCAATCTAAAAGAAATATGTCTACAATCTAAAATTATATTGTTCTTAATTATTACAACTCAAAATTATTTAGAACAAAATAATTTCAATACTTGAAATAAATTGATAAAAAGGAAAGACACTCCCCTGTGGTCTTCAAGTGTAAGTCCTAGGCTCTAGCTTTCTCCATGCTCCTCCCAAGTTGCCTCCCAAGTAACTCAGGTTACCATGAAGTTTTCCTCTCCAAGTCACTCCTTCATGAAACTCACGGCCATCTCTTTCTTTTATGAATGATGAATAGTTAGATAATGATTGAATAAACTTCAATCAATTGTCTTCGTAAATGGACATAAGAGATGGAATAAAGAGGTTATGGAAATTAAATAGGGGGCCCCAAGGTGATTGAAGAGAATAGGAATTGAGGTGGAAATTTTTATGTCTGTGCGTGTGTCTCCGTGAATGAAATGAAAGGAAGGGAACGATATATATATATATACACACACACACACACATATAAAAGGAAGGGTGTTGGTGAAATAGGAACGAGAAATGGGAGTAGGTGACAATGTGAGTAGGTGAAGGTAAGAGTAGGTAAAGGTAGGGAGGGTAGGTGAATTAAAAAGGAGGAGGAGAGAGTTTTGAGGTCAACACTCGAGCCCATTAAAATTTAAGTAGTCCAATAAAATTTAACTATTAGATTTTCTTTTAGCTTCCAAGAAAAATTCTAGACCACGTGATTTCTTAATGTGCTTTTCTTTGCCCTGCATGAATTAAATGAGATCATGATCTATCATATATTTGAAAATATTATTCAATCACAAAATAGGCAATTAAATTATTAACAAATTAAGCCCAATAATCTCATAATTAATTCGAATTTATATTATTTACTAAAATTGGCTAACAATCAAAATATTATCTAATAAATCTAAATTAGCCTAAATTAGTTTATAAAATAAATGAATAAGGTGGGATAAAATATATAAAATTTGGGTTTTATCACCCAGTAATATCTCTCTACTAATGTGAGTGACAAATTCCATCTTGACTATTCATATTCCTCTACATGAAAAACCACCAAGCCCAATCGTAGCCTTTATCATCACCCGGTCAAAAGTAACTTTTGACTCGTTCAAAGCTTAGCAACTCTCATGTAGAAATCCATGATGACCTTAGGTTAAAGGGCATTGTGATGTGGTTATACATGAGAAAAGCTTATGAATTGATCCATGTAGCTTTCTCATAGTGGTTCGGTCTAGCACCTTGTACTCTTACAAGTGCCTAAGACTTTAATTCGTATTTCTAATCTTATCAAAGTCATACTGGTCTTGTTTCATCTTTGCTCCCATATAGATGACTGACCAGGGACATTTTATGACAATCTTTATGATTTTTCCAAGGATGCAATTATCACAATTAACATGCAAATAATATAATAACAAAATAGAGAAATTTCATTAAATTAATAATGTTAAAGTACAATGATTGGCCCTTAAGGCATAATTTCTAACAATTATTACTCATTGATTCTTATCTTTTCTTTTAATTCAATTAGAGTGCTTTTTTGCTCATTCTTAAGTAATTCATATTTGTACATACACAAATTCTAGTCAAATTACTTAAACAATATATGGTTCAAAAGACAACTCTTACTCACATCTTGCTTCTTCTAAGTTTTATTTCTTGATTCCACAACTTTGGATCTTGATAAATGCCTCAAAACACCTCCTCTTGAAAAAATAAAAATATAGAAATGAAGCTTAGACCAAGAGGAACAATGTTCATGAATACACTATTGGCTAGAAAGGTGAGTAAGAGGGTGAAATCTTAGAGAGAAGTTTCTTACCTTTCTTGAGCTCTCAAAATTTTAGATTTGGTTTCTCTCTCCTTTTGGACGTTCAAATGAAGCTAATGGAAGGGTTGATGTGTTTAAAACACTTTTTTCTCTTTCCTTGGGGGTGCTTGCTGAAATGTTTGAGAGAAGGGAGAGAAAAATGATGATGACATATCCTTGTTTAGTTCCTTCTTGCTTTCTAGTTTATTTGGCTTAACCAAAGGAGCTTTGGTTAGACTAAAAGCTTTTTGTTTCTTTTTTCCATGGCTGTCTTGATTGAAAATTAAAGGCCGAGAGAAGAGGAAATGCTTGACCTAAAGGTTCTTAACTCTTTGTACACAAAGAAGCTTATTATCCATTGGATACTTAGTTGAATTTTCTTGTCTTTTATTTTCTCTTCTGATACTTTCTCTTCCTTTTTCAAGAGCAAATCTTGACCCTTCATTCTTATTTCCAATTCTAACATCAAGTTCAAATGACAATTGTTTCTTTTTCCCTTGATCATGGAAATATTTATTTAAGGTGCCATTAGCTCCTTCTTTTTTCCATTCCTTCTCATTTTCTTCTTCTTTTTGGATCCAAGTTAGGCTTAATATCATTTTTGCCTTTAGATAAAGGACTTGGGCATTTCCTTTAGTTATTTGGAACCAAATCCCATACTTTATTTTTTCCAAATTAGTCCCTAAAAGCCATTCTGCCTCTTGAACATTCTTGGGACTCTTGCAAACTGGGGCTTAGCAGTTAGCTTGAGTTAATCTTAATCTCAAGCTTCTAGTCCTAAAATTTAGGGATACTATATTTCTCACCCCGTTCAATAAATTTCATCCTCGAAATTTGCTACACAGCTTGGGACATATATCCTAGTATCACTTCTTAATTCTATTTCTTAGATCATTATCTTCTTGGCTAACTTTGTAGCGCTTAAGTGGCATATGATTTGACAAGTTCAGATCTTTGAGCCTTCTATCAGTTTTACTAACTGTTTAAGATTCTTGGGATTGGAGTATAGTTTCTACGGTCGCACCATATAGGTGATGTCACTACATTCTCCAAAGTAAAGAGAATTGCCGCAAGCTCAAATTCAAATGTGGGGAAATTCATTCTTGTATGGCTTTAGATGTTAAGAGGCAAATGACCATTCTGTCTTGCCAGGCTTTCGTTGCACTGGGACATATCCTAATCCATTCTTTCTAATATTTTTGGAGACCATACAGGTCAATTTTATAGACCATAAAGGTTAATTCTTGGATCTAGGATAATTCTTACCGGTGCACATGTCAACCTCTCCTCCAGCCTTTAGAAGTTACATTCATATACATCATCCCACTTAATCACTAATTCTTTCATATGAGCTTTGCCATAGTGAGGTGATCCAAAAAATTTATATACCTCTGAGAATCATACTAGAAACTCGGTCTATCCCTTTCTTATGTATTCTCACAGAGCATGCAATACAATTCATCATATTCCCAACACATATCTTAGATAGTATTCAACAACCATCATTCAACAATCTCATTCATTCAGTACGTAGGATGTAGAATAGATTCAACCACAGGACCCTCTAGCCCATTCCCACAATGCTTGGTTACACACGCCTCACTGCCTCTTTAGGTCACTACCTGGTACATTAAGCCTTACAGCTTATTTCATTCTAGCCTTTCGACTCATTTTATTCCCACAGCTTAGGTATTCTACTATCACGGCTATGACCTGGTACAGTCTGAATGTTTTTCCAACCTTAAAATATACTCTGGACACATTGGTACAATGTCACTATAAAGGAAATAACCACAATACTAGGTTTGCAGGTCTTACTGCTGTCTGGTGACCTGTAACTTGCACACTGCTTTGGTGGTTAGGTGTAGCCCCCACCCTAACGGTTTTATTTCTCTAAAGTCTCAATCTCTTTTCTCTAGAAAAACCATCTTACTAGCTCGAGCCTTTGCTTGTCACAATTCTTAAATACATAATATGTTGACAGCCTAAGGACATACTAGTCCATTAGCTCTTATGGCCTTAGGACATGCTGTCCATCTTCTTTATTGAATACATTTTGAGTCTAGCTACCTAGGACACACAATTTACTAGGTATTCTGAATTCATCACAGGCTCCACCTCTTACTTCTTAAACCGTTCATAAACTTATGTAATGTTTTTGAAGCACATAAAATAAACCATCTAACAACAATCAATTATTCGACATTAAGTAATCATAGGACACATAGTCCAATGGAAAATCATAGGACAAACTGTCCATCATCAATTATCCAGATAGCATGTAAGGTCTTATAGCCTAGGGAATCACCCCTATGCCATAGGCACATTGGAACTTATGGCCTCGGTTCTCTGCCCATCTGCCACTAGATATTAATTAGGTCTTACAGTCCAGGGTAACTCCCCATACAATATGCACTCATGGGCTTTCTGCCTCAAGCGTATCTCACTCAAGATGCCTTAGAGTAACTCCTTATACAAGGTGCACTCACATGCTTTCTACCTCAAGCCTACCTAGGTCAAGATGCCCAGGGTAACTCCCAATGCAACTTGTACTTATAGGTCTTATTGCCTTATGACTAACTGTCCCCATCATTCTCAAGCTTTACCATCTCTTCATGACAATGCTCAAAATCTCATGCATCGGGTCACTCTCGTAATATCATGCATTGAGTCACTATCTAAAATCTCAAGTTCATATTACTCAGTAGGTCTTATGACCCTACTCTAAATGTATACAAGGTCATATGGCCTAAGGACATACTAGCTCAATAGATCTTACTACCCATAGTATATTCATAATAGGAATATACTTGATGGTAACATATACATGTAGAACCATTATATAAGATATAAGAGCAAGAGTTGCTTGACTTTCTCTATCTCGTTGAGCTTGTTTTACCTTAGTCTCTTTTCCTGTCTTTCTTCCAACAAACTGTGTTGGAACACCCCATGGTGTTTAACTGGGTCATATAAACCCTTCTTTATCAGGGAAACTCTTCCATGCTGGGCTTTATTACAATGCACCATTGTAACGGGAACAAGTCCTTTGGAGAACCTAAGGCCTGCTTTCTTTAATTCCGCAATCTCATCTGGGGTCATTCTATATAGACATTTGATATTAATCCAGCTCCAGGAAATATTCTAATTCCCATACCAGATAATCTACCTATAATATACAGGGAATCCATAAGCCAATAGTATATTCTCTAATATCTGTCTTAACCGTGGAACCGTGATTCATGGCTACTCTCTATTTTATCAGAGAACTATTCTTATTCAATCTTATAAGGGAATATTCTATTATCAAGATCTTTCCCTATGCTAGATTAATAACTAGCAACCTCAAGAAACCTCATATACATTTCTGAACCACATTTTAGTACTTCAAGCCACTCAGGCTATTTCAAATTCCTAAGAAATAATTCAACCATTGCATTTGATTCTCAGGACAATTCAACCCTTAAAACCTTAGAACCTTAATGTCTGCTGAGCCATGAAATCATGTTCCTTAATTATACCCAACATACACGTATATTAGAATCAGGATTCACAGTCCTTATTCTAATCCTCAAAATATTTAGATTATATTCTCAAAGCATCAGTATTGTTTATGAGATTTTAATTCTACCTCAATTCTCAATATCATAAAGGCATATTCAAATCATCATTCTTTCACCTAAAAAACAATAACTGTAGCTCTAATTTATGAGTAAGGTATTCTATCTCGTGAGACTTTAGCTATCAGTAGGCATAAGCCTCCATTCTGCTATGCTATACTGCGCACATCTTAATCTCGTATACTCATTGCAACATATAATAGTCTCTCCCTCAACTTTCAGAAGCTTACTCTCATAGTTACCATTCTACTTAAACACAATTCTTTCATTCATATGAGCTCTATCAATTGAAAAGTGATTCGGGAGACATTCTTATTTATTCTCTGATACTAACTAGCAAGACCCAAACAACTGAGTATCTCTATGCCAGTTCCTGGCCTCTTCCAGTTCAATATTGTCTATTATACCTATTTTCCTTTAAATATGATTCACCTAACTAAGATGATCATTAGTCATGGAGAAACCTTAAGCAATCAATATTCCTCAAGTCTTCATGACCTTACCAACTTAACTTCCTAGGGGGTTATCCATCTTGAGATTTCTCTCTTCTAAGCACGCTTAACCACGGAGTTCCATTGGAATCCATGTCACATGCTAATCTAAATTCAGAATCTCTGAAGCTCATACCCTTCCTTACGAGGTATACATCAATGCTACTCCATTTGACTCTTTACATATAGCTCTACCCCTTCCTTAGGCAGGGGATTATACAATCAATTGATTTACCGATATACAACTCTACCCTTTCTCTGTACTAGTTTCTCAATTAGTGGTCAAGGAAAGTTTGATTTCTCTAGGTTTATCTATCATCCATATCTCTTAATCCTAGTATCACTCAGGATTATTCAAGTATCACTCACAGACAATATTCACATTAGAAGCAGATTCTAACCAAATGCCAAGAACTCTTCTTTGATATTATAAATGCAACACCATACTTCCATAACGTATTCGGATCAGTTTTACACAGCAAAATTGAACTACTAAGCAATATTCTTTTACAAAACTCTTTCCATTCCCAACCTAAGATAAGATTCGAACATGTAGTTGAGTGGGTTTTTCTTAAAATTTCAAAATCTGTTGGAAGAGTCTTTTAGTGGTTCGCAACATTGTTATTACTTATTAATTCTTATCTTTTCTTTTAATTCAATTAGAGAAATTTTTTGATCAATCTTAAGTCATTCATATATATACATACACAAATTCCAATCAAAATATTTGAACAGTGTGTTGTACTTCAATCTTTTTTCTATGGCCTTCTTGACTGAAAGTTAAAGCAATTTTCTGCTCATTCTTAAGTAGTTTGGTTGGATTAACTAAAGGAGTTTTGGTTGGACCAAAAGCATTTTGTTTCTTTTTTCCATGGCCTTCTTGACCAAAAATTAAAGTGAGAGAGAAGAGGAAATGCTTTACCCAAAAGTTCTTAGCTGTTTATACACAAAGAAGCTTATTATCCATTGGACACTTGGTTGAGTTTTCTTGTCTTCTATTTTCGCTTCTCATAATTACTCTTACGTTTTCAAGAGCACATCTTGACCATTCATTCTTGTTTCCAATTCTAACATCAAGATCAAATAGCAATTGTCTCTTTTTCCCTTGATCATGGAACATTTATTTAAGGTGCTATTAGCTTTTCTTTCATTCTAATTCCTTCTCATTTCCTTCTTTTTGGATCCAAGCTAGGCTTAACATCATTTCTGCATTTAGATAAAGGAATTGGGCATTTCCTTTAGTTATTTGGAATCAAATCCCCTATTTTGTTATTTTTTCAAATTAGTACCTAAAAGTATTTCTGTCTCTTATACATTCTTGGGACTCTTGCAAACTGGGGCTTAGCAGTTGGCTTGAGTTAATCTTAATCTCAAGCTTTTAGTCCATAAATTTGGGGATATTATAAATGGTAGCTTGTTTTATTGTTTCATCATTTGGCCTATTCAGCATTACAACCCTATAAAGTCCTTTAGATCTATTTATGCCATTGTTACAAATAGTAAAAAGCCTAGAAATATTACAAGCTTAATATAGAGTGTGATCAAAGAGAATGCGAGTGAAAACTTACCTTATATGAGAGAAGAGTGAAACGCTTAACCTAGTTAAGGTTCCCAATTAAGCTTATCGTAATTAAACCTTGGATCACTTTAGTTACTTCAAGTTTTGGCATGTTCATTGCATTTTGATAGGTGGATACCGTATTATTTGACTAAGTGTGATTCTTGAAGCTTGATTGTGCCTATTCAACCTTATGCCTTGTTTTAGTATTGAGTTTGATGTTTTGCCCAGGAATGCAAAACCTTAAGTACGGGGTAATTGACAGAGCTCAATATTTATATATTTTTAGTAATTAATCTTAAGTATTTTTGTGGGACTTAATTGAATAATTTGGGCATAATTAGGTGTTAATGTGATATTTAAGTGAAAGGGTAATTTGGAAATTATAGTGGCTAAATTGTTATATTTTTTATTAATATTTGTTATTCCCATTATTCCTTAATTGTGAGTACAAGATATTACCTTTGTGAATTTAATTTGTAGGTGGTGATATGGCACAAACTTTGTTAATTGGTCCAAGTCAAAGATGTCATTTTAGAGCTTAATGTGTAACATCCCGATTTTCGACTAAGGACTAATGATAATTATTGAGAATAATTATGTGTTTTATGGCAATAATAATTAATATGCCATAATTAGTGGAAATTAAAAGAGTGAAATTGTTGGGAATTAGTTAGTGATTAATAGAGAAATTAATTACTAGCTAAGAGAAAATGATATGTGTGATTAAATAATCAATGGCTAAGATTGATTGTGAAGATGGGCAAGAGGCATAATTATGTGGGTGTGCATGTATGTGAGCCATGTGAGTTGAAGGGAGATGGTGACAAGTGGCAAAGTGTGGGCCCTTGGATGTGGGACAACACCATCATCTTCATCTCCTCTCTTCTCTCTCTCGGTTTCTCTCTCTCCTCTTCTTTCCTCCATTTTCGCTGAAGATGCTTGGGAGTGAGAAAGGAAAAGTGGAATTTTGAGGTAAGCAAATGGCCTCGTTAGCTCAAACTCTCTTCTCTAATGTTAATCCTTGAGTTGAGAGCTTCATTGTGGTGGTTGTAGCTTCTCCATTGGTGGTGATTTGAGGATCACGAAAATATGAAGCTTGGAGAATCAAAGAGTGTCTTTGAGAAAGTGGATAAGGTATGTGAAACCAATCCTTCTATCTATGTTTCATGCCAAATGATTATGTTATGAATTTCTGGAATTATTGCCCTAATTGTGAAAATATGGGTAATGGGTAGTTTGGCATGTTATGGTATTGGAAATGGTATATTGGTATGAGTTTTGAATAGATAGAATGGATTGGGGATTGAAATGTGTAAGGTTGGTGATTTGGAAAATGGGTGATTATGATGCCCTAGGCCAAAGCTTGTTAATGGAATGGGAATTGGGTAATTCTGTTGATTCCATTGAATTCAGTGGGTGATTTTGTGTGGGAGTAGCTTTGGTAGAGGTTTTGGATCCCTTTGGATCAATTGGGCATGAGTTAGGGAATGTGGCATGTTTTGCTGCGTTTTTCTGGAATCTGATAGATTCACTCGAGCAGACAGGGGTGTGCTCGAGTGAGGGATGAATATTGCTCGAGTGAGGAAGAACCTGCTCGAGTGATATGAGAGTTTTCCCTTTGTGCTGCGAGTGCACCTGGGTTTTCTATGGGTTCTGCTCGAGCACATCGCTTTGTGCTCGAGTGAGCGAAGAACATGCTCGAGTGAGCATGGTCTTCTCGAGTGAAGGAGTACGCCCAGAGTAGAGGATTGCTCTCGGGTGGATGCTCGCGGGCAAGGTGCAAGAAGTGTGCCTTCTCACTCGCGGGTCGAGGGCATCTGCTCGAGTGAGCCGTGTGTGCTCGCGGGTGAGAGGTGTGTGCTCGCGGGTGTGCTTGCGGGTGAGAGTGGTGTGCTTGAGTGATCCTGCTTCTCGAGAGCTGTGGTGCTCTCGGGTTGTCACTCGCGGCGCTGTGCTCGCGGGTGCTTGAGCGAGACTATTGGTCTTGTGCTCGAGTGAGGATCTGTGCTCGAGTGAGCCAGTTCCTGAAGGTGAGAGTTGTGCTCTCGGGCAAGTGCTCGCGGTCTCACTTTCTCTTGTGCTCGCGGGTATGGGCAGCGTGCTCGAGTGAGCCCCTTGTGCTTCGAGTGAGCTTGTGCTTCTGGAGTGGGAGGTGCTCTCGGGCATGTGCTTTCTGTCTCACTTTCTTTTGTGCTCGGGTGTTGTCCGTACGCGTGCTCGAGTGAGAGCATCTGTGCTCGAGTGATGTCCGTACTTGTGCTCGAGTGAGAGCTTCTGTGCTCGAGTGAGACAGTGAAAAATATCAAGTTTGAGTGTTCAAAAGGGGATCTTTGGGGATAGTCTTCCAACCCTTTAGAGCTATGGATTAAGGTGTTTGAGGGCACTTAAAGGGCAATAATGATAACCAACCTGAATGTCTAAAAGTTAAGGAATTGGAAAAGGGATTAATCCTATGTCCTTGATCTTGGTTATAGGATTTGATGATTTCCTGAGCGTGAGCAGCCGGATCTGGAGCTTACGTGGAAAGAGTGTAGGGAACTTACCTCTCCTGCATGTATTGATAATTGTATTTGTGTATTGATGCATGTTATTGCTTTGCATGATTATGTGAAACATATGAGAATGATTGTAGCTCTGTTTCTATTATACTATGGCCATGAGTATGTTGTGTGAACATTGAGCATGCGGATATATCATGATGTGAACATGAGTTATTGTGATGCAAGCATGTCATGCATTAAATACTTATCTTGCGTGCATATTGGTATGTGTTTCCTACTGAGATTCCCCAGAATCTCACCCTCCCCTATCAACATTTTAGACAGGGAAGGAAGATTGAGGATGAAGCAAGCATCCAAGGACGAAGAAGACTCGTTCTGGGTGAGAGCTTAGTAGTTGGTTATCAATACGTAGTTGGGATTATGTATGTGTATGTTTGGACCAGTATTTGGAGTATGTATTCGAAAGAGATTTGTGTAATCCCTATTGAATGAGTTGTATGGGCTATTATGCCTTATGAGAATTGAGCGAAGATATGACCCCGGAATTGTCGGGAATTTATATTGCGTACTCTGATAATTGTATAAATGTAATTTATCTTCGCATAGTAATTATATTCGGAGTGTAAATATGAGACCGGGTTTAAAATGATTTTGAAATGTAATTGTGAAAACCCCGTCTGGTTGATGGGTTTATAAATGATGTTTTATCTTATTGGTCTCTATTTCACCTTAATCGCGTAATCCGGATATTAATTACGGCAGGGGGTTACATTTTGGTATCAGAGCTACAGTTCTTGGCAAACTTGGGAATTTGCTAGGATAGCTCTCTTAGATCTCTACCTTGGTGGTAGATGATGTCTTGTGATAGTAATTATGTATACACATGTGTGAATTGTTATTGTGGACATAGAAGATTTGTGGAGTATGTGTATACATTGTTGGTTAGTCTTGAGTGGAGGATCATTGTGTAATTGAAAGACATAGTGATTCGTCTGGAAATCTAAGGTGTATACCTAGAGGTGGAGGAAAATGATTTCCTAAATGTTTTGATATTGAAGTTATAGGTATCGAGACTAACCTAGATGTTGGGTATGTAACCCAAGGCGGTATGATGTTACATGTAGTGATGTCATACTAAGCTTGTGTGTGAAAAGGCCTTAAGACCTAGGAGACTTGTGTGCCTTAGGCTGGCCGAGATGTTTGAACTTGCATATAGGAGTATGGTGCTCCGTGGAAATGAGGGAAGTAATTTCCCAGTTCAACTGAGGTTGAAAGTTTGAAAGATGAGATGTGATCTAAGGATTAGACTCAATAGCTGGGTTGATTCTTAGGAATTGGATTTGACCTCAATGGTCTGTGGTACCAGGGTATGGTACAGGAAGTGAATTGAAATGTGTATCAGTTATTCTGAGAGTGTTGGTTGTTAATCCAGCATAGGGAGAAAGTTATCTACGGAGGATTCGGATCGGAGAACGCTATCTACGGGGACTTTTGATCGGAGAGGGCTACCTACGGTGACGTCTGACCGGAGCGGCTGTTTGTGAATTTATCACCTGCGGCCCACTGGGGGTGTGTATGGCACACAGTGGGAGGACCGTGCCTTCGGGGCGGTGGTAATACGGGGGATATGTGTGAGTCCTGGGTGGTGGGTTAGCCCATGAGGGGTGAGACCAGCCAGCTCAGCCACCTGGCAGCCCCATGTACGTGAGCGGGGTGGGCACCGGCACGGGGCATCCCTTGAGGGGGGTAAAACCGGGGTGTGACTATATTTGTGAAAGCCTCCATGACGACAAACCCTAGTGTGCAGCTGCCGTGATAATGAACCGTGGAGAGCAGTTACCGTGACGTTGAGTCGTAGAATAGAGCTCTGGGAACGTTGGGAGTATGGGATCTCAACGATGAGTTGATAATGGCTTTCAATGATTCGAGTTGAATCGAGCCAAGATTTGGTACAGATTGTGAATGTTGTCAGTTGTAGTAGGAGATTCCTATGGGACTCCTGTTAAATCAACTTGACATTGTTATAGCGCAGATGAGGAGATAGACCTCAGAGTGTGCAGCGGAAGCGTGGGAATGTGTTATGTTTGAAAATTGTGTTGAGCAAAGGCTCGAGGTTGCTGTGAGAATGATATGATAACTATGGCTTCGGGAGGTAAAGCTTCGGGGTCAAGTTATGTTATGAAAAAGGGGTCTTGAAGGATCCCAGGATGTGAAAAGAATTTGAGATGTTGAAAGTGAAGTGGTTGAGATGCCTGATTCCAGCTTGTTACAATTGTGCATTGTGAGTCCTGGGTCGACGTAGTGTACCCAGCCTTTCCGCACCCGATTGGTGGGAGAGGGCACCAACCGTTGTGGCCCGGTGGGGTGAGACGGCGGTGGGGTGTGACAGCTATTTGTGAGTCTCTTACCTACGGCCGCATGGGGTGATTCCTATGGCGGAGGACCGTGCCTTCGGGGCGGTAGTTTACGGGGGACAGGCTATTTGTGAGGCTGACGAGCCGTTTGTGAAGCCGGTTAGCTATGTGCTATAAGGCTATATGTATGCACTGCCATGCCAATAGTCCCTGAGTAGCTAACAACGGTTCGGGTTAAGACTGTGTGTCTTCTCGGCGGAGAAAGGGGATGAGGGTGGAGTGTGATGTGGAAGCCGAAAGGCTATGTGTGAGCATCGCTACGCCAATAGTCCCTGAGTCGCTAGCAACGGTTCGGATTAGACTGTGTGTCTTTCCGGCGGTAAAAGGGGATGAGGGTAGGGTGTGATTGTGGACCTACTATTGTGAGCCTGAATGGCTATATGTGTGCACTGCCATGCCAATAGTCCCTGAGTCGCTAACAACAGTTCGGGTAAAGACTGTGTGTCTTCTCGGCGGTAAAAGGGGATGAGGGTGGAGTGTGATTGTGAATCTGTGACAGTTGTGAATAAGCTGGGATTGAGGTGTGTTGTAGCAGAGCAGAGCTAGTTCAGCTGATGGCTAATTCGACTACATGTTCGAGGATTCTTGTCGTGAGGGCAATTACCCCGGCATGGCCAGCCTGGCTAGCCACCACGTTGGTTGCACCGGTGTGGACCCAAGGCCGAAAGGCGGTGCGTAAAATTAGAGTCTGCGATGCGGGTTGTGGTGAATGTGACCTGTGTGAATTGTGTTAAGGTGCAATGCAGCGTGTGCAGGTCGGCGTGAGCCGTTTAGGGTTTGACGTTGGTCATCTCTAGCTCGGCCGTTGAACTGCCGTTGTAGTTGATTCGTGTGGTGAAGGAGCATGAAGTTGATTTTGGGAGATTGAGACTCTCAACCGGTCGCCTGGATAGAAGAGACTGAGATTCTAGGTGGACCATTACAGTCAGGTACTTTGGATAGAGGAGATTGAGACTCTGGAGTGACCTGATGATGTGATATGTGTTGTGATGAGAATGCCGGAAGGGCAATGTGTATTTGTATAAGTGGCGAAAGCTACGTACAATTGTGTATACAGCCGTGGGTGCTGTCGTCTTGTGACAATCGTCACGCATCAAAGTGAAATTGTCAAGGACGTTGTGATTGAGACCCAAAAGCCTCGGACGGGTGAGGGTAATGCTGTGAAAGTGGATACACAAGCACTTGAGTGGAAGCGGAATGTTTGTGTATACGGCTGAGGCTGTTGTTTGAAATGAGTTGGTGATGTTGCTGAGTTATTCCAGGATGGAATCACTAGATTGAGTTGAGTAGGTTAGTGGCCTATGCCACCTAACTATTGAAATCTTATGATATGGCTCATGAATTAGAGTCACCGGATATTGAGATGCGCTAGCCACTCATGAATGAGGAGGACTTGCGACGATTGTGATTATGTGGTGATAGAGTGTGTGGCAATCGTATGTGGAGGCGATTACCCTTGCTTGGAAATAGTGTGATAATTGTGTTCGGGTAGCAATCGTGATATGGGCCGATTGCAGTTTATGGCAACTAGGGTTGCATTTATGGTTTAGGATTCTTACAAGAATCAAGTTGAGACGCTCCATTGTTTGAGTGGTCTAGAGGAGACATCCCAACATGGAATAAATTGTGAAACGGAAGCTGTCGTGAAGAAGCGTCCGGAGTTTATGTCCTTAGTGGTGGAACAAATTTCGAGGACGAAATTTATTGAACGGGGGGAGAAATGTAACATCCCGATTTTCGACTAAGGACTAATGATAATTATTGAGAATAATTATGTGTTTTATGGCAATAATAATTAATATGCCATAATTAGTGGAAATTAAAAGAGTGAAATTGTTGGGAATTAGTTAGTGATTAATAGAGAAATTAATTACTAGCTAAGAGAAAATGATATGTGTGATTAAATAATCAATGGCTAAGATTGATTGTGAAGATGGGCAAGAGGCATAATTATGTGGGTGTGCATGTATGTGAGCCATGTGAGTTGAAGGGAGATGGTGACAAGTGGCAAAGTGTGGGCCCTTGGATGTGGGACAACACCATCATCTTCATCTCCTCTCTTCTCTCTCTCGGTTTCTCTCTCTCCTCTTCTTTCCTCCATTTTCGCTGAAGATGCTTGGGAGTGAGAAAGGAAAAGTGGAATTTTGAGGTAAGCAAATGGCCTCGTTAGCTCAAACTCTCTTCTCTAATGTTAATCCTTGAGTTGAGAGCTTCATTGTGGTGGTTGTAGCTTCTCCATTGGTGGTGATTTGAGGATCACGAAAATATGAAGCTTGGAGAATCAAAGAGTGTCTTTGAGAAAGTGGATAAGGTATGTGAAACCAATCCTTCTATCTATGTTTCATGCCAAATGATTATGTTATGAATTTCTGGAATTATTGCCCTAATTGTGAAAATATGGGTAATGGGTAGTTTGGCATGTTATGGTATTGGAAATGGTATATTGGTATGAGTTTTGAATAGATAGAATGGATTGGGGATTGAAATGTGTAAGGTTGGTGATTTGGAAAATGGGTGATTATGATGCCCTAGGCCAAAGCTTGTTAATGGAATGGGAATTGGGTAATTCTGTTGATTCCATTGAATTCAGTGGGTGATTTTGTGTGGGAGTAGCTTTGGTAGAGGTTTTGGATCCCTTTGGATCAATTGGGCATGAGTTAGGGAATGTGGCATGTTTTGCTGCGTTTTTCTGGAATCTGATAGATTCACTCGAGCAGACAGGGGTGTGCTCGAGTGAGGGATGAATATTGCTCGAGTGAGGAAGAACCTGCTCGAGTGATATGAGAGTTTTCCCTTTGTGCTGCGAGTGCACCTGGGTTTTCTATGGGTTCTGCTCGAGCACATCGCTTTGTGCTCGAGTGAGCGAAGAACATGCTCGAGTGAGCATGGTCTTCTCGAGTGAAGGAGTACGCCCAGAGTAGAGGATTGCTCTCGGGTGGATGCTCGCGGGCAAGGTGCAAGAAGTGTGCCTTCTCACTCGCGGGTCGAGGGCATCTGCTCGAGTGAGCCGTGTGTGCTCGCGGGTGAGAGGTGTGTGCTCGCGGGTGTGCTTGCGGGTGAGAGTGGTGTGCTTGAGTGATCCTGCTTCTCGAGAGCTGTGGTGCTCTCGGGTTGTCACTCGCGGCGCTGTGCTCGCGGGTGCTTGAGCGAGACTATTGGTCTTGTGCTCGAGTGAGGATCTGTGCTCGAGTGAGCCAGTTCCTGAAGGTGAGAGTTGTGCTCTCGGGCAAGTGCTCGCGGTCTCACTTTCTCTTGTGCTCGCGGGTATGGGCAGCGTGCTCGAGTGAGCCCCTTGTGCTTCGAGTGAGCTTGTGCTTCTGGAGTGGGAGGTGCTCTCGGGCATGTGCTTTCTGTCTCACTTTCTTTTGTGCTCGGGTGTTGTCCGTACGCGTGCTCGAGTGAGAGCATCTGTGCTCGAGTGATGTCCGTACTTGTGCTCGAGTGAGAGCTTCTGTGCTCGAGTGAGACAGTGAAAAATATCAAGTTTGAGTGTTCAAAAGGGGATCTTTGGGGATAGTCTTCCAACCCTTTAGAGCTATGGATTAAGGTGTTTGAGGGCACTTAAAGGGCAATAATGATAACCAACCTGAATGTCTAAAAGTTAAGGAATTGGAAAAGGGATTAATCCTATGTCCTTGATCTTGGTTATAGGATTTGATGATTTCCTGAGCGTGAGCAGCCGGATCTGGAGCTTACGTGGAAAGAGTGTAGGGAACTTACCTCTCCTGCATGTATTGATAATTGTATTTGTGTATTGATGCATGTTATTGCTTTGCATGATTATGTGAAACATATGAGAATGATTGTAGCTCTGTTTCTATTATACTATGGCCATGAGTATGTTGTGTGAACATTGAGCATGCGGATATATCATGATGTGAACATGAGTTATTGTGATGCAAGCATGTCATGCATTAAATACTTATCTTGCGTGCATATTGGTATGTGTTTCCTACTGAGATTCCCCAGAATCTCACCCTCCCCTATCAACATTTTAGACAGGGAAGGAAGATTGAGGATGAAGCAAGCATCCAAGGACGAAGAAGACTCGTTCTGGGTGAGAGCTTAGTAGTTGGTTATCAATACGTAGTTGGGATTATGTATGTGTATGTTTGGACCAGTATTTGGAGTATGTATTCGAAAGAGATTTGTGTAATCCCTATTGAATGAGTTGTATGGGCTATTATGCCTTATGAGAATTGAGCGAAGATATGACCCCGGAATTGTCGGGAATTTATATTGCGTACTCTGATAATTGTATAAATGTAATTTATCTTCGCATAGTAATTATATTCGGAGTGTAAATATGAGACCGGGTTTAAAATGATTTTGAAATGTAATTGTGAAAACCCCGTCTGGTTGATGGGTTTATAAATGATGTTTTATCTTATTGGTCTCTATTTCACCTTAATCGCGTAATCCGGATATTAATTACGGCAGGGGGTTACATAATGAATGGCAGAAAAGGAATTTCACATATGCAAAATTTATTTTCATATTTTTCTAGTTTTAAAAGGAGATTAAATGAGAAAGGGCCTTGTTTGATAATTGCAATTTTGTACCTAATCCTAAATCAGATTTTCACTCCTCATCTAAATATGCCTTAACTCACTTTCTAATGTTAAAAGAAAAAGAAGCAAGTGGATGCTAATAGAAAAAAATAGGAACAGAGACAAGATGGAGTAGGAAAAAGAAGACCAACAATTAAAGAGGAGGCTGGACCATTTTGTATTGGGAGTTGCTAGACCGAATGAAGAGGCAAGACGTAAGGAAAGGCACATATTATTGAAAGAAGAAAATGAAGACACGCATGGATTGAAAAGGATGGAGAGGCAATACACAATGGGATATACCGACTTGGGGAGCAATTGAAGACCAAGGAGTTGTTGGAAGGACTGAATTATGGAGAGAAAGAAGAAGACACAAGGATTGAAGAGTTGATGCATTGATTATTGAAGATTGAGAGGAGAGAAGAGGTGCTGAGTTCTTTTCATTTCATCTGTAGCTGATTGCTAATTCTTTTGTTCAAGCTTCTTCTTCTTCTTCATCTTCTATGCCAAGTGAATAAACTTGGTGGTTGAGCTAGGAGTTAGCTAATTAAGCTTTGTATGATTCATATTAGAAGTAGGGTGAGTTGTTTAATCGGACTCATTAGAGTGGATTTTGAATGACTAAATTAATTGCTTTGAATTTTTGTAATGGAAATTACAATTTAGAATTGGAAATTAATTATTCTTCTCCTTTGAGTTAGATTTATAGTGATGAATGGTAGTTCTCATTTAATTGCTTTGGTAGAATGAATGAGATGAGTATTGCAAAGTATGGATCAAATAGTAGTTTAGGTCCACCTTTTTGACTCATATTGTTGAATTCGTATCATTGCCAAGTAAGAAAGACTAAAATCTTAACTCAAGAGAATCTCACTTTATCATTATATTAGTTTATTGAATTTACCTTATTATTATTATTAATTTCGAATTCATTTACTTCTTTTTCTTGAAAACCAAAAAAATACAAAAATATTAAATTAGATTAGATTATTTCATTTGTCTTTGAAAGAACTTCTCAAAAAGATTTATCATAACTTTAAAGTATTTGTTACTTAACTATTTCAAAACTTGGAAATTAATCTCCTCGAAAGAACAACCTAGGTTGAGCTACTAAGCTACATTTTCAAATTGAGAATTCATAAGATATCGATTTACCAAATGGGGCTTGGACTAATCAGTGGGGGCTTTGACTAGTTGGGAGGCTTGGATTGATTAGGGTGCTTGGTTTAATTATGGGGCTTGGACTTATTAGCGGGTAGCTTCTTTTGAGCGGATGACTTCTTTTGAGTGGATGCTTCCATACTCTAAGTAGATAACGAGGCCATACAATGAAGCTACCTATAGCCTTCCTACTGTATTTGTGTCTTTTGTGGGCACAGGGAGCAGATAGTTAGGGTAGATGGTGATGTTGATTTATACCTTCACATTCTCAAAAGGGATAAGCTCGTTATGAAGCGTGTTATCCTCTGAGTGGTTGAACATGTAGGCCATTGCAACTATATGATGTTCAGGGCTATTGAAAAAGGACCTAACATCTACTAAACCCTCAAGCAGATTATGGGGGAAAATGTATAGCTGATTGTAGTACTTACGCTACCATTTCCCCCTTAATGCTTCATAGTATGCTCCTTCATCAACTCCTGTATAAGAAATCGTATTTGTTCTTGCATTTTCATTGCTATGTTTCTAGAGCTTTTCATACTTTTCATCCTGATTATTTCTTTGATGTTTTAGGTGACCAAAATATTATGTCTTGGTTAATCCAAAGCCGACACCCCTAAGAAGATCATGATGGTTAAGCCCCAATGTTTTTACCAATACGTCCTCATCCACAGAAAGACAATCCCCTGTGTTGTAACTTCATGGGGCATGGCTTATGGTGCATTTAACAATAATGTTAATATTGATAGCTAATTGAAGACATTACTTCCATAAATTAGGAATTAATATTGATACTTACATTTTATCGACAGCCTCTTTCACTAAGCATCATCATAAGAGCTATCTTTATTTTACCTTGCCACTAACCAAAGTTCATGATAGGAAAATTTACTACCATCTCCACTCTCAGCAGTTAACTTTTCAGTAATCTAAGCATACCTTGTTCCCCCTCGCTTATAGGGATACTTATTATTCGTTACCCTTTCCCTATTCAACCGACTTAATTCCTATAAAACACACAACACTCAAGTTAATATTAAACAAATGTATATAGGTCTTATGAATTGCAAGTAACAATTACCTAGAATGCTGGGTCGTAATGTGAGACGACAAATTTTGTCCAATCATCTACTTTGATAGAGGACAGAACTTCCACGGGAACTTCTGTCTAATCAACATCTTTAGGATTCTGCAAATATGCCTTCATCAATACATGATAGAATGTACATAGTGAATTGCCAGCCTTCTTGATGAAAAATTCCCTGATGTAATCTTTGTTTACATGATTTGTAGACTATAAAGCACATTCTTCAAGTGAACAATTTTCCCAAGTACATAGCAAGTAATTAGAAATCATATATACATTACCATAATATTGTCCCAAATAACACCTGCATAATGTCCCAGTACCCTATGCTGATTACCCATCGTGATAGGAACATTGGTCTTTGTCATTAAGATGATGTAGCTGATGAAGTGTGATGGCTTAAGAGGTTGACTGTTATTGTTTCATGTCACGTGAAATCTTCTTCTCAAAGACTTTTCTTGGTTTACAAAAGTCAAGGCATAATGGCCTCTCTTTACAATATCCCATACTCATTCTAACACCTCTTCTAAGGTCCCATTTTTTATGGCCTAAGGACAACATCAGTACCAGTGGGAATACCAGTACTAGGAACATTATCGAAAGTAAAGGCACTATCAAAACTTGGGGCATTAGCAGTGCCGCAAAAAGTAGAACTGGCTATTTTAACTAAAAAACAATATCATCCAGTCAACCATAGGGAATAGAGCAATGGGTTTTCTAGAAAAGCATAATGCACGACTAAGGTCAAAACCTACCTAGGCAAGACAAAGTAAAAAATAAGGAGAATAGAGCCCGTGAAATAATGTGACCCATCTATGGCTTTAAAACAAAAAAAGTAAGTTAGGGCAATCGACGTGACTAGCATGGTTGTCAAACTGAACTTCAAAGAAAGCACTGGAGGATGTGGTTCGCCTAAACGTGATGGTCAATGGTAGGATGGTAGGTTAGATTCGACCAAAGACAAGCATGTTAAGTATATAATTTGGGAATGTGAAGTGGCACGACATAGTAGGTGTTTTAAAAGACCTTATGAAGCTTACTCATAGTTATAATTTCAGAACCTTTATGAAAGGTAGTCTTCTTATAACTATTATTAATTTTAAGCCGTAAAGACTTTTGAATGAAAGTTCACAATTTTAACGTCACAATTGTTAGGTTTAGTAAATGGTGATGGTGCTTTCTTGATAACCATTACGTATTTGACATAGTATTCTAAAAAGTTATTGGTTTTAGATAATAAATGTTACTTATTTGACTTTTTTCAATAATTTTTAAAGTTGATTATTCAACCCCATAGTAACAATTATTTACTAATAACCGTGAAGAGACAATTGTTTCTTTTAAATTATTTTTAGGCTATATTACCCTAACGATCAATTTTTTTTAATATTAAAAAAATACAGTAGTGGTTTTCAGTCACCATCACTACTGTCCTCCGCCTCCTTCTGACCCTCCCCTTTGCCCAGCACATCATCGACTTCTGAGGAAGGAGATTAATGGTCTGATTGGAAGTGATCATATAGAACCTGATTTTGATGAAGGATGAGGTTCAATTTCCTATTTAGATTGTGAGCATGTCTAGTAAGACGCCTTATGGAGTGGTTATGCAACACCGTATTCTCAAACCCAATTGAATGAGCTTTCACACAATGAGTTCGAACCACCTTCATAAAATAGTTCTGAGTCCTAACTTCAAGACAGGATTTAAACCTATAGTTGAGTGGGTTTTTCCGAAAACTTTAAAATCTTTTGGAAGCATCTTTTAGTGGTTCATAACTTTCTTATTACTCGTCAATTCTTATCTTTTTTTTTTCAATTCAATCAGAGTGATTCTTTGCTCTATTCATTTCTACCAGAGTTCTTAATATACTCTTATTTACAGAATGTTCGTTAACTAATGTGCTTATACCATGCGATTACCTATTTGTAGTTCAATTACTGCACTTAGGAGATTAATCCATTTGTCATGCAGGTTATACTATTAACTCTTTCAAACATTTATTTACACATAATGGATTAGCGCGTATTAATCTTCAACTCTTCACTGCAACTTCTTTATCTTACATATCGTCATGCACTCTTCTTTTATGCTCACGTGCCTATATGGTTAGTTGAGGGAGGGTGAGATTTGAGGGAATCTCAGTAGCAAACAATACTACTTAGCATGCAAGATAAATGCTTAATGCATGACATGCTTGCTTACATAAATTCGTGACAACATAATGACATATCTGCATGCCCAATATTTCATTCATCATACTTATGGCCATAGCATATATAGAAATAGAGCCTTAATCATTCATTTATACATCACATAATCAGGCAAAGCAATTACATACATCAAAGCACAAGCATACTTATCAAATACACACAAGTTAGGTAAGTTTACTACCTTTTGGACTTATGACCTCTTCTTGTCCCCTTTTCTTCCAATCATTGAAGTTTGTTGGACATTCTTCCATTCCTCTTCTTTGTCATCTAATGGCCCCAGATAAAGAACCACATTATTAGAGTTATGAAAATTGAACGTCCAATGTGGCTTTATTAGCCTTTAGGACATGTTCCTTATTTTTAGACCCATGCTTGTCTCAAATTACCTTAAATGCCACAAATTTGTGGGTTAACTCTAATCTGCCAGATTTGTCACCTAAATTTGAAAAGTCATAAATTCTTCTAGAAAACTCCAAATGGGATGGTTCTAGTTTCTATGTAAATCTATTTAAGTGCTCTTTTAAAAACAATATCACCACTTCCAATTACAGGCATAAATGTCCAGATACCTTGAACAATCCTCACTGCCACATAAATCATTCTAGATTCAATGCCCAAACTCAAAACTTTATATCTTATAATATACTAACCCAAATGACACATATTATGTATCAAATTAAAGCCGAAGACGTATACCATGTATTTGAAAAGTTTTATGGCTATTGGATTACATTTGGCCATTTAAAAACACGTCACAAACCATTTGTCTCCCAAAAAAGCAATCTGGCAGCACTACTCCTCCAACTTCAATTTTTGGGTTTTCAATCCAACCCTTCTTAAATTATGTTCAACCCCTATTCCCACACAATTTCATGTGTAGAATCCATTTCTAACCTCAAAATTAGCAAAATCACATTCCTTCCCTCATATTCATACTTGACCGAATTTGACCCTAAACCATCACAAAGTGATTTCTTGCAATTTTAACCACAAGACTCATTATATATATCATCATTAAACCTTATTTAACATCAAATTCTTGACCAAAATCAGGGCAATCCCAAAAATATAAGAAAACATAGTAAAACCTCAAGATATATTGCTCAAATCAAGAATCCAAAACCATAGAAATGTTGCTCTAACTGAGAGGAACAATATTAGAGAAGACTCCGGGAGCTAGAAACGGGATTGCGGAGGTGAAATCGGCTCCAGAATACTTTGGTTCTTCCATTTTCTCCATATTCTCTCCTCTTTCATTTTCTCTCTATTTTATCTATTTTTCCTTCATTTTTGGGCTTGTTGGATGAATTATAAGGAAACAGGGAGAGAGTTAAGTTGACCTTATGTCATGTGTCCTAAGTATGTGGCCTACGAAGTGCCACGTGTCCTTGACCAACCTAGTCTACTTCTTTTTCCAGAGTCCTGACCAAATTTATTGTCAGGGAAGTAGGGTCTAATGAATTCCTTTGACTTCCCTTTCATAGAACTTGGGAAAGTCAATCATGTACCCAAACTAGACACTAGTGAATTTCCCTAACTATTATTCTAGGTGGATCCTCATAAGAGTGTCAACACAAAAGTCAAAAAGTAAATTTCATGATGAAGGGACATGTGTCACCTTCTTATTTATTGAACACAAAAGTAAGTTCCAACATGACTCATCATTACTTACTTCATTAAAGCTACTTTAATAAAGTTACTTTAATAAAGCTGCCTTATCGGTGTAGGGCTCAGACCATGCCATATGGGTTTATGTCTTCTAGAATGCACCATATGTGCTGCCTCAGGGGATTGCCGGGTATGTGTGTCAGTGTGTCTACATGTGGGATCCACATGGCCTATATCTCTTCTTCCTTTGCAAAAACGCAGGGTATATGTACATGCCCTAAAAATGCCATGTGCACATCTCTACCGACATATTTTGTCCATCTAATTGTTCCCACTGAGCCCCAATATATCTGAAGACTTGTTCTCTACCTTGAGGAGTCAAATAACATAGTCTAGGGACCAACATGGCCCATAAATACTTGTGTTTGACATTTAAAATGGAACCAAGTGGCCTTTTTCCCCCTAAGGGTGCCACATGTACTCAAGTACATGCGTCAGTCTATTTCTTTGACTAACTACAACCTTTGAGTCCTTAAATTATCTGAAGAACCATTTTCTTCCCAGAAAGCTAAATCATAGAGTCCTTGAGAGTCTTTCTATCTCTTGACATTCTTGGTTCTCTTCCCAAATAGGGCTTAATAGTCTGCTTGATATAGGCTTATCCTCAAGTTCCTAAGCCCAAAATTTGAGATAGTATTGGTCAAGGTTGACCAACATTTGCATTAGAGCTTGTATTTGAGGAGGAGGCATAGGAGGAGGAGGAGAAAGAGGAGGGGGAGGAGGAGGGTGGTGGTGGTGGTAATGGAATAGGAGAAGGAGGAGCTTGTGAAGTTGGTGGTGATGGTAGTGGAAGAGAAGGGTGAGGATGACTAGGAGGAGGAGGAGGAGTAAGAAGAGGAGGGTGAGCATGGGGATAAAGAGGAGGGCGGATGGAAAGAGCTCTCTTGTATTTGACCATGATGAGGGAGAGAAAAATGAGGTTATGAAAATGTGCTTTTTAGAAAAGTACTGTGGAAAATTGAATACTTCATTCTAAAGTATTTAACTTTAGGAGAACTTGTACTTGGTGTCGAACTGAACAAGGTTTTGAAAAGGTTCTTTCTAGATTTGTACTTTTCATGACAGTTGTTTATTATGAAATATTGTTTTGTCATTCATACTTTATGGTCAATTGACATAACCGCTATATTTGTGTTTTCGCTGATGTAAGGTTAGAAGACAAATAATTTCACTACTACAAAAAGGACAAGTATTGCACTTATTTTCATAATAGCTATGGCACTTAAGAGGTACCACATATACTATCGCTACTACAAGAAGATGTATGCTTTATTTTTTTTAAAATACCCTTCCTATGGCTCTTCCTTAAGGAAGTGCTATAGGAAGTTTAAACTTTTTGTGGCGCTTACTCAGGAAAGTGCCACAAAAAGTGATAGTTTTTTAAATTTTGCTTCCTGTGGCACTTTTTGAAGGAATCCCCATAGGAAGTATTTTTTTAAAAATTATTTTTTCATATTTTTAATTAAAAACATTATAATTATAGTCAACAACAAACTTTAAAAACAAATTTTTATATCCATATCAAAATAAAGAAAAGAAAACCACAATGAAATAACGCCAAAATGATACAAACAAATAACTAATTAAGAAAATCACTACTAAATATATTTACAACAATTGATAATGAAATATAGCAAATTCTACTTAAATAAACAACATAACAATAGGCAAGAAACAACTTAGCCAGTTAAGTAGTAGCTAGTTAGAGCATTGCGTAAGCATATATTCATACCATTCCTTGATGACTTCATTAATTTGATGGTCAGTCAAACTGTCTCCACATTGATGTTCATAATACAACATGTATAAAATCACAATGAAGTAAAATCACTAAAAATTAATTACTAGACACTGCTCAATTAAATTTAAAACACAATATGAATTGCAACTAAAATGACTTACTTCTTGATGGATAAAAGGCTTATCATGAGTAATTACATCCTTAATGAATTTCATGATGTAATACCTACAATCATTGTTACTAGGCTAGAAAGGGCACTATAATAATATAATGAAATAGTTCACTCAATTTTTGAATAAAAATTGTCTAATAACAAAATTTGAGTAAATTTATGTATCAGTACCCGTATCTTCTTCCAGACATAGCTATTGATAGGGTCAGCAGCTTTAGGATAGCTTAAGGAGCCATAGGTTTGATATGCATACAATGCGCTAACAAAACAAATAGAAACTGATTACTTTTGTTTATTCAATCACACGCGCAAATATTTACACATGCATGATTACACTTACATATTGAACAATCACATCATATCTAGACGGTTTTTAGGAAGACCTCTAATTAAAGGATCCATATGTAAAACCAAGGGCCAGAAGGTTCCACTAGATTGATAACAATCAATATCCAATGTGCCCTAAAATATTTTGAAAATTTTTCTTCAACAATCTTGTTATGGTAAAAGTTAAACAATAAAAAAAACATACATTGAACTGCTACCACTAATAACTTACCCTACATTGTATGGCACTAGAAATAGCATATTTGGTATTTCTTTCTTTCTAAAGTAATCTTTCATATCATTAGATTGTTTATTTTGATATACTCTGCCCTTATGCTGCCCAACATGTTAGATCCTATATTTTGATGATAACAACACTTAAATTGACATTACATAAGATTTCAATGTTAAATAAGAGTTTCTGAATAAGAAAGAACAAAATTTTTTGAGGCTAACAGTGGCATTACTCAAGTGACCACTTTAGTGATGAAGTATTATCAGAAGCCTTGCTCTAGTGATGCTCTCTGTCAAGTTTTGAAAGACATCACTCGATTAATAAGTTAAAGGAATCACTAGCACAAAACTGTAGTGATTCTAAAAGTAACCTCAGGTGAAAATGTTTCTAAGTATAAAGTCACTCGAGTGATCCTATTTTTGAGATTACAAGCAAAACACTCGAGTGATGGTTTCTAGAAAAACAGAGCATATTCACTTGATTTTCAAAATCACTAAATAATTATATAATTTTTTCTGTTAACTCTCTTTCACTCTAATACTTCATTGCATTAGTGTATAAAGCCTTTTTAGGTGAAAAATGAAAAGATCATGAAGAGAGAAGAAAAAGTGATTTTGTGTCAAAAGCATTAAATGCTAGTGGCATTTAAATGAAAACATTCTTTCTGCTCCATCGGCTACTTTACCACACATAAAGAATGTTCAGAGGAAGCAATTGTACTCTAACAAACAAAATGAATGCACACAATGGTCACTTATTACACTCCAACTATAAATACAGAAGCATTTAAAGTGGAGTAACTACCAAACTGCAAAATCATTCAAATATGCCTTAAGTACACTATTTTCCATTCATTATTATTCTCTTTGTACTATATATTTCAGTGATTATACATTTACCTTTTGAGAATGAATTTTATCAAAAACTTAATATACATGACTGAGATAACTTAAGGTAATATGGCCTTAAATTGGGTATTGGTTTCATTGTGTAAGGGGGAGTGAGTGTCCGCTGAAGGAGCTTGTTGTGTACTAAGGTGCTAAGAACCCACTAAATCTTGAAAGTTATAGTGAAAATCTTAGAGGCAATCTAAGGACTGGATGTAGGTCAAAGATATTGTCACCAAACTAGTATAAATATCTGGTGTACACTTCATTGATATTCTTCTAACTCTCAACTTCGATTTAATTTTTATTTTTAGTTGAAATTTTTTTCTTAATCACCCAATTCACCCCCTTCCTGAGTGAAACCTTTGTACTAACATTTAGTATATGATAAGTAAAATATTTTTATATTTATTTTCCCTCATATGATGATTTTTTGGATGATATTTGAGTTTAATTTAATGAATTTGGGTGTAATTAATAAATAAATAAAGATTGTGGCATAAAACAAAAGTTATCAAAAAATACTAAATTTTAATCTTATTTCAGTTTTCAGGTAGTATCTGGAGCTCTAGATGTTGGATTGGGGTGCTCTTTATATAGATAAAAAGCTAAGAAAAATCCTTACAACTTTTATGTTGAGGCCAAAACTCAGTTTTATCTTCAAGAGTTTTGAATTTTGCTTAGAAGTTGAGAACATGGATTTGTCCAAGTCTGACATTTGCCTACTAATTTGACCATAACTGGAGCTGTAAATGTTGAAATGAGGAGCTCTTACATGCGTTTTCAAACTAAGATCCGTATCTAAAACTTTCATGAAGACAAAAACATGAGAATCCACCATTTTGACTATCAAAATACGGCTGCAATCAAGAAGCATGGCTGCCACAAGGTCAACATTGGTGGCTTAAAGTCAAGTTTCATACCTAACAAGTGAAAATTTGCACCCCATTCATCTATCAATAGAGGAGTAGAAGACACAAGGATACATACAATCTTATTGTTTTAATTCCATGTATTGTATTGTATTGTTTCTTTCATGCCTCCTTCTTGGAAGGCTTAAGTAGTCCTCCTTTATGGACGGTATAGGTTGCCACCTACATGGATGGTTTTACCTCCTATAAGAGAGGTTAGATTTTTCCATTTTCTTTTATCTTGTAGTTGTATCTTTATGCTTTAGAATTTAATAATTAGGTTTTATGCAATGTTTATAAAGTTTTCAATTTATTTTGGTTTTGTTTTTAATTTCATCATGAGCTAAATTTTCATTTTCCTAGCATAATATAGCTTACTAATGACAGATTGAATATTAACGTATTAAATCTAGTTTTAATTTTTCCTTCATCATTGAATTTTGATTATTGTTCTTAATGCTTTCAATTGATTGGCCATCTTTTAAATGATTTCAATATGTATGTTGAGACCAGAAGGAGATGCATGTATATAGATCATATAATTAAAATCATAACCTATATATGAAATAGGAATATATTCATATGGGTTGTGTAGTCTTAATGAGTTCTATAAATCTTAATACATGATTAATTGCTTTAATTCATATAAGGGATATATTGGATTAGCAATTTATTATAGAATTGCTTGACCTTGGAAGAGGCTAGTAATTAAATAAGGGAAACTTAACTATCAATTATGTAGAATAAATTAGACTAGAATAGATAGGTAATTCAATCCAAAATTTGTTAAGTGAAATATGATCCCTAAGGCTTTTTCTCATAGTTGTTTTCATATCAATTGCATTCATATTTAGTCATTTTTATTTTGATCTCTCAATCACCAACTAATCGATTAATAAAAATAGAATTAAGATTACCAATTTTGGTACTTAGTGATCAATCCTCATAGGAACGATACTCTACTCACCTCTATATTACTTGTTTACAATAGTGTACACTTACACTTTTTAATAAACCATTTACACTCATAACAAGTTATTGACACCATTGTGGGGATTGTTGTCATTAATATCCATACCAAGTAATTTTAATACTAATTTGGTCTTCATATTACATTTGTTTTTCCTTTTGGTGTCTTATGTTTCTTTTCAGGCTTTTGCTTAATGCATGAGCAGATTGAAAGAGAATGAACTACAACGTTTTGACTCTGAGATTGAGAAACCGAAGAGTTCAAAAGCAGTCTACTCCAATCCTAAGCAATCTGATAGCAAATCCAAGAGAAGAAGCAATAGACACCAAAACACTTCATGACTATGCAATACCAAAAGTCATGGAGTAAATTTTTGGAATAAGAAAACCGCCAGAGCAGCCAATAATTTTGAAATCAAGCCTACAATTATCCACATGGAGCAAGCAAATTAGTTCGGTGGTTCACCATCAAGGGTTACCAGATTGGTGGTAACTGTAAACTTTCTATAATGGGGTGACGCATACCTCCAAAATTCTTGTAGATACTGCAGCTAGAGGATCTTTAATGGGAAAAAGTCTAGATGATACCTATAATATACTTGAGGAGATGGTGGCCAATCCATACCAATAGCCTTCTAAACGTAATAGTTCAAAGAAAGTGCTTAGAGTGCACAAGCTAGATATCCTTATAACTTGTCTACTCAAGTTGTATCTATATCCAAGCAAGTGGGCACATTGACAAAGTAAGCAAATGTAGTCAGCACTCCTACTAAAACCTATGATTGATATGAAGGACCTCATGTGAGCACGCAATGTCAAGAAAGACACACATTCATGTTGAAGCAAGCTTATTACATCAAAAATCAAAGAAATGACCCATTCTCAAAAACTTACAAGCCAGGTTGACAAAATCATCCAAACTTTGGTTGTAGGAATAATCAAAATGTGTTCAAGCTGTAAGGGAACTATCGGTAATAAGCTCTTCAACCACAAATCCATCACAACAAAAAGTGAAAGCGGAATATGTACCGACTCAACTAACCATAAATACATCTCAATTCATGGTTAGGACTGACACGACACTTAAAATCCAAGAAGCCTCAATAAAGAACTTAGAGATCCAAATGGGCCAAATTGCAAGTATGCTGAATTCTAGACAGCCAGGAACTCTACCAAGTAACACCAAAAGAAACTCAAGAGAGCTTGTGAAGGTTATTGCAGTAAGGAGTGGGAAAGAATTTAAAGATCCCATAATTAAAAAAGAAGAATGATGGAGAAAAGAAAGCAAGCAAAGAAGAACAGAAGGCAAATTCACATAAAACTAAAGAGGATTATGTGCTACCAGGAAGAATTAGCTTTCTAGATAACCCTCCTCCATATGTACCACCAGTTCCATACCCTCAGAGACTTATAAGGGTAAAGCTAGTCAAGCAGTTTGGAAAGTTTCTAGAGGTTTTCAAAAAGTTACATATCAATATCCCTTTCGTAGATGCTCATGCCCAAATGCCCAGTTATGCAAAATTCATGAAGGATCTTCTCTCAAATAAGCAAAAATTTGAGGAATTTGAGGGAGTTACACTTACTGAGGAGTGCAGCACTATTCTAAAAGAAATTACTACCAAAGTTGACAGATCCTGGAAGCTTTTTCATACCATGCACCATAGGTCAATGTAACTTTGAAATAGCACTTTGTGCCATAAAAGCGAGTGTAAATCTCATACCCCTATCTGTCTACAAAAAACTCGGTCTTAGAAAGGTGAAACCTATCATAGTTTCACTACTTCTAGCTGACCAACCAATAAAAAATCCAAGGGATTTTTTAGAAGATGGTTTGGTGAAGTTGGACAAACTCATATTTTCAGCTGATTTCATAATACTAGACATAGAATGTAACACCCCGAATTTTGGGACTAGGGGCTACATATAAGCCTGAATAAAGTAGACTACCAAGCCTATTTTAGTAAGAGTCCCAAGAATGAATAAGAAATATAATGAATTTTTAGAAACCACACTCAAAATAGAATACAAATTTTGGTGTGAATTAGTCAAAGGAAAATACTCGATTCCTTTAGGATGTGTCAATATGACATAAAACCTAACCCGAATCCAAAAGAAAAAGGAAGTAGTGACTATAAAGAATTAAGAAAAAGAATTGAAAGAATTAATGGAACAAGAATTAATGTTGCCATAATCAAGGGAAAAAGAGACAATTGCCACTTGATCTTGAGGTCAAAATTGGAAGATAAATTAAAGGGCTATGATTTGCTCTTCAAGAGTAAGTAATTATGAGAATAGAAAAGCAAATAATCCCTCCCCTTTTGGTCATAAAAAGGTCCAAATAAAGGGGAAAAGAAAGAAGAGAAGAATTTAGTAAAAAAGTCAAAGATTTCCAACTTAGAAAATTATGTACCAATGGCAAGGCAAATTAAGGCAATTAGTCAACCATTTCCTCCATTTTGGCAGCCAAATTTCATCCAAAAATGGAAGAGGAGAGGAAAGAAAAAGTCAATAAAGTGGAATTAACCACATATGGTTAATTAACTTAGGCTTCTTCAAGAAGCCACAACTTTGGCCATGAATTCCTTTGGTAATTTTTGGCCAAGCAAATTGCAAGAACAATATACCCTTCCTTTAACATGCATATTTCAGCCAGCCCACTAAGAAATAGAGAAAAGGAAGACAAAAAAGAAAAAGGAAAGAGAAACAGTCATCTTGAAGTTAAAGAGGTAAGAACTTCTCTCTTGATTTTCACCCTTCTACTTACCTTTCCAGCCAAAAATGTCTTCATAAACATTAATCTTCTTGGTCCAAGCTTCATTTCTATGGTTTTATTTTTTCAAGAAGAGGTGTTTTGAAGCATTTATCAAGACCCAAAGTGGTTGGATCAAAGAATAAAGCCTATAAGATGCAAGAGGTGAGTAAGGACTTCCTTTTGAACCATATATTTGTGTGGTTTGGTGGAGCTTTGTGAAATGGGTATTTTAGCCTTTATTTTTAGTTATATGGTTATTCTTAGAGTTCATGGTGGTTTGGACTTGTAAATGGTGTTAAATAAGGTTTAGAAATGAGAAATCACAAAATTGGAACTTTAAGACACAAAGTTCAACACTGCCAGATTTGAGGCAGTAAGGTTGTGATGTGTTTTTGACTGACCAAAAGAAGTTTAATGCTCATGAAAATTTCCAGAGTCAAAGTAGACATATCATGCTTTAATATGATATAAAAAATGTGAAATTTGTATAAGTAGACAATGAGTTATAATTTTTGAAATTTGGGCATTCAATCTGGAAATTGTCCTGTGGCAGTCAAGAGTTTAGCGTGTTTTTAAATTATTAAACTCTATCCAATGGCCATGATATTTTCCAAAATTAAAGTATATATATTAATCTTTAATTTGATTTGTAATTTGTGGCAATTGGATAAGTACACAAAAAGTTGTGATTTGATGAAGTTAAGCATTAACTCTGGAAAGACATTTATGGCAGTGAGGAATAATTGTAGGTGCGGGTTTTTGTGCATGAAAATGGAAGAGGTGGATATTTTCCCCTAAGAGTAGACTTATAAGGGTCACATAGGACTTTGAACCATCCATTTGGATTTTTCTAGAATTAGTTATGATTTTTCAAAATTGGTAAGCAAAACTGGTAGATTGGATCAAACTTATGAAACTGTGGCAATTAAAGTGATTTGGGCCAATATGGGCCCAAATATAAGAGACATGTCCTAAAGGCCTATGTAGCCATATTGGAAATTTATTTATCATGACTCTAGTGTATGGTTATGTACTTAAGGCCATGAGATGACAAGTAAGAAGAGTGGGAGAATTTCCAAACAACTTCAATGGTTAGAAGAAAAGGTGCAAAAGGGGACTCAAAGACAAAAGGTAGTGAAATTACTTAACTTGCATGTATTTGATGTGTTTGCTGTGTATTGATTGGTAGTATTGCTTTGCTTGATTATGTGAAGCATGTATAAATGAGTGAAGCTCTATTTCTATTTATACTATGGCTATAGGTATGTTGCATGAAACATTGAGAATGCAGAAATGTCATTATGTGAACATGAGCCCATATAAGGCAAGCATATTATGCATTAGCATTCATCTTTCATGCATTATTAGTATTGTTTGCTACTAAGATTCCCCCAAATCTCACCCTCCCCTAACAACCATATAGGTTTGTGAGTAGGGCTGAGAAGAATGCTTGAAGATAAACCAGAATGAAAGAACAAGAAAAATTGAAGAGCCAAGTGTATTTATGTTTACTTTATGTAAAATATTTACACTTGACGTATATATATATATATATATATATGAATATACCAGTATGAATTTTGAATTCAGTTGTAATTGGGATCACTGGAACTAAGAAGTTGAACTAACTCTGATATGTGGTAAGAGTAATAGCTCCTTAGTCGTGAATTGGTAATCAACCCCTAAAAGAATATAAATAAACGCTTTTGTGTATGTAATAAAGGGGTACTTTGAGACGGGTCTTACAAGGTATAAGACCAAGAAATTCCTATTATTCTTGGGAGGCAATTCCTAGCAATTGGGAGAACATTAATAGATGTGCAATAGGGAAAGTTAATGTAACCCCCTTCTCATCAAGGCCGAGATTAAGTTCTTAAATACGTGATTATGCGGAATTAGAAATTGTAAGACAATTTGGGACCTCTTAACATTCCTTTTTACTAAAACATGGTTTTCAAAAAATTTTCTAAAACTTGATCAACAATGGTCTTGTATTCACATTTCAAATACACAATTGACCTTTACAGTATGATTCCATTCATAAACATTAGAGTACAATGTATATTCTTGACATACTCGGTTCCATTAATCAATAAAGGGTTTACAGGGTACAAATGCCCATAATCAATTTCCCATTCTAAGGGATAACATAATTACTATCCTATGATCCAAAATATCATGTCCAATTATCCAAAATGATAACCAAAATCCAAAATAAACTTCTAGCCTGGAGCTCTAACCGCCCTTCGTTACCTGCTTCTCTTTAGAACCACCAGCCCTGTCTAAAATTTATTTTATGGGAGAGTGAGATTCTAAGGAATCCCCATAGTAACAAATCACTCATAGTATACACAGCCACAAAGCATGTAAGCAAATCGATAACAAAACACATAGCAATCATAAGGGCAGTTACAGCAGTAGGGGTAGGTATGACTTGCATCACCCTTACGTCTACTCATGCTGTATTATACCAAAACATGGTTCACAACCATATATTTCACCACAGCTGGGTTTTATATAAAGCATTTCACATATTTCACAACACGGCCCCGGCAATCACAATGCCAGTTCAACCGTAGGGGTAGGTGTGACACACATCACCACCTACGACTGCTCACGCTGAAGTGCTTATGCTGTAATGCACTCAGGCACATTTTGTATTCACATTTTTCACAATGGCATCATGCCCACAATTGTCACAACATCAAGGTTTCATATGAGATATTTTCAACCAACATAATGATAAGTCATGCATACCAAGCATCATACACAATATGAGAGAAAAGTCAATACCTTGGTCTTTCAACGCTTGCTCAGGCACCGGTCTCTCTCGGGCAGGGCTAATATCAAATCCTATAATTCATGATTAGGGACAAAGCGTTATTCTCTATTCCAATATTTATTGACTTCCACACTTAGATTTTGTTATCATTAATGTCCTTTAGGAAGCTACAAATGCCTCTAACAAAAGACCTAAAGGGTTGGAAGAACTATACTAAAGATATCCTTTTTGAAGTACGAGAGCTGATTTTTCACTGTTGCACTCGAGTGAAGAAGGCCTCACTCAAGTGATGATGGACTTACACTCGAGTCATGAAAAGAACACTCGTGCAAGTGCTTGACAGAAAGCAAAGACAGAGACAAGAAATGCTCGTAGTACTTGAGTATAAAGATCAACACTCAAGTGATAGCCTAATGCTCACCCGAGTTCTACAAAGTGAGGTTCAAGAAGTGCTCACCCAAGAGCAAAAGAAAATTTCAAAGGAGGAGAGCACTAGAGAAGGGACCTTGGCCCTCGAGTGATGGCTTAACACCCTTGAGTGCTAAGACACACTCTTGAGAAATTGGCTGCAAGTGATAACCTGAGACACGAGTTCATAGTATAAAATATACCTGCACTCGAGTGAGACAAGGTTCACTCCATTGAGAACCCTCAACACTGGCAAGGGAGACAACACTTCTGCTTTTTGCACGGAAGTGCAACAGAAGAACTGAAGGAAAAAGAGAATATTTAATGCTGCACTCGAGTGAGACCCTATATCACTCGAGCAATGCTTATCAGAAGCCAACAACGCAGCTAAGTTAACAACATTTTCCAAATTTTACCCATATGTTTCCAATGATCCCAAATTCCTATCCAAGGCTATTCCCACATAATTTGTCATAAGGAATCCAATGGAAACATCAAAACTACCAAATTCCTATTCCATTATCATGCTTTATTTTAGGCCACATTCAATACAAAATCCCCAAAGTTGCCAAACTTGACATCTCAACCTCAAGCCAATTCTATCTATTCAAATCACATCTAAAAACACCATTTCTATGACCATATTATAATAAACTCCCAATGACCCTAATTTTCAAAAATAGGGCAAAATTCCAGAAATTATTAGCTTAATCAAATGCCACAAAATATAGATAAAAGGCTTCTTTTACTCACCTTGACAACTTTCTCAATGGGGTTTCTTGCTTCTCTAACCACTAGATTTTCTTGTGTGCCCAAAACACTACCAATGGAAAATCTAAAATCATGGAAATGAAGCCCTCAATTCAAAGAACTAGATTAAAGAAGAGAGTTTTTGCATTTAGGGTCATTATCTTACCTTAATACCAAGCTTTTCTTTCTCTCTCCTAAGCATCCATATCTGCCAAAAATGGAGAAGGGAATGAGAGAGAAGAAGATGAAATGATCACACTCCCCATACATATGCTTGCTTCAGCCGAAAATAGGGAGGGAAGAGAGAGAGAGAGAGACAATGATAAAATAATGGGACATTTGACTTTTCTCACCCACTCTCTCTTCATAACAACTTGCCACATGCCCCAATCTTATTTGTCCTCATAAAGTAAGTAACTAATTAGTTACCCTAACCACTCCATTAGCCATTTAGTTACGCATCTCATTCCTTCTTAGTTAGTAATTAATTTCATTAGGATTGTTAAATGTTAATGGTTTTTATGATGATTAGTTGTCTTTTTTTTATCATGCTGCGGAAATGGGATTCATACCCCTAGCGACTCATCATACCATAATTTCTGTACCAACTACTGATCAGTTAATTGATCATTTGCAAATCTATGAACCCAAACTAGATCTATTAGTCAAGCAAATAGTTGGGCAATCTACAGATAGCAGTCAAAAGCAAAATCCAGATACTACTCTTTGGTTGTAACTTTCCTTAATCTTATGGTTTTACACTTAGCATTTTCATTTACTTTATTGTATGTTTAGGTTTTTAAATAAAAACTTTCTCTAAGCTCTAAAAGACATTGAGGACAATGTGTGATTTAGGTTAGGAGAGGAGTAAAAAAATGTTAGTTAGTAAAACCATTAGATTTATGGGGTGTGCAAAAATGGCAGAGTCAAGAGTTATTCTTACTCTTAATACACATTTTATTAGTTGCATGTTTTTGTTTCATCTAATTCAAAAAAGAAACAAAAAAATTGTTTAGGTGCTTTTTAATGATTTTAAGAAGTATACAAGTTTTAAGTATAGATCAATTGAATTTAGAGATTTCATAGCATGATTGAACAACTGATTGTTGGGATTGGTAATGAATTTTGAGATTGAATAAGCTGAGTTTGAAAGCCCCTAACTGTGAGCTTTTAAGATTATTTGATTAATAATGATTATTTTTCTTGTGTGTGATATTTACGTATTAATTTGTCACTCTAGAACTTGCTTTAAATCTAGTTGAAACTACATTTCGCATGCATATTCAAAAATGATAAAGGCATTCATTTTCTTTCTTTAACTAGAGGCAAATAGCCAGTCTTGCAATTATATCATTGATAAGTCCCATTGAGCCTAATTGATTGTTTCTTTGTTCTCAACCTATTAACATGTGTTTTAATGATATATCAAGTGCTTTTACCTAATTTGGAAGATTAGCAAAGCATTTGAAATTTTTTGTGAAATGGGCTTTTGACAAGTGTTGGGGTGTATATATCAACTTTAGAGTTGTAGAATAAAACAACAAAAAGAAAAAGAAAAAGAAAAGATCTTGAGTATTCAAATTAAAATTGTGGGTTATTATGATGAGATCATAAGTTGCCCATTTTTCAATTGCTCTATTAATTTCTTAAATGTAGTCCTTCATATCACGTTTTACATTCCTTTTACCTTATCCCTATTACAACCCTCAATAAGTCATTTTGATTAGAATTATGCATGCGAATTAGGTATTGGATATTGAGATTCTTAAGACACTTATTGTAACCCCCTGCCGTAATTATATCCAAAATACGCGATTAAAGTGAAATAGAGACCAATAATAAACAAATAACATTTACTAATCCATCACATGACGGGGTTTTCACAACTACCTTTCGAAATCATTTATAACCTTGGTCTTATAATCACTTTTCGAATACCGAATACAATTACTACGCGCAATATCACATTCATAACAAATCAGAGTACACAAAAATAATCCTGACAATCCCGGGTTCCATACATTAACTCAAAGCCTTATAGGGCATATTCGCCCCTACAAGCCTCATATGGGGATTACACAAACCTTTCTCATAGACATAACAAATCCTCAACAACACATATGTAAACACATCCATTTATACAAATACACACCCCTACTATAATGATAACCAACTACCGAATCTTTAACTCGAAGGGAGTCCTCATCGCCCTTGTCTGCTTACTCCATCATCGATCTACTACCTTGCCTGAAAAAGGTTAGTAGGGGAGGGTGAGATTCTAGAGAATCTCAGTAGGAAAACAATATCAATATGCATGTACGATAAATGTTTAATGCATGACATGCTTGTATCACATAACTATCATGATGACAAATCATAAGCTCAATGCTTCTAACAATATACCAATGGCTATAGCATAGATTGAAACATAGCTTCAATAACACATAACCATGCAAAGCTAAGACATGCATCAATACATTAACACATATATCAAATACAAGTAGAAGAGATATGTTCCCTAAACTCTTTCCACGTAAGCTCCAGCTCCGGCTGCTCATGATCAGGGCGAACACCAAAATCCTATAACCAAACAAGGACATAGGGTTAATTCCTTTTCCAATTCCTTAACTCTCAATCACTTAAGTTGGTTATCATTCACAACCTTTAGGTGGCTAATCAAAGCCCAAACATATGCCTAAAGGCTTGGGAAACACTTGACCAAAGATCACCTTTTAAAAGTCCAAAATGCTTATTTTTGGGGGTTGGCTGCAGCCAAGAACCCTCTGGCTACTGCCAGAACACGCAAAGAAGGTTTTTGGTTGCAGCCAAGAATTTCTGGCTGGGGCCAAAATGTGCACAGAAACTTTTGCGCTGCAGCTAGGATTTTCTGCTGCAGCCAAGGCAACTTAGGAAATTCATAACTAATTCCACAAAAATCGAAATGAGGTGATCCCAAAGCCAAATGAAAGCTATTCAAGTCCTCTTCACAGGAAAAATATTGGCCATTATTGGAAATCACCACACAAATCCAGATTTACACAAAATCCAACATTGCTCCAAAACAGAATCTTTCGACCTCAAACTTTGGACAAACATAAATCCCAGTTCACAAAATGAAATGGCACAAATTATATGTCCATTTTAAAGCTTAGGATGTGAACTTTAAGACTGGAAAGTTTTAGACTTTTTAGACATCATTTGCCCATTCAAAACGCTCACACAAACTGACTGCCCAGAATAGAGATTCAAAAGACAGAATTCCAGATTTTGACAATTGCTTACAATGGTTCCCATTTTCATACCAAACCTCATTCCCACACAAATTTTCACAAGAAAACCATTAGAAACACCAAAACAACCAAATTCACATCATATTGACATGTTTCACAATGAATTGCAACATGTCACACAATATCACATTTCAACTCAATATTGCACAACTTTCCATCTCAAGTTCCCAAATCAATTCCAATGACCGAATTACACAACAAAAAACCATTTTCAACACATGACAATTCATGCATTTCACAATTCTACTAAAATCAGGGCAAAAACCAAAATTCACAATACTCATCCACAATTCACAAAACTTAGATCAAAAGGCTCCAAATACTCACCTCTTCCTCTTTTCCAAAACAATTCCTTGATTCCTCATCTTTCCAAATTTCCTCAAGCCATCAAACACCTCCAATCAAGAATATAAAACCATAGAGATGAAGCTCTCATCACTATGAACAACATTAAAGAAAGGTGTTTAAGCATTATAGGACAAGAAACAAGTCAAATGTCACCTTATTCTTTTCTCTTTCCTCCTCCTTGCAAGGCGAAAATGGAGTATGAGAAGAGAGAGAGATGAAGATGAAGAAGAGATTAGTTTTTCCCTTTTTCCTCATGTGTTGGCCGACTATGAAAGAGAGAGGGAAGAGTTTGAAATGTTGACCAAGATCCAAGGGTCTATAAGTTGCCAAGTGTCAACATCTTGCAACATCCTCCATGAGCTCACATAGGCACATGCACACATGATTCCACCCTTTGATCTCTTGCAAAAATCAATCCTAACCATTGATCTTGAAGTTAACAATGAGTTTCCTCTTCGGTAACCGATCAATTGGTCAATAACTTTATCGTTTTGCCCTTGATTACGGTAATTCCCACTGAATCACCACAAAACACTTCATATCGTTTCATTTATCGCAAAACATGCCTTCCCTCTATTCTAAGTCAATTTGGATGTTAATCCATAATTGAACTTAAATATAGGATTTCGGCATTGCTCACAACGCATACGAATCACATCGGGTGCCAAATCATACCATAATCTCCAAAAGGGTTTATTCATCACTAACCACATCTACTTTTGGAGTCATTATCTCTTAATCACAATTTGGGATTTTGCTAAACCGGGGCTTAGCAATCTACTAATCTCATGCTTATTCTCTAGCCTCAAGTCTCAAAATTCAGGGTATTACACTTATGGTAGTGCAATTTTTTAGGTTGAATTTGAGCGAAACACTTCTCCTTAAACACTTGAGAGATTGAGTCACAATTACGAATTTGGTTCATTCATTTTCAAATGAAGTTACTAGTTTATATTTTTGTTGATTCAAGAATGCTATGATCTCTTTATTCTTCATTTGTGTTCTTGCTTATGACTTGACACTTTTGAGTTTGTTGGAAGCATAGTAAGAACTTATTAGTCACCCTTGTTGTACAAGGACGGCCAAAAGCTGAGTATGGGGGAATTTGATAAATAAAATATTTTCATATTTATTTTTCCTTATATGATGATTTTTTAAATGATATTTGAGCTTAATTTAATGAATTTGGGTGTAATTAATAAATAAATAAAGATTTTGTCATAAAATAGAAGTTATCAAAAAAATACTAAATTTTAATCATATCTCAATTTTCAAGCAGTATTTATATCTCTAGATGTTGGATTGAGATGTTCTTTATATAGATAAAAAGCTAAGAAAAATCCCTACAACTATTATGTCGAGGACAAAACCCAGTTTTATCTTCAAGAGTTTCGAATTTTGTTTAAAAGTTGAGAACGTAGATTTGTCCAAGTAGGACCTTTACCCACTAATTTGACCATAACTTGAGCTGCAATTGTTGACATGAAGAACTTTCACATGTGTTTTCAAGCTAAGATCTAGATCTACAACTTTCATGAAGGCAAAAACGTGAGAATCCACTATTTTGACTATCAAAAATTCGGTTGCAATCAAGAAGCATGGCTGCCACAAGGTTAACATTGGTGGCTTAAAGTCAGGATTCATACCTAACAAGTGGAAATCTTTGTACCCCATTCATCTATAAATAGAGAAGTAGAAGACATAAGGAGACACACAATCTTAGAGTTTAATTTCATGCATTGTATTATTTCTTGCATGCCTTCTTCATGGAAGGCTTAGGTAGTTCTCCTTCATGGATGGTATAAGTTCCCACCTACATGGAAGGTTTTACCTCCTATAAGGAAGGCTAGATTTTTTTCCATTTTCATGCATCTTGTAGTTGTATCTTTATGTTTTAGAATTTAATAATTAAGTTTTATGCAAGGTTTATGAAGTTTTCAATTTATTTTGGTTTTTTTTTAAATTTTATCATGAGCTAAATTTTCATTTTCCTATGGTAATGATGTAGCTTACTAATGACGGATTGAATCTTAACTTATTAAATATAGTTTTAATTTTTCCTTCATAATTGAGTTTTGATTATTGTTCTTAATGCTTTCGATTGATTGGTCATCTTTTGAATGATTTATATATGTATGTTGAGACCAAAAAGAGATGCATGTGTGTAGATTCCATAATTAAAATCATAACCTACATATGAAATAGGAATATATTCATATGGGTTGTATAGTCTTAATGAGTTTTATAAATCTTAATACATGATTAATTGTTTTAATTCATATAGGGATATATTGGATTAATAATTAATTATAGAATTACTGGACCTTAGAAGAGGCTAGCAATTAAATAAGGGAAACTCGACCATCAATCATATGGAATAAATTGGAATAGAATAGATAGGTGATTTAATCCAAAATTTGCTAAGATATGATCCCTAGGGCTTTTTCTTGTTTCATATCAATTGCATTCATATTTAATCATTTTTATTTTGTACTCTCAATCACCAACTAATTGATTGACTACATAAAATTAAGATTACCAATTTTAATACTTAGAGTGATCAATCCTTGTGGGAATGATACTCTACTCACCTCTATATTACTTGTTTACAACAGTATAGACCTGCACTTTTTAATAAACCCTTTTATACTCATAATAGTATCAAAGTGTAGGCCTTCTTGTTTAGGTATAACAACCTAAGAAGAATCCAATAGTAAGCATGGGTGAAGGAATACTTCCTAATAGAGCTTTAATTACTAGAACTCGAGGCTTTAATAGAGAATACTTCTCTTTTTGGAAAGCGAAGTTCAGAGTATTCTTAATGGCTAAAAATGCAGACTATGGGAGGTTATTCAAAATGGGAATTACGTATCCATAAATATTGTAGAAGGACAACCAGTTTCTAAGTCACAGTAGAATTCGATGACAATGACAAAAAGCTTGTGACTCGTAACAGCAAAGCAATCGTGATGATCCATAGCAACTTAAGTCAAAGGAGTATTTCAGGATTTGCACACTTTTTACAGCAAAATGAAATATGGCAAGCCCTGGAAATAGCCTACGAAGGAACTTTAGGCTTAAAAGCAACTTGATCAAAACACTTGTTACAGAATTTGATCTGCTCTGAATAAAGTCAGGAGAGTCAATAGCTGAGTTTAAACTTAGATTACGTATCTTATATATCAACTTGGAGCACTTGGGAAGTTCTTTTATCAGAATACCCAAGTGAGGAAGATTTTGAATATCCTCTCTAAAGAATAGGAGGCCAAAGTCATGGCAATAGAGGAAGCGAAAGGTGAATCTATACAATATGTGGCTTCTATGTTTGGAAGTCTTTTTGAATATGAGGGCAAACTAAAGTTCAAACGCGAACTAGAAGAAATTGATGACAAGAAAAAGAAAAGCTTGGCAATGATGTGATAAAGGAAGAAAAGGCTCAAGAAGATGAGGAAGATCTTGATGATGACGAAATGGGGCTAATGGTAAACAAATTTAAGAAGTTCTACAAGAAAGGTCAAAGATTCAAAAACTTTCAGAAAGGAGGAACCAATAATAAAATAGAGACCAAGGAACATACCATCTTTTATGAATACGGAAAGCCAGGATATATCAACGCCTGAAGCTAGGACATATCAAGGCCTAATGTGAAGGATTCTGATCTCTCTTTTCAAAATGGCCAAAACTAAGACTACTAAAGGACAATCTTCTGAGTCTCTTCCACCTCCTCCTGCCATAAATAGAAGAAATCCACAACTTCAAAGTATAAGTCTTTAAAGCATCCTCAACCGAAAGTTTTGGATCAATCTCCGTCGGAACCACACCCTAAGGCTAAAGGAATAGTCATTCAAGAACCAATGGCTACCAGATCAAGAACAAAAACTATAATGGTAGTGGGAAAAGGCATATCTAAAGCCTCTTCTAGTCCTCCACCTTCAGACTCTGATTCGAACACTTCTTCCTGGACTGAAAAGGATAGACAAAAAGCAAAGTATAATGCTTATGTTAGCAAAGTCATGGCTAAAGGAATAAAGGAACTAGCAAACCAAAACAAGGGTCCTCCTCCAAGCCTATACTTCGAAGAAGGAGAAAATGAAGAGGAAGAGTACATCATAGTACCTTCCAAGGACTTCAACTCAGACAAACTTGAAGAAACAAAGAAATTCATTGAGTACTTTGCTTGGTAAAAAATGTGTAAGATGTACTATATGCATTTAAAAGTTTTATTTAAGGCCATTAAGTATGATCTGAGTAATTATTTAGGCTATTACATGCCTTAGTTGTCTAAGCACCTACCATATTATGCCAAGGTAGTTAGGCACTTTTATTGCAACCTAAAATCAGTAGAGGATTGCTCTGAGGGTGCTTCAGTTGTAGAGGAAGAGTTAGAAACCAAAGTAAGAGGGAAGAAATTTATTATCTCTGCCTCTAGGATTAACAAGTGGATAGAACTTACAAGCCACTAAAGGATGCCCTTGCCAAGCTCACATTGAACTAAATTTTCAATATACTAAGGCCACTGAATTTCAACCCTCAGGACATGTGTGACCTACAATGAGTCCTTCAATACATATACTTTAGAGCCATAATCAACAAGTTTAACAACTTTACTCATTTCATTGATAGGGACTATAGGCTTATGGCTTCCATACTAAGTAAGGAGAAGATAAATCTGGAAGAATTGATTGTTTTAGAGATTAAGAGTATAGGTTCTCTAGTACCCGTACTACATCGATGCCTTATCCACAGTTGATCTCCCTCTTCCTTAGGCCAACAAGATATGGTATTTGGAGCCCAATGAACCTATTGAGAGTTTGTGGCTAGTAGGAAGAAACCAAATAGGGAGGTTGGGGATAGAGTTGCCACTGAAGCATCCTATGGTTACCACTCTAAAGAAGAAGGAAACTAAGACTGAGATGAGTAGGTTGGATGACACTTAGTCCTCTGCCCTTGCCACATCTACAGCTCCTTCTTTCTTTGGCTCCACAATTAAGACATACTTAAAGGAAGTTCTTCAGGCATTTCACATTGATATTGCCAATACGAATGCAGAGTTTGTGAATCACATGAATGATCGATGGCACAAATGTGTGAGTTCATGAACAAGCATAATCAAGCACTATTGGCATAGTAAGAGGCTCAAACAAACATATTAATTGAGATTACCTATCTTCTTAGGTCTCTTAATAAGAAGATTGATGCCTTGGCTCTGAGCTCTTCTACTCCTACTGCATTTATCCCATCCTCTGCTCCAACCTCTGGCCTTTCTCTTATGGTTCCTGAGTCTTAACCAAGCAACATTCTGTTCACTATGGCTAACCCTACTTCTTTTGTAACGTCTTATTCTTATAATCAATCGGATGAACTTGTACACAATAAGTCCAAACCACTTTCATAAAATCGTTTTAAATTCCTAATCTCAAGATAGGATTCAAACTTGTAGTTGAGTAGGTTTTTCAGAATAATTTTCAAAATGGAGTGCTTCAAAGTCATAATTGAAGTTTACTAAATCCTCTATATATGAAAAATACTACCTACTACCATCTCCATCCATAAAAATACAGAATTTTATAAATTCCCACACTATTCCAGAATCTAGTCTAGAAATAGGGCACAACTTCAAAAATCCATAACTTTTAATCCACTAGTCCAAATTGCTTATAATACCTATCAAGTTAAAGCCCAGAATGTCTATTTTAATCCTAGAAAGTTTCATAACATTTGTAGTAGGTTTGGCCATTCAAAATCTTATCATAAACAGACTGCCTCCTAGAAACTTCAATCCAGCAATCAATAGTTTTGCAATTTCACTATCAAACTAGTATAGTATCATTACTAATCCTCATAGATCATCATTTTCATGATTAAAACAGCATATAGGCCTAAAATCATAGCTTTTATGAAATCATAGGGCATCCCAAGAAATGCTCAAAGCTCAACAAAACCACAAATCAATTGGTTTAAATCAAAGCTTACACGTACCACTATTCAATTCTACAACCGGTTCTTGATTTTGGCAACACTTCCCCTAGGTAGATGCCTCCAAACACCTCTGATCAAGAATCCAAAATCATAGAAAGAAAGCTCTCGTTTAGTAGAGAAATGTTAGAGAAGACTTTGAAAGCTAGAAACACCGAATCGGGGGTGAAATCGGCTCTGTAGCTCAGAAATTTCCACTATTCACTCTCCTTATCTCTTCTTTCCATTTTCTTGCAATTTTAAGCTTTCTTTTTCTCTCTCCAAGTGTGTTGGACAAAATATGAGGGGAGAGAGGGAGCTTTTGGATAATTATCTCATTTAAACAAAATACTAAGCCCATAAGGTGCCAAGTGTCACATTTTTGTGGTTACACCTAAAGTAAGTAACTAATTAGTTGCAATAATTGGTTTGGCTACCCATTTTAGCTACTTCAGCCAACATTTATCAAAATTAAAAGGGAAAATAAATAGATGCTTGTTTTATTGATCAAATTAACATTTTTCCCTTACATTTATTTCTATTTTCGCACTTGTTGAAAAACTTGGCAGAATTCTCATCAAACTTTAAAAATTCATATATTTATTTATAAAGATCCAATTGGTGTGATTATAAAGGCTATATGACCCTTATTAAGTCTATTTTCAAGGAGAAATATAGCCTTTAGCAAACAGAAATCTCACAATTCCCAGAATTATTGTTTTAGAACTCTACAACTGAAAATCGCCAGTACTATTAGGCTAACTTCAAAAAATCATAAATTTTTGTGTACAACTCCAAATGACCTACTGAAAAATATCATAGGCATTGAACTTTATTTGCCTATTTAAAAATGTCACACAACTAGACTGCCACATGTAATATCCTGGATTGTAATCAAGGTTAATAACTTCAAATGATGTAATTAATGTTAATTAAGCATATTTGAAGTGTATATTGTGTAATGTGATATCAAGATCATTAGTGATGGTTTGATGAGTTTTGTGATAATTAGGGGCAAAACGGTAAATTTACATATCGATTGGTCAGTTATTGGAGAGGAAACTCTTTGATGATTGGAATCAATGGTTTGGATGTGTTGAACAAGAGATGGAATCAAGTGTGGATGAGTTTACAAGAAATCATAGTGGGAGGAATGAGATTTTGCCAAGTGGCAAACTATGGACCATAGATGAAGTCAACATTTTCAAACTTTTTCTCTCTCCCTCTTAGTCGGCCAAGTGCATGGGAGGAAGGGAAGGAAATGATCATCACTTTCACCAACCCATTTTCTCTCTCCATTCCCTCCATTTTCGCTGAACCAAGCAAGAAAGAGGAAGGAACAAGCTTGAATCTTAGTAGGTAAATGCTCTTGAATGCTCAAAACCTCTTCATTAATGTTGTTCAAAAGGTTGAGAGCCTTATTTCTATGATTTCAGAATCTTCATTGGTGGTATTTGATAGATTGTGAAGTTTGAGAGGTTGAGAAATCAAGGATTTGATCCTACCAAGTGGAAGAGGTAATGAATTGATGCATTTTGATAGTTGTGTTCTGAATGTTGGTTTAGTTTAGAGAATTCTGGATTTTGCCCTGATTTCTGGTAATTCTAGGAAAGATGAATTAAGTAATGTAAAGTGTTGGAATAGATGTTAAAAAGTGTGTAAATGTTAGTGGTATTGATGTGGATTGGAGAAAAGGAAGTGTGTTAAGTTATGGTTTTGGTGAATTTATGGTTTAGAGAGGGGATTTTGTTATTGGAGTGAAAGTTTGGTCATTTTGGGTTACCAATGGGATTATAGTGAAGTTTTGGATGAGAATGAGTAATGGTATGAGTTATAGGACCATTGGAATTAAATTGGTGAATTCTGGTCAATCATATCAGTTGCTGCGTTTTGGGCATCTGATAGGATTTCTCGAGTGAGGGAAGAACTCACTCGAGCACAGGATGAACGTGCTCGAGTGAGCATGTTTGTGCTCGAGTGAGGGTGCATGAAATCACTGAGGTGAGTGTCTCAGGTGATCACTCGTGGGTAGATTGCCAAGAGTGCGCGTGGCACTCGCGGGTATTGAGGGATCACTCGAGCACAGGGGTTGTGCTCGAGTGCACTTGCGGTTGGAGTGTTGGGATCACTCTCGGGTTGTCACTCGTGGGGTCTCACTTCCGTGGTGCTCGAGTGTTTCTGAGGTCTCTGCTCGAGCACAGCCTCTTGTGCTTGAGTGAGAGGGTAGGTTTGTCGCGGGAGTTGCTCTCGGGCAAGCACTTCCTGCGTCTCACTCGCATGTGCTCGAGTGAGAATGGGGGTCATGCTTGAGCACGGCCTTCTGTGCTCGAGTGAGGGGTCCAAAAATCAGTGTTTAGTTTTCTAAAGAAGGATCTTTGGGGATAGTTATCCCAACCCTTTAGGCATATGTTTAGGCATTTAATGGCCATCTAAAGAGCCCAAATGAATACCAACTTAGAGTGTTATTGAATTAAGAACTTGGAAAAGGAAATTAACAAAATGTCCCTATTTTGATTATAGGATTTGACATCTGCTATCCTCGTGAGCCCACTGTGCCAGAGACCGTCAGGAAAGGATCAGGTAGTGACTTTTCTTTTGTACCATATGTGATGCAATGTATGTGTGTATTTTCATTGCTTTGCGATAAGTTCGTATATTGCGACTTATGTGGATATGTGTATGCACCGTCAGTCCAATAGTCCCTGAGTAGCTAACAACAGATCGGGTAAGGGTTGTGAACTTTTTCGGCCGAGAAAGGGGATGAGGATGAGGTGTGACTATGTGATCTGAGGGCCGAAAGGCTGATTGTGAGCTGAAGGGCTATTTGTGAAGGCCGACAGGCCATTTGTGAAGCCGGATAGCTATGTGGGCTATAAGGCTATGTTTATGCACTGCCATGCCAATAGTCCCTGAGTAGCTAACAACGGTTCGGGTTAGGACGGAGTGCCTTCCCGGCGGAGAAAGGGGATGAGGGTGGAGTGTGATTGTGCTGCTGTATGATGATTTGCTTACATGCTTTGTGCTTATATGTGGTATAAATGTTTAGTTACTACTGGGATTCTCTTGAATCTCATTCTTTCCTTTGAACTAACCTTTCAGACAGGGCGAGTGGCTCTAAGGAGAAGGGAACGACCCGGAGCGGTTAGAGCTTCCTAGGGACATTAGTATGGATTTTGTTGGCTATTCATTTTGGATAGGGATTACTGTATAACATTTTGAGATGTAAATAGTTGTAAATACTTGGTTTTGTAATCCCCTGATCAGGATTTGAAACTCTGTGTCTATATAGATGAACCCGGGGGTTGCCGGGGTCTAGATTATGAACTCTGATATATATGAATGTAAGCTAACTGCACAGGTGATTATATTCGATAATTGAAAATGAGACCGGGATAGGAAAGAAGATTTGAAAGTTTTGAAAGTTCCTACTGTTTGGTAGGTGATTTAAATAGTTTTGAACTATCCGACGGACTCAAACCCCTTTTTACTATGAGTTATCGAATCTTAATTACGTTAATTAAGGCAGGGGGTTACACCACATAGGAAAAATGCACTAGCAGTAAACCCTCATTCCTGGGACTCTTGCTAAATCGGGGCTTAGCAGTCTACTTGATTCAGGCTTATTCTCAAGCCTTTAATCCCAAAATTAGGGATATTAAATGACTTCAAATAAAGGGGTTGGGTATTTTTCCCTTACCATTTGGAACCAAATCCTATACTTTAGTTCCAAAACTAGTCTCTAAAAGTCATTATGGTTCTTGGACATTCTAGACACTCTTACCAAACTGGCTTGGTAGTCTACTAAATTTAGGCTTATTATTTAGCCCCTAGTCCTAAAATTCGTGATAATATATCTCCATACAAGTTCATATATATCACTTTGGATGAACCTGCCATAGTACAGCCTAGTTTATAGCCTATACTAACTGCCTCATTTACAGCCACAGAGCCACTCCCTCAGTCTCCTTCTCATCATTCTGATGACACTAAGGAGTTAGTGGTTTCATCATCTGCTTAGCCTTCACCTCTACTACCAACCTAGCATACTCCCCTGTATGTTCTTGATCCATAGGATCTAGTGCAGGTCCCTACCTTTCACCTTCTAAAGCCAAATCCATCTGACTCACCTACCTTTGCTGCTTGAGGGGGTGATACACATGATGATGCATCCTCTCCTATTCTAGCCACTCCTATTATTGGATAGATCCATCATCACCCAGCTCTAGGTCTAGTTCTCCTACTTAGTCTTCCCTTTCTGATGATGCCAAAAAGGGGGAGAAGGATTATAAGATGATTTGGATGAGAATACACTGTTTAGAATGATATAGTATGGGTGTATAGGGTTTTTAGGAGCATCTATGTTATTTTATGCATCTATGTTGTTTATATTGTTTATTAACTTATATGTTATGTGTTACAAAGTTATGATGTATGTTAAATGATATAAAGTATTTTTATTAACGTTCTCTGAGAAATTGTCTATAATGTTATGTTTTATGTGACCATATTGTCCTTCAATTTAAATTTGGATTTTTAAGATTGACATTTCAAAATTGATTTTAAAATGCTTATTTCAAAAACCAACAAGTTTTATCATCCTCAAAAAAGGGCAGAATGTTAGATATCTTGTTTTGACGATAATAAAGCTTGAATTGATATTACATAAGATTTCAATATCAAATAACATTTTTTGAATAAGAAAGAACATAGTTTTCTAAGGCAGACAATGGCATTACTAGAGTGATAAAGTATTATCAGAAGCCCTATTCCAGTGATGCTCCCTATCAAGTTTTGAAAGACATCACTTGAGTGATAACCCTGAATCACTCGAGTGACTACTCAAGTGATGAGTTAAAGGCATCACTAGCCAACACTATAGTGATTCTAAAAGTGATCTCAGGTGAAAAGGTTTTTAAGTATACTCGAGTGATCTCATTTTTTAGATTACTAGCAGAACACTCTAGTGATGCATCAAGTTGAAGATTACTAGCAAAGCACTTGAGTGATAATCAAAGTAATCCATTGATAATTACTAGAGTGATCACACGAGTGATGATATTTGTCGATCACTAGCAGAGCACTCAAGTGATCCATCGAGTTATCTATTGTAGATCACTCGAGTGATCACTTGAGTGATGCTATTTGTTAATCACTAGCATAACACTCGAGTAATCCATCCAATGATATGATATGTTTAAAACTTCTAAAGTAAAGATTACTCGAGTGATCACTTAAGTAATGTCATTTTTGGATTACTAGCACAGCACTTGAGTGATTTATCCAATTATGTATCTTGTTTTGAAACTGTTAAGTCAAGATCACTCAAGTAATGGTTTCTAGGAAAACAAAGCAACTTGTCTTGGTTTTAAAAACCACTAAATGATTATATAATTTGTTCTTTTAACTCTCTTTCACTCTAATACTTTATTGCATTAGTGTATAAAGCCTTTTTTAGGTGAAAAATGAAAAGATCATGAAGAGAGAAGAAAAAGTGATTTTGTATCAGAAGCATTAAATGCAAATGGCACTTGAACGAAGACATTCTCTCTACTGCAACGGTACTTTAATGGACAAATTGAATGCACACATCGGTCACTTATTACACTCCAACTATAAATATAGAAGCATTCAAAGTGGAGTAACTACCAAACTACAAAATCATTCAAGGCTGTCTTAAGTACTTTGTTTTCCATTCATTATTATTACTGTTGTACTATGCACTTCAGTGATTATACTTTTACTCTTTGAGAGAGAATTTCATTAAAAACTCAATATACTTGATTAAGATAACTTAAAGTAATGGGGCCTTAAGTTGAGTATTAGTTTACATTGTGTAAATGGGAGTGAGTGTCCAATAAAGGAGCTTGCTATGTACTGAAGTGCTAAGAAACCACTAAATCTTGAAAGTTATAGTGAAAATCTCAAAGGTAATATGAGGACTAGTATAGGACAAAGAGATTGTAACCAAACCAGTATAAATCTCTAGTGTACACTTTAGTGATATTCTTTTAACTTTTAACTTTGATTTAATTTTTGTTAATCTTTATTTTTAGTTAACTTTTTTTCTTAATCACTTAATTCCTCCCCTTGGGTGAAACGCTTGCACTAACACAACGAGATAAGGGTTGATAAATGAGAATTGGACCCTGTATATCCCTAGTAAGATGTTATGGTACAAGTGCCTCTAAAAAACAAACAGTTTCATTAAAATTAAAAATTTGAATGATAAATAATAATAATAATAATAATAATAATAATGATAAACGATGATGATAAAGTACCTAATCTAGATGTTGATAACTGAAGCACTAACTCATCGACGATTAAATATTTTGTCCGACACATCACCATTAATATGATCAACTATACCATGAGCACTGTAGATGTGTCTATCAAAATGTAATTGCAGACCTCCTTCGTTGATCAAATTAGGTGCAATCATTTCCAATTGATTATGATATGAGGTAAATTATCTTTTACTCTATTGGCTAGTTGAGGCTTTAGACTTTGGTTGTGTTGTCAAACACTTTAAATTCTTACCATGCAGTTGAATTTGTTTTCCTTTAGAATGTCTAACCTGCAAAAATCATGAAATTAAATCATGTAGTTTTAGATAGAAGTGCAAAGGAAAAGTAGAGGGAATTGTAAGTGAACTACCATTTAACATGGCTCTATTAGACCTATTGGCTAAGCAATATAGCCACTTACAATATCTTTCACTATCATTTCTTCATCCTGAGAAGGGATCAGTAAGAGCGCATCTTGTAACATCCTAAATTTTTATTCATAAGACCTAAGTAATATTATGAAGGAAATATTTAGTGGTAAATAATAAGTAAATAAATAGTAACATAAAAGGGGAATAAATAGTCCCACATCAACTAAAAAAGGAGAAGAGGAAGACATCAGAGCCTATATATAGAAGTGGTGAGTTGGATTTAAGGTGCAAAAATTTCTTTTTAGCATATACCTGAGGCAACCTTGATATAAGTTATTTACTCCTTTGTTAACTGTTGGATCAAGCTGAAATTTGGTCAGACCAAACATCCAACTCATCATATCAATGGTTTGATTAGCGATTAGATTTTCTATTTAAGTGTTATAAAGAAAGAAACATGATCAGCATTATAGGACATGGAAAACAAACCCTAGACGAAAGAATTGATGGTTGTATCTTCGTCCACCATTGGATTGTCATGGAACTTTGTGAGAAGGTTTCAAACATCCCTTTCAGAAATTGTAATGGTGAGATCACGATTAGATGCCTAAGGTAAGAGAAATTTATCACGTACTAAATCTACTATTCGAAAAATAGGAATTCTGTAAATTTAGGACTTATCTAGAAAATGGGATTTTAAAGGTTAGAAACCCAAATTGAGATCATAGAAACATTAGATAAGGCTATTATAATACTCTAATGATCCCAATTCTCGTATCTAATATAGTTCTCATTAGCCTTTACTACTTGTAGAAAATTTTGAGCACCTAAATGGAGTTAAAATTATAAACATCTAGTGTTGCTAAATAATTTTGTTTTAGTCTCATTACTCTGTAGTTGAGTTTGAGCTTTGTGATAAGGACTTTTCTTGGTTGCAACTTAAAGAATACTAGGTAATGTGGTTCTATCTATCTTAATTATCAGTGTTACCCGTGGGTTTTTTTGAAAACTCCACAAGCCTAGATTGAGTAAAGCTGGTATGAATCCTACAATTTTAAGACTAAAATTGCCTTGTGGGACCTTTGTATGAACCCTAATAATGGATATATTGGTATGTGTGATAATTAAAGGCAACCATAGGCATGTACGTGTAAACTGAGATGAATTTCGTATAGTTGTAACTCATGCCTTAATTTGACAAACAATACTCTGATTGAAGCAAGTTTGATATAGGCTTGTCCCAGCAAGGGATACACTTGCTGAGGCAAATGGCTTAATAAGGGCAAAAAGTGATTTCCATATTATGATGATCATGATACTACTAGATGATTTTTTGTATGTGTTTAATATGCAAGCATATGATCTTTTGATATATTGTGAAAGTATACTTCATACACGTATCTTATGAGAGTTGAGCTTATGTTATTGATTGATATGCATACTCATGAGAACATATGGAAACCCCTTGAGAATAATGTGATATAAATGGAAGAGTTAGTAATTGGGTTGTGATTTGTAAAAAACTGAATACCACGTGGCAAATCGCTAGTTTGATTATTGTGCACCACTAGCTTACATCTATTTTACAGGGCAATATTCCCTGATACGACACTCTAGGGGCTTCCTAGCAGTATTCCTAAAGGCTGGGCAGTAACCCTATTGGAGGAACCCATGGTCCCTTATGTGCTCTATAGTACTTTAGCCGACCTACATTGCACTTTTAGAGAGCTCATGAGAGTAACCAGTAACATGGAATGTACTTAAACCATGGGTTCAGTCGAAGGAAATATGGAGGATATAAGAATGGTTAGGGGTTAATGAAAAAAAGAGTAATCATTGCATTATGACATTTTGTGATACAATATGTTATGTTATGAATAAATGTTCTCTAAGGCATATGAACCAATTCTATTATACTCCTGCTTATTATGTTTGATTGCCCTTTTACTTATTTTATCTGTTTAACATGTTTGTATATTAGTCCCACCTGGCACCTCACAAGTAGTGCTAGTAGTTAAGGTATGTAGTAACTATGTTGCTGAAATAATAGTCTCATCCCATTACTTCTCACACTTTTCAGGTGAGTGCTTGAGGGGCGATGTGACTGGAAAGGCACCTGAGCCCTGAGGCTACAACTTTTAGTAGCTGCAATGTACTTGTTTAATTCCATTTATTTCCATAGTTAGGATCTGCATTCTAAATTCATGATTGTGTTGAACTCTGAATAGTCATTTATCTAGATTTTGCTAGTAGACAACTTAAGGCCTAGGTTTTTCATAAAAATGCATTATTATAGCTTATGAATCATTATGTGATGGATGTTGGACCTACAATTGTTATATCTAGCCGTGTGAGATTTGTGGGCTAAGGGCCCAGAGCTCCCAGGGATTTTGATCTAATTTATAAGGGCATCGTAGTTACGCCTAATACATGATGATAAATGGAAAGTTTTCTTAAAATTCACTATAAGAGTAGGGAATATGAGATAGGGTATTACACATCTTCTCCTATGCAAATGTCAACCCTTACTCGGAGTGTGTTCTCAGGCAATGGTGAATTGTGCAATGTATCATTATCGGTGTTGTAGTCAACACCTACAGCAACTACGTGCTTAACATATTGATCTATATAAAACTTGCACGTGGATTCACCCTATAGAAAATAGAGTTAATATATTAAGGTACATTAATTTATAATGTAACAAAAATTTAACTAGAGAATAAATTAATTACTAAAGGAAGAAGGACTTTAGGCATGGAAGTACAACTATCTCTCACACTTGTACTGTCACATGTGGGAATATTTTCTATTGCCCTACACTGCACTAAGTGATCAATTTGACTCCTCATCTGCGCATTTTATTCCTGCATCAAATACATTTGTTCTTGCATTTGTTGACCCACTTACATCTGAAGGCAGAGACCCTCAACATAGAGTAATCTGACTCTCATATGCGTTCACTGACATCAAAGTATGACATTGGTGCATAGATAGGGTGTATGTCTTTAGCACTAAATCTATGCCAAAAATCAGCAACAAGTGTTATCCTACTATTTTGCATTATGCTCCATGTATCTTGGTCTTGTATATAGAATGTGTAACCGTTGATTGCATTACCATTGTAAGATAATACATTTAAGCTTGGTCCCTTTGACACCTATATCAATTTTTTAGAAATTAAATCAGGATTCCTCTCTATCTCATCATTAAATCACTTTTTTAACCAACTTGAAAAATGTTGATTGTGTTCTTTTGTTATTAAATTTCCATTCCTATCACCATATAATTGTCGAAGAGCATTCTTGTGTTCTTCAACATACGATTCAACCTCATCAGTGTTATATAGCACATACAAGTGAGCTTGCTCCCATTCAATCGCTAACATCGTTATTACATCTCTCCACTTGTTCCTTTTTGTGATCTTTACCCATTATGACGAGACTTTAGGATCCATATAGGGTCAACATTTGATAGAAAATTAGTACAGAAGTTACTTCCTTCTTCAATCATGTACCTTTCAGCAATACAACCCTCTGGTCAATATCTATTTTTCACATACCCTTTTAAAACTTTCATAAATCACTCATTAAGGTACATCCATCTCAAGTACACACTCAATCACTACATGCATCATTCGTCTCACCATGCTTTCTCCATCGTGTATATGTTTCATCAATTCCATGACATACTAAATGATCTAGCAAATCAAGTGGAATATTACGCTTTCCACAACAAGATAATCAAGGGCACACTACTACAGAATATAGATTTTACGTCCCTAAATGATGTCCCTTTTTAAAACTGGAAGTAAAAAACAAAGGTGGTGACATTTTTGTAAGTATGGATAAGACTGATTAACTTTAGACGTCCCCAATTTAAATAGGGACATCTAAAATGTGACCTTACAGACTTTAGACGTCCCTATTTGAATTGGGGGCGTCTAAAGTAAAAAATTTACTTTAGACGCCCCCAATTCAAATAGGGACATCTAAAGTTACACTTTATACATCAATATATATATTGGGGACGTCTAAATTTTTTTTAAAAAAATCTTTTTTTTAAAATCAGGGACACCCTTTGGCGTCCTTCATATATATTGGGCGTCCCTAACATATCATTAGGGACACCAAAATTATATGAGGGACGCCAAAGAGTGTCCCTCATTTTTAGAAAACAAAATTGACTTTAAACGTCCCCAATACATATAGGGACATCTAAAGTATGACTTTAGATGTTCCTATTTGAATTGAGGGCATCTAAAGTAAAAGTAAAACATATCATATTTGGCAACACATATCATAGGTAAATTATAAACTATTACAATCCAACAATAAAATACAAGTGTTAAAAATAAATAAGTATTTTAATTATGCAACTCATCAATAATAATTACTGCAACACCTACAAATTATAACTACTGCACATCTTCACATAAAACCTATGTACAATAACATTTGATTTTATCTCATTTATTTTTTAGCATATAAGAATGTGAATAATTTTTTCAGATTTCATCATAAATTAAATATAAAAGACATTGAGCAAATTAAACTATTAACCACTGATAAAATTACATTTGAAAGCTCAAAAATTAAAAAAAAACTTATAGTGTATAGGAAGCTTGAATAGAGTGAGCTAAAACTTCAAGCACAAACATGAAAAAGTGGTACTTACATGGGTATGGTGCAAGACCAAAGCAAATGAGGAGGGACGAGGAGTGGAGTCGATTGCAAG